>JAEMWC010000007.1:1932500-2110000 GCA_016490735.1 Pachyseris speciosa
CAGCGAATTTAACCCTTTGACTCCCGATTTATTCCATTTTTTCAGTAAACTTTTGGTGATAATTAGTCTGGAGGACTAATCTACTCGATATAAGGAGTTTCGATTCAAATAACTGTGGCCGTGTGACCTGTGGGCTCACTCTAAGGTGTGACGTCACCCACATTAGCAGCCGCGGCTCGCTACCAAGAGCTTGATTCTGGGAAGTTTGCCGCTTTATAAGTGTTTTTTGAGCCATTTTCCTCTACAAAAAGCCCCCAGGCTGGCATCATTAAGTTTGAATGTGGGTAAAGACAAGCCTCTGAAAGAAAATAGAGATGAGAGGTGGTTTCATGCTGATTGAGATGCCAAACTTGTTCTGTAGCCATGAAAACGTAAAGCTTGTGGGATGTGGCAGGAGTGACAAGGATACTTCACAAATTAATGTGATCAAGTAAGCTGAAGCCACTCTAAGGGCACTAAGGCCGCAAGGTGGCGGGCATTACCCAGTAAATCTACCAGAGCAAAGATTGAGCCCAAGCATTAGCAGCCATGGACAGCTGTTTCGGCCTTGTTAGGCCTCATCAGTATGACATAGCTAATGCTCAGGCTCAAGTACCCACATATCAATAAAACAAGCAATGAAAACGTAAAGCTTGTGGGATGTGGCTGGAGTGACAAGGATACTTCACAAATTAATGTGATCAAGTAAGCTGAAGCCACTCTAAGGGCACTAAGGCGACAAGGTAGTGGGCATTACCCCTTAAATCTACCAGAGTAAAGTTCTGTAGCCAATATGGCCGTTCACGATGGAAGCTGCCTCTCTTGTCATTTTGTGGAAGGGTTCTAGGACCTACGTACCAAGGCAATTTGGGCTAGTTTTGGCTGGTAAAAAGATCAATCGATGGCACATTTTGCTGGTAGGGCTGGGTGGCTCGACATTTGTCGTCAAAGTCTCCACTGAGCCTGCTCATGGATGCATCTTGCTACACTAATTCCGATCTACACTTGACTAGTAATGCAACCTCTTTTCTAGACTTTGTCTAAGTTATTAATCAAACTAGACTGGTTGTGATGTATTCTCGCCCTCGCGCAACGTCCCATCAAAGAGAGCGTTGTGTAACACCCCGAAAGTTACAGCATGGTAACTGTTTTTTGCCACAATACTGAATTACTTTCAAAATTTATTTTTTTTCTGATCGTTTAGTTAAGCCAAAGGATAGACTTTCTGGACAAGATCGGCGTTTTCGCGGCTAGATCTCAGAATACGTGGCTATTTCATTGACACTGAATATAAACAATAGCGTTCATTGCAATATGCCTCCAACTTGGAAAGCTATTTCAGACATCTAAGTAATCATGAACTACGCCACGCAATTTCGTCTTCGATAAGAATTCAATACGTGCCTGTCTCAGTTTAAGCAGTAAAACTGGTCATATTTTTCTCCCAAAACAAATGTGTTGTATGTCTAAATATGGATTTTTTTTGGTACAAAAGCTCTGCTGGTTACTTTGTTTATGTTGATTCAGTACGTTATGTCAAACATAAGATCTAAGCTTTTACCTGATATGCAACAACACGCAGTACTCATAATGCGACGGGAGATTCAATTCATTGCTGAATGGTCCAATCCTTTGCTCAAACGAATTAGTTGTTCCTTGTCTAAAGCGCCTGAGGATAGGAAATGTCTTATTTCCTTGCTTACGGTCTCAGGAAATTTATTTCCAAACACTCGGTGGCCATAGCATGCCTAGTTTTGTTATATAAACATAATATGCTTTTGGCGTTGTTTTCTCTCTATTTTCTTGTATTGAACTCCAACCGTTCCCTTCAGTGCTAGTGGCATCAAAATAACTTGTTTTGATTATTAAAACATTCATTTCTTCCTGCTGCATTCTTCCATCGGGTGACAAGAAAAATCGTCGATAGGAAAGGCAATTTCATGATCGCTTTAAGATATCAGCGTGCAATTTTCGTCGATTTCCATCTTCAGTTCTCGCAGCTTGTGTACTTAATCGTATTAGCTTTCCACTTTCCAACTCCACAAAGGTATATTCATGAGGATCGGACGAAAAAATCATCCGTCTTACAATCTTCACATGCTCTGATCGACGCCGTTCATACTGATTTCACTTCATGATACATAAACAGTCGAGAAAGAATCTGCACCGATTTCTAATACCCCCTGAAACTTGCAAACCTTGAGCAAAGAAGGCTGTGGGGACAAATACAATACTTACCAGGGGAGGGACAGAAGAAATGTTTCATCCACGTTTAATGAATAAATTAATCAGAATCGAGTGAGTGAGTGAGTGACATTGGAGTACCTCCAATAACTCATGGAATTACTACGTCATCCATGAGCTAAAAAATCGTTGAGGTAGGCAATTCAAGAGTTCTATGCTCGTGGAATGGTTGAATCTCCCATAATTCTTTTCGGGCGTGAACAAGGCAACTCGAGATACGTGAGACTGGCTCCAATAAAACGTATAAGGCGTGGCACGCGGAAAAATTGAGAGGAAAATTTCCATCCAGATACCAAGGTCTGACTTTAAGGTTTTTTGTAAATGTAGAATTTTGATTTTTGGGCAATGTTTGTGATTAAAAAGTTTACCACAAAAATATGTAATGTTTGTCGTTGTTTAGTCAAAAGACTGGCATTTTGGGCTTTGTTGCCAAAGAAACGGTGCTATGCAGCGGAATTCGGGTTTTGTTGTCGGTTTTTTTGGCTGTGATAATTGCAAAAAGCACCATTTAGTGGTCTTTACACATAATGATGTCTTTGTGACAAAATGTAAACAAGAAATAAATCATAAAAGCAAAAGCGGTATATTTGACGCCTATAAGTGTCATTGGGAGTCAAAGGGTTAATGCCAAGTGGACAAAAACAACAATGAAATCTTGTGTCGTGACCAAAGCTATCGTGCTGCATAATATTGACTGACATCCCTTGTCAAAAAGTCAGTTACACTTCAAACTTGCTTGACGGAGGACATTGTTTTTGAGCCAATCTGAATTTTTCGTTTCTGGTACACAACCAGAAGTTCGAACGGGTTGTTTGCTCTTACAATCGCAGTCTTGGACTCTCCTCAAACTCCCGTCGGCTCGTCCATTTCACGTTGCGGACTTTTCGCGCTCGCACTCATTAAGGAACTGGTAGAAGTCTGTGATTGTCGCAAATCGCGCAAAAAGTTGAAAAATTTCGTACTGAAGGCAAGCCTTCTCTAGTGAATGAAGAGGTGATAAACAAGACAAAGAAGTAGCGAAAAATCATCGGGGTTTGCGACTTTTCGCAAATTTCGCACAGCCGTGACAAAAAATCTAGGTTGACCTATTAAATTTCGCAAACCAAAGAAAAACCTAGCCTCCTTCGCAGCCGTTGTTTGTGTCGGTCCTATTCTCCTTCCCCACCAACGTCTGCTGAATCGAGCCGGACATTCCATTCCCATTGTGTCTGAGTATCCAGTCAGGAGAGAGAATAGAACTGACACAAACAACGGCCGCAAATGAGGCTTCGGGAACTCAGTCACCAAAATTTAAAAGCTTCGATGCGATTGGTCAGTTCCTGGAATGGAATGTTCGGCTCGGTTCAGCAGACGTTGATGGGGAGGGAGAATAGCACCGACACAAACAACGGCTGCGAAGGAGGCTAAGAAAAACCGTAAAAGCCTTAAAATTCGCGCTTGCGTTCAATACCGAACATAAATGCACTGGCGCTATAGTGGCGGCCACACGGAAAGCGGCTCCTTGGTACGATCTTCCATCTAGTGTCATCTTTAATTGGTGTAATATTATAATAATTATAATATCTCTTTTTAACGATATAAAAGTAGCCGTTTTTTTAGTGATTTTTAATTTTTTCAATTTTTTATGCTGTTGTCAGTGGTTGTAAAGGGAGAAGCGCGTAAGTTGTCATTCAAATTTCCACCCGCCTGGTTTTATTTCTATCGCGTTCTCAAAGATCCCGTGAGAAACAAGAGGTATGCCTGCCCAAAAAGTGAATAGAAAGGTCATATTTAAGGTTATATTTATGCTACACTACTGACAAGACGACAGATTGAAATTAATAAAAGAAATAACGATCACGCGCTCTAATATTTCGGATAAATGTACTATGACTTTATCCCATGCTTTTGTGTCTCTGCTCACTTCACTGGTCAAACAGTTTTACACGACGCTGTGCAGGAAAGATTAAACAAGTTGCTGAAATTCAGTTCAAACAAGAGGTGAGTAGCTTTAAGCTTCGGGGTAACTAACATTGCGGTCAAACATCTCACACACGTGTAAAAAAAGCCAAACGATGACGCTCGCTTATATTTTTAGATTCATCGTAACAAAGATTCACCAAAATTTCCAAGCTAAAAGAATGATATCAAATGACAACAGTACTTTTTCGCAGAAACAAGGTGGACATCCTCGATCGCATCCGTTTCGGAGAAAAGGTTGAGAGTTAAAGCGTAAATGATTTCCTCTAGCAGCTTCGGAGGAAATGCCTCATTGGTGACGAACGGGTGAAGTTTTATTGTAACAAACGGTAAAATGGTCTGCTAAGTTATCGGGTTGACATGACATGTTTGCTCGGGGCTTTAAACCCTTGAATTGGCGATTTATTGCATCAATAGACAATTTTGTGGCGCTTAACTCTGATAATACGTCAAAGTGACGCTGGTTAGCCAATACCTCACGAAAACCGAAGGAGCTTTTAGGATTTCGTGCAGTAGTAGATCTTGTTTTACTACTTTAAGGCTAGTCTAAAGCGCAACGATACGTTCCAGCCATTACGCGTTCATACGTTTATGCCTCCCGAACGGCTATTACGTGATATTTAACCTTGTGATACATTTCTGTGTGAAAAACGTAGCTCTGGTTGGCTTGTTTAAAGTGTCCTTTTTAAAGTTTGCATGTGATTATACCTTTTTTTTTTTTATTATCAGATGATGGCATTTTTCTCGGTTGCACTCTATTCAATAGCGGCCGTTCTTCTCGTCCCCGAAAAACTTCACGCAAGGCCTGCCATCATTACAACTCCTATCTTTACCCCTACCCCTGCGGCATGTGAGTATGGGTGCACATTCTACAATCCCGGTGACGTGGTCTGAGAAGAGGAGTGCAGTAGAGCTGATTGCGAAGTGGGTGGCGTCATAACCATTACAGATTATCTCTGCCATTTTCGGTGTGAGCATGATGGAAAACTCTACCGGCCTGGCGACGTGGTCTGGGAAACCAAGTGCAGAAAAGCTGTCTGTACCACAGGCTTCCCAAGCTCAAAATTCGACTCTGCATCAGCTTGTTTATATAGAGAATTGTATGAGGAAAGTCACCGATCGTAGAAAAAATGTGTAAATAACTATCTAATTAGAAATAAAGTTTTCCTACCTCAAATGTGTCGCGTGCTTGTCTCTTGTGCCGATGTTGAAGCCATTCTGACGCCGTTTAGTGAAGTTTTTCGAAATAGTTGTCTCTCCTTCTAAAAGAAGGAGAAGGCAGACCACTCCATCGATCGCATCAATCGCTGGCCAGACTTCACTCCACAAATCGCTCTCTCCTCGATAGGAAAAGTCCCGAATCGCAATAAAACCGTCAGTTCCATAAAGCCCAATAAATTTCACTCCATCTACGTGTGCTTCGGCGGTCAAAAGACTCGTGAAGAACGAAAAATTTGGCTTGAAGTTCGCCTCTTCGGCTTTCCTGATATGCTTGTGACCGACCTGGCGACAACGGCCGTTAACGCAAGGTCAAGTAGCTGGTTTCTGATTGGTCCATTTGAATTAAGTCACGCGCTGACAACACGACCCTCCACCGGAGGGAAAGGTACATTTTGTCGCGAATCAAGTGTCACACTAGGGCTGCAGCTGGTTTGTAACCTTTACAGAGTTCACAACTATCAAGCAAATTTAGAACGATAAGATTATATTCTCAGCATAAGATAGTTATCGTTCTAAAGCCTGTGTCTGTACTGATGACCTTAGCATCACAGTTTCTGATAAGTGTAGTATGGTCTTAACGATACCCACCAGTGCCAATACCACTGAAAAGCAGCCAACATGGCCTTTTGCCGCCACGTAATCTTAGTACCGTAGCCTTAAGGAGAAAGCGCGCTTTTAACGTACCTCTTTGTAGAACAAATAGACTAATGAATAGTTTTATCATGCATAACGCGGCTATTTTCTAATGGTTTTATGGTAAATTCGCGGCTATGTTTTAAACTATTAAGCAAATTTAGAACGATAAGATTAGATTTTCAGCATTTGATAGTTATCGTTCTAAATTTGCTTGATAGTTGTGAACTCTGTAAAGGTTACAAACCAGCTGCAGCCCCAGTGTGACACTTAAAAGTACCACAAAGCTCCTCTTTTTCTATATATTAATTATATTTTTCTAATTATATTATATAAACGACTAACGGGTTCAATGTTCAAATAATCAACTCATTAATTTAATCTAAGGGGGTACGCTTGACCTGACTCGACTGTAAACTCTTACAAAAACCGGTATCTCCATTTGAATTTTTAATTTTCATATGTGATACTAATGTAAAGGTGTCATCTCCACAATCCTGAGGCAAAATTAGGAATACTGATTACATGGTGCGCTTTATTTCTTCAATCGACTTTCGCGGCGGACATGTTGGGACATGTTGGCGGATCCATACTAAGTCTTGTAATTTTCCTAGCCATAACTTTGTTCCGACAAGTGCTATTGACCGGGAATCGTTCTAAGGTACTTTTAGTTATTCATGGATGTAAACGCATTTTATTTTTTTATTGAAAAATACAGTGATTGGTTGAAAAAAATCACGCCACTTTCTCAGCCAGTGAGAAGCAGCACCAAAAACAATCGTGACTTGCTTGCGAGCGTTTTCCGCCCTTGGTACTGGCTTCATATAATTGCCTCGAATTCATATTGTCTCGTTGCGCTGTTTTCCGCCTGTTGGCCGGGGCAATTGCTTTGGTTTTGCAATTTCACGAAATTCGATTAAAAACCGCTCTATCCCTTCCAATACCCTATTCAACCACCAAGTTAAAAGTGGAAACTCCAATATTCAGTGAGACAATCTCCGCTTCCCCTGAGAGTATATGTGGCCCAGTCCTACTATGATAGTAACTTCCTTTATCATGAATCGATGATTTCTTTGTACAAATGTGCAGGTTAAGTCATCCGATGTTTCAAGCGTGTTCAATACTGTTTCCAGCACTTCCAATCACTAATGCACCGATGGATCAATACTGCTACGCTTAATTGATTGTGATGCTGTGGATGTGATATCGAACAAGTGTCAACTATTGCTGAGCAAGTTGTACTTTACTATTATAACATCTTCATGCTTAATGTATGATTCCATTTGCGCGCGCTTGTGTAACGCGCCTTCAAGCAACGTTTTGGGTCAATACTACTTGATACTCTATGTACGTATCTTCCGAAACAAAAATACTAATAAAAACAATAAAATAAATTAAAAGGGATAATTAATTATTTCTTACGTATAACTGTACGGTAGCAGGGGAGAACAGGAGCAGTGAAAGGTCAAGAGATAGTTGCTAAAAACTATAAACTGAATGCTTCCCCAGTCTTAACCATTTCACAGCCGGCGTTTTGTACGTCTCTTTTCCAACTTCCCGAGGGTAGGAGGTCAAGTCGACCTCGTTATTCCATATAAGGGTTACCACAGAGGTTATTGCTGAGCCATAATACCGTAGGCTTTATTTTTCCTGTCACGCTAGCTGGCGCTTCCTTTTAAGTTAGCACTCGACTTCGCATTGTTAAGCATGTGCGTTTTTCGAGTCAAACTCCACCTCAGAAGCCCCCTGCTTGGCATCCTAAAGCTGGGTTGGTGGTAAGTTTTCTGGGTAAAAAAATCTAAAACACTGAGCATTCGGCAATAAAAATCGTTTATTTCAACCATGGTTTGGGATTTGGGAGAGTTGTAGGTTTTCAAAAGGCAATTAGTTAAGCGACTGGGAAAACGTTAAGCGACTGGGAAAAAGTTAATTGATGTAAAATGGTTATCTCCAAAACAGAGAACGGGAAATGAGGTAATGAGGAATTGGAGATGATAAATGGGGAATGGGAAAGGTGAATATCTAAAATAGGGAAGTCCCATCTTTCGCGTTACGAACGAATGTTTGAAAAAAGCGTTCGTTGGTACCGCGGGGATTAAGAGTGACGATTTGAAAGATGAATTTTTGCAACCTCGTTCCCTTGGTAATTAACCTTGTTTATCCTCTCTGAATTTACGATTATCGTTAATTCTTAAATTGCTCTGAACTTACGATTATAGTTAATTTAGAACACTGACAGTCTGAAAGGAATTCTGTAACATATATCATAGGTACATTATGAACAAACCAAATGACCAGCTCCCAGTTGGCTTGTTGGCTCAGCCGGGTAGAGCACTGCACCGGTATCGCAGAGGTCATGGGTTCGAGTCCCGTACAAGCCTCTCCGGCCTTATTTTCACGACTGCTAAGTAGTGTTCATAACTGCGATGACCATTCACATGCATTCAATTTATCATTAATTCTACGATTTAAATTCTTCCAACTCAGAACTGAAAACAGAGTATGAGTAAAACGTGCTAGAAATTCAAAAACAATCAGATTAATTTTTCTTAAGACAGAAACGGCGCCGAGTTACCCTTGGGGACTTTCCTTTTATAACTATCCAGTCTTTAACTTAAGCAGCTGATATTACCTTGGTATCTATTAACCAATTATTTCTTGCCCAATTCGCTTGTTTTTGCGTTAATCAGCGACAGAAATTAAAACTTCGAATCCTTATTAGACCGAACCACACCTTTGAGATCTTTAGAGGCATCGACACAGTTTTGAATTTAAATGGCTCGGATAAATTTGAGGCGAAGACTGTTGCTCAGTGCCGACCAACCTTTTTCCCGTGCCTTGAGTCATCGATTAGTAGGCCTGTGGTCAGCTAGGCATAATATTTGATTGAAAATTATATTTCGAAGTTTTGGCCGTTTCTTAGATTTTAGTTTTTTACACTCCTGAATAGTTTCGGGGCTAATGTTTCAAAATGCAACAAACAAACAAGTTTCAAAGTCGGTTGTTAATGATGCTGTTGTTGTCAAAGGACACTTGGATGTGAACTAAGACTAACAGACATTTACAACGCAACACGTTCCCAAAACAATAAATATGGACTAAAGTTTTAGAGGCTCCCAAGGGGGTTGGATAGCTGAGCGAGGGGTGGCCATTGTGGCAGCAGATTTAAGGATAGACATGGAATAGCAAGCGCCGCCTCGCACGGCAAAATATTCCACACTTGACTAACTCTAGGAAAGTACGAATAATTGTAAGAAGCTCCGCGGTAAAACCTATGGGTTTAGTTGCTGCCCTATAAAATCTCGCTTTACTAGTTCAAATATTATGAACTGGACTAAGTGGTGTACTAGGTCAAGATCGTTTCACAAAATATGCTAACCAGCACTCGGTATTGTTATTAAGTGCAAATACACGCGGCTTTCGGAACAAAGCACGAGGAAAGATCGTTCAAATGCTTCAGGAGCCCCTTCAGTAAACATCCCTAATTCAGGTTAAAGTAGGACGAAGTAAAAGCGATTGCTTGACACTACGTTTGCTGTCATGCTTTAACCACAGCTTATGAGTATAAAGAGTGAGGGGCTACAAAACCTACCTAGGGCCTTTCTTAATATTTCTCCAACATTCGATCTTTTCATTATTTGGGAATGGAATTAAAATTAGACTTCGAGAAGTCTTTAATTTAATTAATTAATTTATTTATTCAATTATTATTATTATTATTATTATTATTATTATTAGTAGTAGTAGTAGTAGTAGTAGTAGTAGTAGTAGTAGTAGTAGTAGTAGTAGTAGTAGTAGCTTTTCGCGAGCCCCGCGTGGCTTTGAGGAACAAAGGGCGACCGCTATTTAACCAGCGATCAGGTCAGTAATGGGTAGCAAAATGTTCGTTATGCTATACTTTTTGGACTACAATACCAAATCGTGTTAAATTTACAAAACGCTAAACTATAATACATTAATTAAGTCAAGTCACCGTTGGGTGACTTCCGTCTCGGGTCACGATTCGTTATTCCATGGCACCAAGTGAGAATATTGCAAGGAACTCGTTTTTAGGAAGAAGAACAATAACACGCAATATGAGCAGATTTGTAATATTCCACAGTGTAACAGTCTGTCGTTACTAGGTGTTACTGTTCAAAGTAACTGCAAGTTCACTGAACATGTAAGACTGAAATTAGTCAAAGCATTTAGTTCTACCGAATTTTGCATATTGCCTTTCTGTGTATGGAGCGTCAGAATCTATTTTGAATATTATACAATCTTTTTTAGATCGCTGCCATAAGCACCGCTTTGTTTCTTCTCCCGTTTCAATAAAGGATCTTTTATTTAGACAGGACTGTAAGATTTTAAAGGCTATTACCTTTGTAGATAACCATCCGCTAGGCTCGTATTTACCACCAACAAAGGAGACTAAATATAATCGGCATAAAAAGCAGTGTGCCCTCTCCAAGGTTAATACCGAGCGATTTATGGCATCCTATGTAAATAAACGGGATTAGTTTCTAAAGAAACTGTGGTGCTGCGTCGGTGGAAGAGTGAAACACGAAAATTTGGTTTATCAACGGAGTTGATAATGTAACTTGACCACCGTACAGGGATTCGATTAGCTGACGTTTCGAGCGTTAGCCCTTCGTCGGAGCGAATCGAGGAATTGTGGGTTGTGTATGGTTTATATAAAGAAAATGGAGCTACGCTATTGGTGGTAACATGGTAACATGAAAAACAGGAATAAATTAATCTATCTGATCTATCCTGATTCTGTGGTTCAATCGGGCCATCACCGCGCTCAGCAGATTGATCAACAGTCAGCACTACAGACGTCACAAAAGGAAAAGAATGACAGAATTCCATTCACCCTCACATTTCACCCGCATAATAACCCAGTTAAAGTCATCATTCTTAATAACTTTAAGATACTGCAAAATGATCCAGAAACTGCTAGAATCTTTTCGGAACCACCGCTGATTTCAATCAAACGCGACAAAAATGTAGGTAACTTTCTAGTTAAAAGCGCATTTAAAACAACTGAACAACCTGGCACTTTTAAATGCGCGCGCTCGCGATGCAAAACTTGTGCAAAAAGGGGCGGTCAACCCACGTGAAATTTGACATTTTCGGTTTTCAAATGTCAATTTCCCCACCCTTGGGTCGCCATTAGAAGTCAAATTCCCACTCCAGGCACTAGCACAACAAACTGTTCAAGATGGCAGTCAAGTCAAATTTCCCACCCTGGGGACCACTGTGGAAGTCTAATTCCCGTGGGTTGCCCGCCCTTGCTCCTCCTCCCCCCCCCCCCCCCCCCCACATCCTGGGGCAAACCATTGATAGGTGCATTACATCGGATGCATTGCGCTTAGCTTCTGTTGGGGTCTATTTCTTTGCAGTGTATATCCGTAGACCCCTATCGGATCAACATATATCCCTTTAAAATTACAAAATTGCTTTACAGCTCAACCATTGAGAACGATAATAATAACAGTTGTAAAAAAAATATTTATAAAAGAATAAGAAAAAAGCCCGCGATAGCAGCCACTAGTGGAAGTTGAACCCGGTTTGTTTACATTAGTATAGGTAATCACATGATTTCGAGTGCAATTTGGAATAAATAAGCACGAGTAAATTTTTTCAAAGACTCACAAATTTGTGATCTTTGAAAAAATTTACAAGTGCTTATTTATTCCAAATTGCACGAGAAAAATCATGTGATTACTTATTAATAATATACATGAAAAAATTGCGAGATAGCTTCTTAACTTTGCAGAAGCAACGCAACGAAGCTAAGGTGAATCAAACAACAGTTTCCTCAATGTTTTAAAAGCGTTTTTAGCTGTAAAACTGGCTAAACAATTACAGGCCATAGCTATAAGGTACGGTGGCCCATTAGGGACAACTATACAAACCAGAAAAAACACAAATTCCAAAACAAATATCGCTACAAACTAAATCAAACACACACTATGTACGAAGTCAAACCAACATCACTACAAACTAAATCAAACCAACATCACTACAAACGAAATCAACCACACTGCAAACGAAATCAAACACACTACGAACGAAGTCAAGCTAACACTGCCAATAAAAGATCGAATGCACTCGACGTGTTTAATAAACTGTAAACGCACACACGCACGCCGCCAAAAAAATTTGAACGCACGCTGCAAATGAAAGCAAAACCTACTCGAACACATTCCCCAACCCAGGTACGAAAATCACTGCAAACAAAAGCTGAACGCACGCCGCAAACGAAAGGCCAAAAAACTATGCGCGCGCATTTGCGCGAGAGGGCCTGAGACTTAAGTAGAGACCCAGTCGCGCACTTTTTCAAGACAGTAAAAGATGGCGTCCAGAGAAGGCGCGAGCAGCTCTAGCGAAGATGAATCGGCTGAAACAATTCAACACGACGACTTTCCTCGTGGGTCTGAAAGAGATGTAATTGAATATTACTTTTACAGAGGTCTCACTTCTAGGCATATAACTCTGATGTTGGAGAAGCAACATAATATTATTATGAATCAGCGAACTCTTAAGCGAAGGCTGAAAGACTATGGACTTAAGAGACGTGAAACAGTAGACCAGGAGCTCAAGGAACGCGTCAGAGATCTCATTTTACACGAAATATGTACTGGTCCTGATAGCCTTAATGGCTACAAGACCATGTGGCATGTCTTGCGTCTTAGACACCGAATTAATGTTCCTCAGCGATTCGTGGAGTCATTGTTAAGGGAGGTCGACCCCAGAGGAGTGGAACATAGAAAGAGCCGTTGCCTTCAGCGCAGAATGTATGTGTCACCTGGTCCCAACTTCTGCTGGCACATGGACGGGTACGACAAATTAAAGCCATTTGGTTTTTCCATTCATGGCAGTGTAGACGGCTTTAGTCGAAGAATTCTCTGGCTTGAGGTGCAACGATCCAACAAAAATCCACGGTGTGTAGCAAGCTACTTCGTAAAGCACTTCAAAGCAGCACATGGATGCCCAGTACGTGTACACACTGACCCAGGCACTGAAAACGGGGAGTAACTGCAGAATACCCTTTAAAAGACATTAAAAAAATTTACAAATTTGAACGAGTTAGATTCATGTGTAGCGTGCTTGTTTCGGCTCATTGATTAAAGAACGAGTTAGATTTATGTGTAGCGTGCTTGTTTCGGCTCATTGATTAAAGAACGAGTTAGATTTATGTGTAGCGTGCTTGTTTCGGCTCATTGATTAAAGACTGACGAGATAGATTCATGTGTAGCGTGCTTGTTTCGGCTCATTGATTAAAGAACGAGTTAGATTTATGTGTAGCGTGCTTGTTTCGGCTGAAGGATTGTTTCGTTCTTGTTCAGTTCGGCTCATAGATCATTGAAGAAGGAGGTAATCCGTAGCCGCGTCGCCCCGCAGCCGTGTAGCTGCGTAGCCACATAGCCAAACAGTCGTTCGGCCACGAAGCTACCCAGCCTCGCTTAGTTTCCTAGCCGTGTAGCTCCGTAGCCGCGTAGCCGCGTAGCCACAGATTCCAGATGTGTTTTGGAGTGGCAGGGTATTCTGCAGTTAAGCCGAAAACGGTCTGGTCGCCGGAATACAGTGTTATTTAAGAGCTGAAGGATTGGATGAATACGCGGGATCAAAGTCGCATAAATATGTGTCAAGCACTAGGAATCAACGAATTGAATGTCACATTACAGGAAACAACGTTCAAGTTGGTGGATCGACTTCTTTCAGGACCTTCATGAATCGGACATTCTTGATCTGACCAGTGATTTGCATAAAGAGGCCATTTGGTTTTGTTTTGCTGATTTGCTTCAGAATGATCTAGACAACGTAAAGGAATACTGGAACAGTCATCGGATCAGGAAGTCAAAGCATGCCACTGTATACGGTGTTCCTGACGTGATGTACTTCCTGCCCAAGGATTGTGGACACAGCGACTGCTTGGTTCCAGTATCCCCACACAAGATGATAGAAATGGAAAATAGGTATGAAGAATTCGATGGTGATGATAATGACACCAACCCAGTTTTTTGCGAGTATTTTCAATACGTGATGGAAAAAAAAAATAGCTTAACCCACCCCACAAGCATTCTGGAGGCAGGAATTCTTTTTGAGAGGCTGGTCAAGTTTGCTAAAGGTGACCCCTAAATTCTCTCTTTCTATGATGTGGGAAAACACTTTATCGCAAAGGATTCCTGTGCAGAAAGGCCGGATGCAAGAATAGAAGACTTTGTACACTTCCATTAGGCCAGTAAGATATATTTTCTCACGCACAGAAGTGAGAGGCAATGGCATACATGTATGGGCATCAATCCTTCCTCCCACTCTTATACAAGCAAATTTGCATCTCCATTTACTGTTTTCATCTGAGATATACTGAAAATTTTGAAGTAAACCATTTCCAATGAGAAATGCAAGTAATCCAAACAACAGACTGTTTACAAGTCACAGAAGTTAAACAACAACTTTATTGACACAACAACACTAGTTGAAAGTGTAAAATTCTGTTGGAAATAGCTTTTGCCAACACTCATGAAACTGAGTACTTCAAAACCGTTTTATTGTAAATCAAAAAGGTAAATAATTATTTCAAAAGGAAAATGCAGAGGCCAAAAAAAAAAACGATCCTTTAACCCCTTCCAAAGGTGTTTCCATTTGTTATTGCAGTGTCCATGTTAAATTTAAAATCACTGTATGTGGTCATGTGAGCCACTGGTAACTGTACCCAAAGGGCACAAGTAGAAACTGTTGGGAAACAAATTCGGTGGTCCGTGCTGCAATGAATGAACTTTACTGTTATGCCAAAGCTGTTCTTCTCCGCAGGTAAAATTGGTCTCATGGTTTTCCCAGTAAGAAACTGAAAGATATCTCTAACACTCCTAGTGCCGTCGGTAGAGCCACTGTCCTCTGAAGAACAAGATAACATATAAAAAGCTATGAGTACATATTAACAATTAGCTGTAAATCTATCAACACTGGTTTACGATAATTCTCTTTTACCTCTCTACATCATTATGAGTGGAACACAAAATGATAGGGGTTCTTGTCAGAAAATTTCAAAAGCACACCCAAAAGTTACCACATACTCATTTAGTGGGTGTGGCCCACTAATAGGTATTCATAACACTGGCACTGTTTTTAAGTACACAATTCAGAAAGTACATTTTTCCATAAATAAAAAATTACAGTTCCTGTCATATTTGAGATCCATAAACTAAGAGGTCCCTAAAAGGGAGCATGACAACTCTAGTGGCAGTCATTTAAGGTGGAAGCACCATGAGCGGTTCAAATCCTCAAATGTTACCCTTTAAAGGTATGACTAGTGCCTCTGGTCTTTTTGGGGAACGAGCCCCCACCTGATGTACTAACTGTTAGCAAGAGATTCATGGAATATTGTGGCCTTGTCCTGGCAGCAAAGTAAACGAAATGAGGTCTATTATTAATCCGTTTCACCAAAAGCGAACATTCTTGGGAAACCCTGACTCACTTTGGGCTAATACTGCTTTGGAGTTCATACAAAGACATGAAAGAAATACTGTTCAGATAACAACCACTATTAAGGAATGTGATGCTCCTTGTGATAATTGCACCTTTTGTACTTAACTACCTGATATACATGTAAGATACTCACCACTGTCCTCTGCGTCTTCAACATATCGATTGAAATAAGCCATTACAGCTGTTTCTTGTTGTCTCTTTGTGGATCCTGATTCTGAATATTCAGCATTTAATGCATTCATCAGGAATGTAGATGTGACCTGCATTCAAATGTTCAGACATTGGTCAGTCCATTCACTTTGGGAATTCAGTTGGGGAATCAATAACAGATCTGACGCAAATATTGCATATGACTAATTAAATGATAGCATTTAAATGCTGGTGATTGAAGACACTTTCACAGGAAAACTCAAGAGAAATGTTTATGTCAATAAAAAGAAGTCTGTAACAGATATTGATTACAGGTAATAAAACATTCCTCTCGTTTTCCCATCATGAATTATTTATTAGTTTCATAATGTTATATAGTAAAGACTTTAACACAAGAATTATACATGTTCGCTGAAGGATGTATGTGCGCAGTAGAAACGACAAAACAGGGATACATTATGATTGACTGTATCCAAATACACTGCACATGTACATCAACGAACTCATACGTTCATCCCTTCTCGTTGCAAAATCATCGAAACTTGCAGAGACATATCTGGCAGAGACAAATGAGAGACTGGAGGAAGGAAGGAAAACTTTACAAAGATGCAAACAAAAAAAGATATCCAAGAAACTCTTAAATTATAATCCTCCCCTGGTACAAAGAAGTTTTGCATGAGTGATGGGTATTCTTCAATATATGTCAAAAATCCATGAAGTTTCAGCCCCTCTCTTATCTGGTCAAGCTCACTTTTCACTCGCATAATGGTGTTCTGAAGTGTTATAACCCTAACAAATAAAATTTCTCTGTTACGTACACAAAGTCAACCATGAACTACAATATCATTGTTAAAAACAAAGGAACAATGGGAAAAGTTTCTGATCCCTAGCTACTTTCTATTATAAAAACTGTTAGATAATCAGTGCTCATTAATTTTCACAGTTGAAATCAATGAGTTAAATCATGTAGTCCTTCCAGAGTTATATAGACACAAAAGGTAGGAGTATAAGTAAAAGAGTATGCAAAACTGCTTGAACTACTGTCAGGTGTTTCCATTTGTTTCATATCCTCCCATATGACTGCAATTTTTTATTGATCTTACAAATACCCAAGAGCAAATATTCAACTTATTACTAATTGATGAATCCATGAAAAAATGTATTTCAATGGACTTAGGGAGAATCACTGCTATTGGCCTAGGCACATCATGGCTGAGAAAGGATATGGTTGAAACACTTCAAAAGAACAAATTAAAAAGGCATCGGTTAAATACATATTGGGATAATGTACATGCTTGTACCTTACAATGGTGTTTTTTTTCTCTAAAGAAATTTGGGATGTAAAGCCAGTGTTCATTAAAACATCCATATTTGCATCATCTTGGAAAATGGCCTGTAATTCCTCATCACAGTTTACTCCTTTCACCTGGTGACATATCATTTTCAGAAGTGGTTTAATATGTAAGCCTAGTTTATGAAGTTCTTATTACATTTTATAATAAAGTTTCGATATAACGCGCGCTCCGATTGGTTAAAACAGCGTGCCTTATGAGAGTACAGATGCACGGGCAGTACGGTGTCAAGCCATAGACCCAAATGAAAATCTGAATTTTTTCCTCGGTTTTTATTTTGACTCAGACGTCTTGTACGACCTAGAAAATGTGTATGAAAACGAGCAGTTAGCCTAAATGGATTTGGAAGTTGTTTCTGCGAGTAACACCACAAATAACAGCATTAAAAATTAAGCTTAAGAATTAAGCTTAATGTCAAGCGCGTTTTCAGAAGTTGCTGAAATTGTCCGAGTCACGCAGCGACGAGGGCAATTTCAGCAACTTCTGAAAACACAAGTGGTTTTCGAGGACTAATTCCAGTTACGTGCTAATAATATAAGGGCAAAATCTTCTCAACAATGCTGAGACATGTCGAAAAACAGTCAGCCAAGCGGAGTAAAATCACTCTTCGCTCGCAAAGCAAACGAAAAAACAGTTCAACTAAGCTTAAGCTTACTTCTTAATTTGCGTCCAAAACGAGTGTAGATGATTACTATTTACATCCAGTCGAGAGATAAATACGAGTTTCAGTCCTGAACAAAAGTAACAACAATTAAACCAAATGTTCAAAGCTGAAATTTATTTAATTCACCTGTCGTTGTAGAGGTTTCCATCACCTGAAAAAACACGTCCGCTTAAATGCATCAGTAAACATAGCAAACAGACTGTCCAAAGACGGAAAGAACTTCGTTCTACAAGTTTGAGCTACTCGTTCCTCCCATTAAACACGTTCTATAGCCTCCGGGGGTATTCTAAAACTTTATTTTTTGCAAAAATTGGATAGGTTCCGGGGAAACGTGACAGATTATTTGAATATTTTTGCACAAATTGGGGTCTGCTGTCTAAAGTTTGACGAGTCGATAGTATGACATTCAGAGAATAACACTATGTGCCCTTTTATTGCCAACTTTTCATCAAAACCTCCATTACAAAAACAACAAGAATTGATGTCAAAATTACCGGTTTTCTGTAGAGATGCGTTAACATTGAATTTTTTATATAAAGCTATATATTTTTTGCAAAAAGGTATTTGCAAGAAATTCGGAATTGTCCAATTTTTTCTCCAGAATCAAAATTTAATGTCACTAACTTCAAGAGATCTTAAAAAAAATTCCAAGTCGACGAACATTTACGATATTCCTGGTAAAAATATGCTGTTTATGTAACAAGTTATATCAGTCCCATATTCACAAAATAGCCATTGAAATTTCCAACGTCACATTTTAGACAATAATAAAATGACCTTGGAAATTTCCGACGTCATTTATTTTAGACATGAATTAAAAGGCCATGGAAATTTCCAACGTCATTTATTTTAGACATGAATGAAATAGCCATGGAAATTTCCAACGTCATATTTTAGACGAGTATTCAAAATGGCCATGGAAGTTTGCAACGTCACATTTTGGACAAGAATAAAATGGCCTTGGAAATTTCCAACGTCAGATTTGAGGTACATTCAAATTGTCATAAAAAGTTTATAGTTTTGACATACCCAGAATGGTCATGAATTATCTTTAACGCGCTCAAAATTTCCAAAGACATGGGAGTTCTATCATTCAATCAAGTTGATAGCCAGTATTTAGGCACTTGTTTACTGCTTTTAACAAATATTTGCATTTTCATGATCAACTTACGACCAGACAAGTTCATAATTTTGTCTACAGTACATCATCCTTCTCAATCTTTCATCAGCGGGCCTTTTCCAAGGTTGTGGTAAGTTTCTTTTAAATATTTGTAAGTCTCATGAGGAAGTTTGTTCCTTTCATCTAACACGAAATCCACCAACACGATACACGTTTTCGGCAACGTGTCTGTCCATACTTCTCCATTTTGCAATCTCCATGGTTTCCACTCTGTTCGCCAAGTCCCTTTCCAGTATTCAATAACAAAGCTAGTCTCCTCCACACTCCTTGCTTTACCCAGCACCGGGACTTTCTTGTAGTCTTTGATATTAACGGCAACAAATACGTTTTCTTTAAGAGCCTCTAAATGGTCTGATACTTTGTTTAAATGAGTAGCTATAACTCGTGGATTTTTATACGGACCAGCGTATACCTACAGAGAAAAGGAATATACCGAAAACGGTACTTACTCCTGGGTGGGTGACTGTAGGGGTAACACTTTTTCGTCACAGCTTGAAAAAGAGCTTCTCGAAAATCCTACTTTTGACATTAAAATGCGCGTTTACTTTCTAAATAAAGATCCATGGTTATGACTTCTGCACGAGTCGATCAGCAATAGTTTTCAGGAGTAAAGCGAATTATTATAGGAAATTAACGATAAACTTTATTAACGCGATTTTTTTAAATATCGCTGTCATTGAATGTATCTTAATTCACGTCGATGTTAATTTATATTTCACATCATTGTTGCTTCAGTACCTTTATTTCAACGACAAAACGTCGTCTGCTCATAGCCCCTGTATCAACGCCTCGGAGTCTCTATCTGACATAGACTCGATTTCCGCCGCTCACTCGGGTCCGAGCTTTCCTCCCCGAAAGAGACCCGGACCCGAGTGAGCGGCAGAAATCGAGCCTATATCTGACAGTTCTTGTTTAATCAAAAATGCTGAAATTCGTGTTTTTTTTTTTCGTTTTCCCCACTCGATTGGGCATTTTATGGGAAAATTGGGTTGTTTTATGGTCAAAGGTGGATTTTTTTTTTCAGAAAACTGTATCCTTTGCTTAACCCATTGACTCCCGAGCATTTTGCCGAAAAACGCCTTTTGAAGCCCGTCGAGCCGTTCTCTGGCCAGATTCTAGCCAAAAAGAGCCAAAAATGCCCAAAACTCTGTTTGCTGGTGGATTTCAACGCGCCCATTGTGTTCCTGATACTTGCTATTAGCTTTCAAAGTTGGGGCATACGCAGAAAGCAAAATTTCGAGTTTTGGGGTTGAAAGGTTTCATCACTCCCTCTCCTTATACCTGTCGCTTTCTCTCCTCCCCTTTTCTTTCGCTTTTCCCTCCCCCGCTTTCTTTTTCTCTTGCTGGGCATTTCCTGTGCTTCCTTTCGGCGGGAAAAGATTTGTGGAAAACGTTTAGGATCATAGGATTAGGTGGAGGGAAGTGCAGGTGGGTAGTGGAACAAGATTTTCATTCAAATTTCCAATTTTTTCATTTCAAATTTCAAATAGGGTAGTTTCATTATCACCTTACCTCTGGAATGTCATCCAACTGGTCTGAAACCAGTTTTTCGATTTCAGTTTGCGAATTCGAGGGTCTCCTTACATCAAGAGCGTTCACTGCCTCTTCTCCGTCGCTACTGGTCGAAACTGGCGAACGTTGCCTCTCCTTTGTTAACATAATGTCATCTAGAGGCCACCATCTGGCTGCTTCTGGTCTCTTGAAAACACCATCTTTATCGCTTAGGAAGTTGTCCCACCATTGTTTATGAGTTTCTTCGAAACATCTCGACTTGTAGAATTTTGGAATGTCGTCTTTAAGCCTCTTGAAATCAACCTTTTCGTCTGACGGTGGAATACACTCAGGTACACCTCGAGGAACTTTGTCACTCTGTAGGTCAAAATTTAATTTATTGATGGGAGGTTGCTAATATTTAAATAACAACTTGTGTTGGATTTAAGTTATCGAAATATTTTTTTCAGAACTGGTTAACATGAATGTTCAGACTGAGGTATAGTGCTATTTGAGTTTCTACACTGTCCCCTGTTGCAGGCCTGTGAATGTGTCTATTACGTTACGCTGTTGAGCCGAGAACGTTCTTCAGATCGCTAGCATAGCGGATGATAGTGGTTTTGGCTCAAGAACGTAAGCAAAGTGTTAATGTGAAAGACCTGGGCAGGTTTCAGCTGTTAACGCCACCATTAAACGTACCAGTACGTAACAAGAACGTGTTCTTAAAATGCATGGTTCTTTTGTCATGCTTCTATTCGCAGTTTGTTTTCTAGTTTCTGTTAAAGCTAAAATGGCCGAAGAAGAAGAGTTTATATGGTGTATTTTATTTCTTTGACAACACTCCGGTTAATTTGTATGACTAGAACTTAAGCTTATATCAAACGAGAAAGCGATGCCCGCGATGGCCCTCGCCTGATGGCGGCTAACCATTACAGCTTGACTTTTCAAGTTCACTATAATATCCTGATTGAGCACTGTTTTGATTTTTCTTCACTTTACAAAACCGTTTTATTGCCATGTAAGATGACATGAGGTGTATTGTTTGTATCTCGATGCCCGATTTCGATTTTGCAACAAGTGATATATACTTTTTTATTAATTGAGAGTGCGCGGATGGGTTATGAGGCCAATACACACAAAGAAACTATTAATAGCATACCTCTATCACGACAATTCCTTCATCATTCAAGTTGCTTGGTTTCCATTCCTTATCTCTGGACCAATTTTTATATTTCAAAACGACATCACCATTACTAGCCTTTTTAAGGACGAAGCAGTGCGGGTTGGTTATATTGTGTAATTCACCTTCCGCTTCACGCAACCAGGTTTTAACATCATAGATCACGTCAACAAACTCTACATGAGGACAGGGAGTGTAAGCGTCATTGACTGTTGCAAGAAGTTCTAGAACGTAAAAAAAACAAATATTTACCATCATCATCATCATCATCGTCGTCGTCGTCATTATAATGAAGAAGAAGAAGAAGAAGAAGAAGAAGAAATAAAAACAATGATATGTGTTTATTTCAAGTTGCTTTCCTACGTAATTGTCGAATAAGTACGATATCCAAAACATTTTGCCTCCAATACCTGTTAGGGTTCTGATGTTCTTCTTTGCAATGTTTCCTGCAATCCTGCTAAAAAACTGATCTATGTCTTCGTGAGTGTGCCCAACCATCAAGAAATTAATTTTGATCTGCTAAGGCAATAAAAGAATATAGATCTATTGTCACCACCTAATATATTTAACAATTATATTATGAGCTCGAGAATTCTATCTCACTATAGCTTATTCGGAAAGTGGGAGCTACAGCTACTAGTCGTTAAAGTAAATTACCTAAATCCTCCTCGCAGACACTTTGAAAACGCGAAGAAGCGGCCGCCGTTTGTTGACAACCACTGGTCACTATCTAGCACAGAATAGATAACGAGTAGCGTAGCCAATCAGAGAACAGCATTCTCCATAGAACGCTAGAAGATTTATAGCAATAACTGATATCGGTTATACGTAGATCTGTAATACCAATAGTACCGGTACACTAGTAGACTCCACTGTCAACAACTGATTAAAATTTGATTTTTTTTAATATTACAATTTCCCTGATGTTCCTACTAGTGACTGAAATTGTGTTACCTTTTTGAAAAATTTCCTTTTCACCAGAACTGCAAGGAAGATGATGACAAATTGATTTTTGTTTTCTCTCCAACAATTGTCCATTTGTAGGTAGCGCACATCTGGGATGTATGTCATGCGTCTCAGGGCTCTGAGTAGAATGTTAATGGTAAAGTTTGAATCATGTCCCCACTGATGCAGATCAATAAATGCGAGAACCTCTCTGCCATGGCTTATGACTCCTGTGTCAAATTAAATAAACATAATTTGATATCAGCAAGTGGATAAATCAAGCAATTTTCCAGTATCTATGTTTTACTTATTTGAGACAGTATAATTCGAGTGACAGCTGAGTGACTGCAGGCGACTACACACCAAATGAAACGCTAATGGCGCGCAATGATGTTTGACCATTTCCGTATTCACTGTTACTACGTGGTTGAGCATATTTCAAATCTAAACACTTTACATAACTTCATAATTTCGATATTTTTTCTGCAAGGTATTCATTATCTTATATTTCATATTTCGATGGCATTGCATAGTTCTATTTTGTAGTGAGCTGGTTGCGAATTTCTCTCTTTTCTAAACAAAATTTGTGACTGAAGGATGACAGCTCACATTATGGATTTAATGAAAAAGAACTGAAACCAAAACCTGTTAAGTGAGTCTTCAGTCTCCATGTACTTCCATAGGACTTAGTTTGATTGATGAGGGAAGGAATGAGAAGCTTGTTCTGATCCATTCCGTCAATAATGATGCACATGTAGTTTTTGGACGAGACTGCGTCCTTAGCTTTTCCTCTATGGTAATAATACTTTTCTCTTTCTTCCCTGGAAAACAATGATGAGAGAACTTCTAAACGTATGGACTGTTCAGTTGTCCTTATCTGCATCATTTACCCTCAATTCATTGCAAATTTGATTATTCAACGGAGAAGCTGCCATTGCAAAATAATAATTTGCCATTGTCGTTTTCGAAGTCAGAAGATTTTAAATTTTTTTATTATTTTACTCCAGTAGTCAGAATTATTATCTCAGTCCGGTGGATATACAGCTACTCTTCGGCAGTATGTCAGTCGTCTGTTGGAAAGGGAATACGCCTCATTGAAAAGATTTCTGAAAATATTCTACTGTTTACAAATACCAATTAAATAAAGATCTTTCATGTAATGTTCAGCACCAAACATTGCGAGGATAAAAATTATGGCTCAGACGCTCACCTCTGTAGATCGTTATGTTGCTTATACAAGTTATCGTAATATATATATTTAGCCAAACCTAAAAGCGGAGCTCCAAAAGCATTCTTTTTCTACTGGCATTTACATATAGTGTGCTTGTCATATCACTCATCTGACCTCACTCAAGCTACAGACCCAGGGCTGTAAAAAATAGTATGGAAAGGTGATCTGAGCCAGTGTCACAGTGGATTTGGACCCCCACAGATTTGCACCCTCCAGTCCAGATCTGCTTGTGGATCAGATTTGGACCCCCTAGTCCAGAACTGCTAGCAGATATGAACCCCCTTCTACGGATTTGGACCCCCACCCCTCCTAAAAACAAGCATTCTATTCAGTAAGGTAATAAAAATTCCTTTGCAAATTGAGTTTGGAGATGTTAAAAAGCAAAAAAAAATATAATGAGGTAGGTTTTTTTTAAAATAATCTTTAATACTTTGTGTAAAAAAGAACCTGCAATGCGAGTTTGCATCTATAAATTTTTAAAACAAAACATTTCTTAACATCTTAGAGCAATACCTAAGGACAGGTCTGTTTCCCTGTTCAACTGTAGGCTACTTAGTTATGGTTTAGAGCCACTAGAAATTGGTGGAGAAGCCTGGTGAATGCTATTTTGAATCAGTATCCGACATCAGACATATAGTGATTCAGATCATCACTTCATAATGAATGCAATTTCAGTTATCCAAAGCCTCCCATGAGACAGTTGGAAATCAGAAATTGTGTATCCTCTGGATATACGTATGCATCAAAAAAATTATGAAAGAAAGATACATGGAAATCAATAAAAATATTTAGATGATATGCATTAAAGCCAAGATATTTCTTTTGATCAGTTACTTCTTGACCTTACTATCGCAAAAAACTGCTTGCTGACATTAAGCTCATCAATCAATGCACCTACAGTGTTTTCAAAAAGAAATCCAGCTGCTTTTCTGGCCAGCCAAGTGCAAGACTAAGCAACTTGATAATAAAATATTGGGCATTTGGTTGATATCACTATCAAGGTAATTAACAATGTAGTATGAGGATTTAAGGTAATGATTCACCAAAGCAAAAGTGCTGGAAATCCGTGTAAGCAATCTTAACTTGATTTTCTATTTTGCAAGAAAGGTAAGGACTAGTCTCACATTTCTCCATGTACATTTGAAATTGCACAACATACTTCATCAAACATCAAAAATCCCATTACACATTAGTACCAAATGTCATCCAAACATACCACAAGATTGGTGTGACCAGCTATGAATAAAATTAATTGAAAGACTGCATGCAGGAAGGAAGTCCAAAGGATGTGTACATTAATGAGAAAGAGCTTACTTTAAGTTTAGTAATACTTTGTCATGCGAATACATCTAAGTTGATACAAAAAAAGTGCATGACTGGAGAATAATTGGGAGAAAGTAAATTCCCATACAAAGAATATTATCTAATACAGTAATAGCCCACGAATAAGAACCTGGGTTTTAAGAACCTGTTAGGCTAAAATTTTCATTTTAAGCCCCCTCCACATAAGAACCTATTAAGGCTAAAATTTTAAGTTAGGTTCTTATCAGTGGGGTTGCTGTAAAAGTGTAAAGGTAGAAACTGCTGAATGAGTTTCTTTGTTATGTTTTGTTAAGGACATATACTGTACCTGCAGTGAACTGCCAATAGGCATTTCTCTATGGTACAAATAAATGATTTATACTGTATTATGAGATGATATTTATCATATATATAGTATATTCAGATAAAATTCATATGAAAATTTAAGAACCTATTTTAAGAACCTTGGTAGCCTAAATTTGCTTTCAGTACCATTTATATAAAAATCTATTTAGGCTAAATTAGAAAATTCTGGTTCTTATACGTGGGCTATTACTGTATTACACATTCTAAAAACTAAGAGGTGAAATTTAAACGTGGCCCAAAGCTAACCTAATCAAATTAAATCAAACATTTGTCTCTTACAAGTCACCCCTGCTTTGAGATTGACACTAAAAATAAAGAAGTAAAATTGAAATACAATCCAACGCTAACCTAATTAAATTACATACTTGTCACTCACAAGCTACATCTGATTTAAAATTGACACAAATAATGTAATAGATAGGACTTAAACCTGCTTAAAGAAGGTGCATGCATGATGTTCGATGGAATACCATTCCAGTCTGGTATGTAGCGATTATAAAAAGAAAAGCTGAAGGCCATATATATATATATTTAGCCAGGCCAAGCCTAGAATCGGAGTTGCACACTCTCACCGAGCAACTTCGCATGGGTTTATTTGGGCCAGTTTAATTTGTGTCCAAAACAATTGAGCAGCAGCAGGGAAAACGAAGAGTTTTCGATAGCAAACGTTTGCAAAAAAAAATACAGACATTCGTGAGTCCTAACTACTTTCAGATGAAAGCGTAACGGAATTCAAAGCGGATTAAAAAAAAAAACAAACACTACAAGCGAACAAAGTACGATGCGAGTGTTATGCTGGAAGAAGGAGAAGGTGGAGAAATTAAACAAGACTAGCTTGTAATAATAATAGCTTGTACTGATTAGTCTAGAAAAATCGGTATTTATTTTGACATTAATGCCCGTAGAAAAGACAATAAAGGGTTAAAACTGATCGTTAAGAGCAGTCAACAGGAATTGACCGCGGTTCAGAAACAACAGAACAACAAACACAAGTATTACAAGAAAACAAAGCACAATACGAATAACATTTCTTCGAAGATTCTTGGAGAAGGTGGAGAAATTAGACAAGTAACAAAAATTGCTTAGCAATTTTGACATAAATGTCCGTAGAAAAGACAAAAAAGAGGTCCACACCTGATCGTTTAGAGCAGTCAACAGGAATCGCTGAGGCAGCAATCACTCGGAACGCGACAGAGCTGAATAATAGCGCCATTTCCCACAAAATCTTTCCTTGGCTGACACAAAACGCTAAAGAGCTTTTATAGTTTTACTGGTACTTCCCATGTCTTCCGAAGAACCTTCTTCAATTAATGATTCTCAGTGGCAAAGCGTCATCCAGTTAACGAAGAAAGCGCTTGCCAAACCACACCAGCATTTCTCTCGCAGACCCGTCCAATATAAAATTTATCAAAGCCAGCCCAGCCTGTCGACCCATTTCGGTGTTTTTAACATCCAAACGCTGATTCTTACCGTTTCAAACAAATTAAGACGACATGTTTATAGACGGCGAAACTTAATATTGTTGTTTACAGGCCGCTTTCGACGAAGATCTCTAAAACGTTTTTCAAATTTTGACAACTATATGTCAGATTTTGAGACGTGCACATGCATATGCATTTGATCGGCTTTTTTTACTCGAGTTTTAATGCTTAATTTTACGAGGACTCATTATGATTATGTGTTATTAAGATAAGGGCAAAAGTTTCTTAACGCTGTTGAGGTACCAAGGTCGAAAAACAGTCAGCCAAGCCGAGTAAAAACACTCGTTAGCTTGCAAAGAAAACAACGTAACAAAAAACAAACAAACAAACAATTCAACTACTTCTTTGCGTCCAAAACGAGTACAGATGATTGTTATTTATATCCATTGGAGAGAAAAATACAAGTTTCATCCCTGAACAAAAGTAACAACGATTAAACCAAATGTTAAGCTTCTATTTATTTAATTTACCTCACTGTCCTGCGTTGTGTTGTAGAGGTTTCTACCACTTGAAAATACGTAAGCTTCAGTAAGGTAAAAACAAGCATCCGCAAAAATAGCAAACGGTTTGTCCAAAGAAAGAGCTTTTTCCACAGAGTTTGAGCTACTCGTTCCTCCCATTAACACAGGTGAACTGTTAAGTGACCTTTCTTAGTGAGATGCAAGATGCCGCGGTAAAGTGAAAGCCCTTGAAGCGTTGAATTATACTGTTTTCAACCGCTTAATCCATCCAAGTTTGAAGCTTTTCTTGAGAAAAATCGCTCTTCCCTTCATCACTTGAAAAGTCACGTTCCGGAGTATCTTTTGACAAGTTCTTGATTTTTATGCTTTTTACGCGAATTTAAAGACAAACTTCGATCGAAGACGATGAAGTTGTTTTGCTCAAAATGAAGAAACCAAGTGAATGTGAAATTACGAGCCGCAGAAAGCGCGCGAAAAATTAAGCCTCGATTTGGTTTGGGTGTCCCACACCTGGCTTGAGCCTGCGATCAAATCGAAAGCAAGTACCTGGTCAGCAGTCAACTTCAAAAAAACAGTAGACCTCGATGAGGTCTCAACTTGAGCCCGCGATATGGTCACGTGACACTGGTCAGCGGATACCTTGTTTTGACAGGTGTCAATTGGTTATAAGATGGATGTCCAGTATCAAAGACTTAGGCTGTAAACTAGCTGGTCAGCTGGGCCAGGTGGAGTATGGCCGCTATGTTGGATTATTATGATTATTATTAGGATATTATTAGTTATTGGGCAACTCCACCGTCGTCGTCGTCGTCGTCGTCGTGCGGGCCCACGAGCAATACCGCTAGCCATTTTTACCATGAGAAAAGCAGTTGACGGGTTTCTATAGGTATGGTGCTCCGCTTCGCGGCCCTTCGGGCCGCTGGAGCTCCGCTAATAAGATCTCAGAGTCTTGTCCATAGTTTTTTGTTTTTCCTCCTTCAGGGACGTGCATATGTCGCATTTTGTTAGCCTGTTGACCTGTCGCGAAAGAAAAGTAATAATTGTTATTAACATTCAAAGGGAGCAAATTTCAGTTGCCTTATGCATGACTGAGTCAAAGCGGAAGCAGTTCCATTTAAAAAAAACTTCTTGTCATCACCTTTGGTATCGAAACATCTGGAAAGTCCAATTTCATTATGCGACAAAACTGAGAGTAACATATCACTTTCTCGTCTAGCGCTGACAACTCGTCTCTTAAAAAACCATAAATGATGCGGTTATCGAGATAGCTTGGCAGATGGATAGCCAGTGTATCAGGCATCTTATCTCCAATTCGGCTGAAGTATAGCTTCATCCAGGACTTAGCTACGATTGTCTTGTGCCTTTCACCGAACAAATGAAACTGGTTTTCCATCCCATACGTAACCAAACCATTCGTGAAGTTCCTCACAGCTTCCTCCAGACGCTTGTTGCTGATGCCATAAACTGCTTGCCAAGCGTCTTTGCAAGTCTGGTATCCGCGTGCAATAAACGCCACGTCAGCTACACTCCTGCAAGGATATTTAAACACAGCGAATATAGATGAAATAAACATGTACCATACTTATGGGAATAACCCACATCCGTCATTCTACGTTAAAGGACTGTATTTATTCTCAACAATTCGCAATCCTTTAGTTCTAAAGATTCAGTAAAATGGCAGAGTTCACGTGCAGATTACATGTGTACATACTCTGAACAAAAAACATCTTGAAAATAAAACAATAAACAATCAGCCTGACGCGCAATTAACTTGTCAATTACTTGTTCCTTATCTTTATCTCAGAAGTGGGGTTAGCTAATACATTTTGTTTCTCGTGCTTTAAGGTCAATTTGGAAAGCAGCATTGCGTTACAAAGAAGACTGTGCCCTACCCCTTCCTCTCTATTACAGGGTTTATTCACTCTTGTCTTCATATGAACTGAATGCTAAGCTCCGCCAATAACACAAAAATTCAGCCCCTAATCTGTAACGTCATTTTAGGTCTCTCACAACAAAGACAAGATAAGGCGATTAATTTTACATTACCTATTTTGTTTTGTGTGATCCCAAAAGTAATCCAAAACACACTGTCTCTGGTTCCACTGCGACATCATTGAATACTTTTTTCGGCAAATAAGGATGTCTGCTAAATCCATTTTGCGTAGGCATTCTTGAGTACAACACTTGTACGAGTGTACTGCAAAACAAGCGCGTCTCGTTAAAAAAAGAATAATAACGTTTATGTCTTGCTATTTACAGTTTAATAACCAAAATAATGGAAGTAAAATCATCATACGTAAGGTAACGTTGTAGTTCGCATATTTTGCGGGTTTTAATTATTGCGGATTTTGCGGATTGACCTCGATCCGCAAAAATAAATTCCAGCAGAAAAAAAAAAGCGCAAAGCTTTACACTCTTCAATACAATTAAGAACTATGCTTTTTAATTTAAACTTGCGTTACTGGGGCGATATATATCGGACGTAAATATAAAGAACTATTGACATTGAATTTGAATAGAAAACTGCAAATCGAGCTTAGATATGTGCACGGTACATGAATTGAGTACTATACACGTCATTATACAGAGTGCTGTAAAGTATTTCTACGTAGAGCGTACTGTAGCAAGTACTAATAGTTGTTTCTGTTCTGTTGTTTGAACAGAAAAATCGCGAAAATTAGTTCACAGCAGAAATTTCAGTCATCTTGAACCGCAAAAATTTGCTCCCCCAAAACAAAAACAAACAAAAAAATCACCAATCCGCAAAGTATCACTCCCGCAAAATTTTCATGCTATACGGGTATCCATTACCTTCCACTGGAGTAAACTTGGAGGGATCAATGTCCGGCTTATACTTCCTGCCAGCGGGCTTGTCAAATGGGATCACAGCTGAACCTGTGGTTGCCTCTTTGTCATCTACTATGAAAACACACGTACATTGGAAAGTAGGGAAAGTACCACAAGGTGTTACATGCATTTAACATAACCAAGAAATAAAACAATTGTTTCTCAAGGAAACATTATACCCAAGAGGCATCGTGATGATTTTCTTTCCAAGAAAAAGCTAGTGTGTTTGCATTTCCAGAACAAGAGTGAGTATTTTTTTTTACTTTCTCCACAGAATGTACAAGAATCAATTTGTTTCAACTCTATTTTGTAAAGGAAATCATTTGTTGAAACATGTCTGTGACGTCTGTGGAACAATTTAAACTGAAATTCTCTCAACTTCGTTTCTTTTATGCAAAGAAATGCTAACGAGTACGTATTTTTCCAGTTGACATTCAACTTGTCGGCAATTATATCTTAAGCTAGCCATTTTCTCTGACTTTTTATTGATAGCATATAAAGGCCTTCTTTTCAACAAGATGCTAATATATTTTTTTACACATTTTCGAGTGAGAGGGAAGATTTTCATTATCATCTTTAGTAGCATTACGCAGGGCTGGCAAGGGCACTTTTATGTTTTGCTTTATGGCAGATACTACCTTGAAGAACTCGAGATAATTAGTTTTAATATTGAATTTGCTAACAAAAGTATTCTAACTGAGAAAATTATTGTCCTCATCCAGTAAATCTGTTATTTCCTTAACACCTGCGCTAAACCATGATTTATAGAAAATCGGTCGATTCTCAATTCTTATCAATGAATTATGCCAAATGAGCGAAGAATTAAAATTCTGTTTCTTTTCTTTGAAGTTTATAACGGTCCAAATTTCATCAATTTCTCTCAAAAACGGTTCCTAAAGTTTTCGATTGCTTTGAAACAGCAGGTTCCCTCCATGCGTTCTTAGATAGTCATGGTTTATTTTTGCCGAGCTCCTAAATAAAATAATTTGGTCAACTCCACACAAGAAATTATTGTTTTTGCGTAAAACACACCAAATGCCTCTTTATTAGGTCCCCTACGTTTTGTAGTTTCAAATTGTCAGTTACGTATCAAGCGCTAACTGCCCTGGCTATTGTTCAGTTTCATCTCTATTATCTGCTCCATGGTCGGCATTTTCGATATCAAAGCATCCACTCCTGTCCAGTTTTTAGGGTCCGAGGCGTTCTGGATATGCTCCTTGCTGTTTAGATGGGTATTCAAATCCAAAACGTCGTTGCTGCATAGCTCACAAAATGTGATCTTTTTGGGGCGTTTTAATCTAGCGGTACACAAGGTACTTTCTCCCCGCGAAAACATAGTGAGAGCATCTGGCCATTCTTTCATTTCTAACACTAATGGTCTGAAACGTTCACTCTGATCAACAACTTTTAAGAATGGCTCTCTTAACTTTCGTACTTTAACTTCTGGTTGGACTCTTTCAAAATGAACGGTAGTCGACTTTGAAGATGAAGTCATTTCTAATGTTGATGAGATGTCGAATTTCATTTGCTCAATTAAAACAATTTGAATGCCGAACATTTTGGCTTTTTCAAAGATGCTAATGTTATTTTCCTTCCTGATTGTCTTAGCAAGAATTAGTGCCCCACGCGACGATGGAACTGTCAGAACTTGTTTCCTTTCTTTTTTCTCCCTCTCGATGCAATGGGTTGAAGTTATCAAATGCGTTATCTTCTTGTGAAAAAACTGACAAACTTTAGCTCCACTTTTCTTTAGGTTGCTGGAAATCTGCTTTAATTGATCTGTGGTTGACTCTGGTAAATACACAAACACTAACGCTCGACAGGGATCAAATCTTGTTTCGTTGATATCCGAATCTGCAAATTAGCAAAAAATATTGTTATTTAATAATATTTCTTTTTAGACTGAACAGTTTATTCCTTGTTATTTTACAAATTACTGATGACATCAGAAAACGAATGGCGATTGCGGTAGTACTTCGTTTACATTCTTCAAAGTGCTGGTGCTGACCCAGTCCGAAAAAATAATCGGAATTGCCGCAGAGTGTTTCAATCTTCCCTCTTCTTTTTGCCGGAAAAATTATTTCGATTAGGAGCTCGTTATAGAGGAATACGATACAGTATTTTAGTGCTCTTGGCACGTCAAATTGTCTCGTGGTCTCCCAAGATATGCATGCCTTGTCTACACTATGACGTTTTCCCTTTGCTGTCAAGAAATCTCTGGTAAACCACCTTCAGGAAAATATCTGTAAAGTTTAATAGGGAAAACAAATTTAGGTCGCCGCGTTGTACACATCCGTTTGCGGTGTCAGGTATTTGTTACACATCCGGGGTTCTGTTGGATCAAAGCTGAACCAGATCGTTCAAATTCTCACATTGTCTCTGTTTGCAAAAGTTAAATAAAAAAAACTCAATGAACGCGTAGTTTGTTTCCTAACCTTGGCGCAGTTTCATTCTCCCACGTTGAGATCTAATTCTCAGTGAGTTTATCACTGAACATGTCCTCAGAAATGTAATGATTATTACTCTCGTGTAAACGGAGAGACAGCTCGCGCAAATGTGAGTATCATGCATGCGGATTGAAAACACTAGTCTCACAAATGCCGAGCAGCTAACTCTTGCCATCGACCACACATCGAATATCACCAATGAAACGTATGCCCAAACATGCAACCAAAAGTTTTGTGAACAATTACCAAATGGTGACAGTATTTCTGTAATTTCATCTGTAACTTTGCCGAAAATCTGTAGATCACTTTCAGGGCACGCCCGTCCTTTGTAAAAGACCAAAACAATTTCAGATATCTTATTTTATGTTAAGGAATCTTCGCGCGCGTTATCTTAATAAGGGGAAATAAAGCCCATGTGAGGCCGAAAATCTAAAGTCCTTGACTCGGGATAGAGGACAGATATACAATGATAGCTTTCCGGCCAAATTTCTGTCTTACAAGCACAATCAAGAAGAACTTTTATTCTGATTATAATTGCTCACTGAATTGCCGTTGCCACATTTGTAAGAGCGTATGCAATTCGAGCAGTCTCACTGGCACACGCTTTACATTCTTGGAAAAAAAATATTAATAAATAAATGTAACTTACCAGTAGATGATAGACTTTGCTCTTCGTCCGAGTCTTCAAGTAGAGCACATCCAATGTCGTCATCTTCACTCGCCAAATGCCGCTCACAACCACTGTATGACTTGATCATATAAGATGAACTCTTCATCTCATCAATGCAGTCTGAATGATGCGGTTCCTCAAAAAGGTCGCTAGTATTTGGACTAAGTTCGCCGTGTTGGCTAACTATTTCAAAAAGGTCACTCGTCGCTGGACTAACGGTAAAACTTGCTCCGGTTTTAGTCGTAATCCTCTCCTCAACATCCTCGTCATCTTCTTCCCTCAAATCATACTCAAAAAGATCGCTAGTGGCAGGACTGCTCGGTACCGATGTGCACAACCTTTTTTGGATTCCTATCTCTGAAACATAACTGGTTTTTTTTCGTTTTGCTTCCATTTGTCTAGCAGAGTCGAGATTCACTCGTCAAACAAAAACTGAAGTTAAGGAGGTGTATTCTTTCTTCATCTGAGTAACAAGTTACCGAACACGCCTTGATCATGGGAATAATGTCACCACGTCACATATATTTACGGTTTTATTGGCCCTGTTGATTGTCGGTGAGTTTGTGAGAAAACAAAGAGTCTAACGAGATTTCTGCGGAACACATAGGCTGGGTCGTGGGAAAATTGACACCACCGTACTTATGCGACTTTCAATTACGCTGGTGTGAAAAAACGCATGCCGATCATTGCAGGAAAATAAAGGGTGGAAAAGTCACGTCTCCAACGTATCCATAGACCATTCTCCAAAAGGGTTCAAAATTAGGCTGGAAGTTAACATGGCAAGTTCAATATCCTGAAATGTTCAAGTTTCTCAGTTATGAAGTTTTTGCTTTGCCGCCTTTCTTTCGGTAAAAAAAAAAAGAAGAAGAAGAAGAAGAAGAGGAAGAAGAAGAAGAAGAAGAAGAAGAAGAAGAAGAAGAAGAAGAAGAAGAAGAAGAAGAAGAAAACCGCCAAAGACTGCCGCTTTCCTGTTTATGAGGCCTGAACCAACAGGCACAAATTACTCATTTCCTTTTCTATTGTTTTCCTTTTTTATTTTTCCATTAATTGTCCGGAAGAGTTCACAGGTGGTTAACCCAAAAGGAAGCCTTATGGGACCAACCTTAAAACGAACCAATTATGAATTGTCGATTTGGGACGCGTTAATAATATAAATGAGCAAACAAGTCATTGAGAATGCATTCTTTGTAAAGAGCTTGGAGCCGCTGATGCACCAATCCCGTCTTGATTTCTCCTCTAGTGACTTAAGAGCAGGATAGTAGAAATATGGCTGCAAGTAAGCGCTTACGTTCTAATGAGACAAAGTGGTATTTTGTGGACAACGGGGCCAACGAGATTTATGTTTACAGCAACGACCGGCCTATAAAGAGAGATGGGAAGAATCTTGGACAAGTATTGAATATCTCCCCCGCAAAAAGTGACACAAAAGATGAAAAGTTGAAGGTAGGCAGCTTTTGATGATTTTAAAATTCGAACGCATATGGCTGATTCTTGCGACCGAAAATCTTGATAGTAAGCTGTTTTATAATTGCTTGACTTTATGTATTCATTCCTAGATCGAGTGTTCCCTTGGTGCTGCTGGCTTAGTGGTAACCTTGTTCGATTACACCGCGAATGATTTCTCAAAGCTTTTTAAAAGTTTCTGTTACTCAGCGAAACGTTTCATTGAGTGCTTTCTTGATTTGACGGAGACCACTTGTGGGGAGGAACCGACAAATCCAACAAAGGCTGGTAGTGAAGAGACGTCTACTCCGGTGACTTCGGTGCAGAAAAATACGGAAAGGCGAGGAGCTACAGCTTCCTCAGAGAGTCCGCCTGTCCCCAAAAAAGTTCCAAGGATGGCAAATGAAAACTCCGATAAAGCTGAGGAAGACAATGCTCCCGACGTACAGTGTTTGGAGGACATTAACAAATATGCTGTTCCCGGTACGTGAAAGAAGTTATTCACGATATACTTTATTTTATACGTAAGTTGCGATGTATCGTAAAGGGTTAAATTGATTTCGCCGTTGATATCTGTTTTTAAATTACAGTTATGGGTCGAAGAGTCAGCAAAATTTATGTGTGTTTATCGGAAACTGGTCCTGGCCAGTACATTTTGCATTGGTGTACCGGGGTTCGTTTCTTAAACACTTAACAACATTCCCTCGACCTTCATTATAAGAATTGAGATTTTTAAAAAGAGCATAAGAACATAGCCAAAGAAAACGTATAAAAATCATTTCAAGACTAAGAAATGTTGAAACAACCATTGTTATGCAAACGAGTGATCATGAGTAATGAAAACAAAGGCTGGCTGGAGCAAGGATTTCGAACGAAATTGAAATGGTTATTTTGAAACTAAAATGGATAGTGGTTCTCGTCCACCCATTTTCGAAGTTAAAACGGATTTTAAGAGACGAAAGTTCCATCTTTTATTTGCCGTTGGTCACTTTTTGGAACCGTGTTCCAGTTTTAAGAAAATTTATTTCGAAATCGGCTTCCATAACATTTGTGTTGATTTTCAAGTGCGAATGGATAGACCTTCCACTCGCGCGATCGATAAAGCGTCTTCGTTTTTTTCTGTTATTGTAGATACTTCCATTCTCTTCAAAAAGCCGTAGGCCGAAGTGCTCGTTAGCGATCAGTATGCTCTGTCACATGCCGAGCAAGTTTTCGCTGCCGACTCTGTCGATTTGAGCCCATCTTCTCTAATGCTTCAAATTTGCCGCTTCGGTGATTATGAATAATTAACGATGTCTACGCATTCTGCCCGATGTCGTTGTGAAAAAAAGGAACCTCTCTCCGTGACTACCTTATTTATTTAATATAGTAAACTTTGGGATACATTCTTCCACGAACAAAAAACATAAGCATAACGGTGTATAGCGAGCAATTAAGCTGTGAGGAATGAAACAAACAGTGACGCTTACAACACTTACGGGTTCTTTGGATATTGAAAAGCCAACCAGTCAATAAGGCGGTAATTTCAAAGACGAGAATTGAGTGAAACGCGAAACACATCCACTAAAGTGATAAACTGATGCCGTGCTGACGCTAATCTGTGGTCAGTTTCGGGACGACCAGATATCGATGTCACTGACAGTTCAGTTGGCCCGCGACTGAGCAAAACCACCGCTAGATAAAATCTTACCTGCTTTATCCTGATTGCGACTACTGCCCCCGATTAAAGACAAAAAAAATATTTTGAAAGGGCTGGGCTGGTTTGTTAAGATAACGATTGGTGGCTGACCGCTAAAAGTGATCTTTTGATTGTCACCTTTTCTTGTTCCCTAGGGTTACACAAGGTTTTGGCCACTTCTCTTGCTCCTCCAAGGTCCGAATACAAACTTCGCACCTTGGACGAGTTACACGTTCAATCATTAAAGGAGGAGCTTCTCACGCGTCCACTATCTTGTGGAAAACCAATTTGTGTCATTGCGAAAGGACTGCGGGACGTGTCCAGGTTTGACGAGAAAGATCTGGATAGTTACAGGCTATAAGTGATCGGAAAAAATAGGGCTTAAGGGCCATGGGTAATTTCAATTTCGGTCCTTTCTCATCAAGCTCACGTCGTTCTTGTCGCTTACTGCTCAACAAGTCTATTTAATTGTTGGACATGAAGATAAGCCTAGCATTTATAAACTGCCTTACAACTGATGCTTTCCACGGGGTTATAGAATTTTAGCCTGTTCCAGGCGTTCAGATAGTAAACAAGGCGCGATAGTACCGGCAGAGCAGGGAGAAAACAAAGCGGCGAAAGATGGAGCTCCCGTCTCAAGCCCCCCTCCATTTTTCGCCGCTTTATTTTCGCCTCGCTCTCCCGGTACTATCGCGCTCCGTTTACTATCTAAACGCCTGGGACAGGCTAATAGAATTTAGATAACCTCTTGTTTGTTAATAACTTGTTTATGTCTTGGGCTTTTATTTGTTTGTTTACTTGTTTATGTTAAAGTTCGTTTCGACCATAAATTGATGATTTATTATTTTTAACAATTATTTAAGGACTGGAATGAGGAGGAAACGGAAAAGTTTTTCAGGAATATGAGGTCTGTCAACACTAGGAACAGTGTAGACAGCTTTAACGTGGTGGTATTCCCATGGAGGAACAGAGTTATCGAGTTTCTTCAACTAGTTCCAAAGGTGGCAAAGAACACTGGGATGACAGTGGAACTGGGTTACAGCCATTACTCGGAAAAAGCTACGAGGGACAAGGTAATTAGTATTCGTTGAAACTAACAGGCCTAATTTTCAATTTGTTTTGAGCTTTACTATCTCAGTAATAGTCATTGCTATCACAATCATCATCATCATCGTCATCACCATCTCCGCCATTCGTTGTAATCATCATATATACACTATCGTATATAGGATCACAGAATAGAAAAACCCAAGATCTTTCGTGATCAAAGAACCCTCTTTTCGTTCAAAAGAACCCTAAAAAGCTGACAATGTCGACAGAATTTAGAGTAAAACTGAAACACAAACAATATTTGATATATATCACATTACCCCGCTGAAGTGTGTCTCTTCTATAATAGATACCAGCGGAATGGGAAAGGAAATGTTCCCGTTCGTGGTGTGCCACAGTGGAGAAAAAAGAGTCGAGCGACGTAGCAGCAACGCATTTATCTTCACCTCGCAGGAGGTGCAAAAGGACCTCAGTAGAGGGGCCAAGTTCAGCAGGGAAAAGCCATTGGCCCTGTACAAGAGGCTCATATCCATTTATGGACGCCCGGATAGCTGGATCCTTGACCTTTGTAATGGCACAGGTATAATGTTATTCTAGCGATGTGCACATCAATCAAGTAGCATTTCCCCTTACTCGCGTACGATCAAGAACTCAACTTTAGCAATGATTATATGTTTGTTTTCGTGCTTTTTATGAAGCCATAAGCAAGAGCTCTGAAAACCGATAATTTGAGCACCGATTAAGAAAGATTACGCTCATGAAGAGTTAAATCTACTTCTACACATCATCAAGTAGGTACCATCGTGACAGTGTTAACATCTTGATCGTACTTTTTTGGTTGACAGAAAACTCCCTGATTGTTTTTATTCTCGCTGTAGAGGCGTGCCACATCACACAACTTCTTGAGGCGAAAATCTTACATGGATCAGTTTACTTTTGAATAGTATAAGAGTCAGTCTTTATTGGGCTTCTCTCGTGTAAACTATATTAGCCATTTTAAACTCGGATACAACTGCAATGAAAAACGCATTACTTTGAGATTTCACTCGGGCTACTGAAATAGAAGAAATGAGCATAAATGTGAAAACAGAAATATGATAATAAATATAATTAATTACATTACCTCTTTTTTGGTCTTTCAGGGTCAGCTGCAACGGCCTGTATTGAATTTGCTCCCAGTTATAATTGCATTGTGGTTGATAGAAACCAAGAAAGGATTCGAGAAATAAGAAGAAGATTGACAACGGAAAGAAACTAAATGAAGTCGTAGAAACGTTAGATGTCATACGCGCCGTCAAAAACTAATTTGTTCAAAAGAATGTGTAAGACAGCCCTAAGGATTGCATCTTGAAATTCATGTTCAGTCGGTTTTCATTTCCACCGCCTCAGACTTTTCAAAGCGAAAATTAGTTAAATAACGGTAATGAAATTAAGATGTAATGAAGTGGACATTAAATATATTTTCCTCACTTGGCTTTGAAATTTTAGATTTGCTATCATAATCTGTGCCTGGAAGGGGGATGGGGTATGGGGTGTGGGTGGCATTATTTTTTTTTTTTTATGAGAGGTATTTCTTTGGATGGCTTACCGGTTATCTTGTATAAATATTTTCTATTTACTTTGTTTAAGGGGTGCCGCTGGGAACATTTTGCAAACAGGACTTGGAAATTTGAATGACTATTTGTTCTTGTCCATATCTTTCGGGCGTTTGAATTTTCCATGGTCACTTTGTAGTTCTGTAAAAAATGACGTTAGAAATTTCCATGGTCACTTAGTAGTTCTGTAAAAGTAACGTTGGAAATTTCCATGGTCACTTAGTAGTTCTGTAAAAATGACGTTGGAAATTTCCACGGTCACTTTGCAGTTCTGCTAAAATGAGGTTGGAAATTTCAATGGTCACTTTGCAGTTCTGCGAAAATGACGTTGGAAATTTCCACCGTCACAACTTCGAAATTCGATTACCTGTTGATCAAAATTGAATGAAGAGCAGCAAAATCCGTCAAAAGTCATTTCGTATCAAAATGTTGCAATATCACTTGAATTGCCGGCAAAATATGTTCTCCATTTGAGAAATACTGCAAAAGTAAGTTTTTATGTGGAAAAATTTCTTTCTTATATGCAAAAGATTTATGTTCGATTGTTGAATAAGGCAAAGTTGGCACAAATACAAGGAAAAGTAAACCTTTTTACCGGAATTGGGCCATTTTAGAATACCCCCGGAGGCTTTAGAACGTGTTCCAAATAGACCTACCGTAGCAAGTAGTGGCAATGCAACACCTTCAGCAAATAGTGATAGCTTGACATTGGGTTTTCGCGATAAAACCAAGGCCTTGCATTTTTCAGGGTTCAAGATCATCTTGTTGTTGCGAAACCACTCACACACCACCACAAGTTCCTTATTGACAACATGTTCGACAACCGCTGGATCAGTATCAGCAAAATATAGCTGATTATCATCAGCATAGTTAGACAGCTTCGCCTCTTTAATGAAATAAAATAAGTCATTTATGAAGATATTAAACAATAAGGGCCCTAAAACGGAGACTTGAGGAACACCGCTGTTAACATATGAGATGTCACTTGTAACGTCCTCTACTCAAACCCGTTGCCTACGATTTGTTAAATAGCTCCTCAGTAAATTTAAACTATGGGTAGAAATACCATAAGCAGAAAGCTTCGCAAGTAATAAGTCGAGTGGTATCAAATCAAAAGCTTTACTTAAGTCCATTATTACAGTCCCAACCACAGAATTCTTGTCAAGAGCTTCTTTCCAGTCCTCGATAAGATGCAACAACACAGACTCACAACTGTAACCTTTTCTATTTGCAGACAGGAACTTAGACAAGTGCGGGTTGAAGTAGTGAACAAGCTGCTTTTGCACACATCTCCCAAAAACCTTGTCCAACAATACTAGGATGGATACAGGCCTGTATTTGGACTTGTAAAACTCATCATCTCTCTTGAGGATAGGACAGATCTCTGCTAGTTTCCATTCAGCAGGAACACAGGCATTATCAATAACAGTGTTAATCAGTCGTGCAATAGGAGCAGCCAAAACTGAGGCTCCATCCCGTAAGATACGAGCAGGAATTTGATCATGACCAGTAGCTTTATTGGGATCTAAAGACTGAAGAATTAACTCCGTCTCGGCAAATGAGACATGATTAAATTCAAACTGAGTAGCCACACATGCTTTTCTTATAGCAGCAATGCTTGGGTGAGCACTAATGTCAGCAGCAACATTGGAATCACTATCATATTCTTCAACTACATTTTGAATAAGAGAAAAATAGTTGTTAAAGATCTCAGCCACTTCCTTCTTGTCAGTCACAAGTACGCCATTCTCCTTAAGGTGATAGGACCCTTCATTGTTACTTCGTTTACAATGCATAAAGGGCTTAAAAGTATGCTTTGGATCACCTTTGGCACTGTCTGCTGTTGACCAGAGATAGCTTGAAATTTCCCTTCGTCTTAAGGATGAAGTAAGATTACGCTGTTGTCTGTATTTCTCCCAGTCCCAGGATCCTTGGACTCAAAATATAGTTTTCTTAGCTTATTACGGAGACAAATGGAGCTAAGTAGTTCTGGTGTCATAAATGGCACATGTTGACGCTTAGATATGCATCTCTTTACTGGAGCATGTACGTGCAGGGCGTCAGATAACAATTTTCCCCATGCCCAACACACATCCTCAGGGTCATCAAAAATATGTGCAACATGGAACGGAACTGTAGCAATGTCAGCTAAAAACAATCCTGGGTCATAATGCTTGAAGTGGCGCTTTACAACTGTTCCAGGACTGAATTTTGGACATTGTAACCGCATAACAGTGTAAATAAGATTGTGATCACTAACGCCAAGATCAAACACCCCTGAGGTGAGAACAGAACGTGGCTTGTTCGTAAGAATTACATCAGTGAGCGAGCTAGATTCCTCCACTACCCAAGTTGGTACTTCAATCAAGTTAATGAGACCTTATACATCCATCAAATCCATAAAAGTTTTACCCTCTTTAGCACCCTTGTCAGGCCGGGAGAGGTCGCAGTTTAGGAAGTTTAGGAGGAGGAGGAGGAGGATGGAAAACAATAGAATTGAGGGGAGGAGGAGAAGGAGGAGGGAAACAATAGAATTAACGAGGAAAGGAGTGAAAATAATAGAATTGAGGAGGAGGAGGAGGAGGAGGAGGAGGGAAAACAATAGAATTCTGTTGGCTGAAGCCTAAAATGTGAAACATTACACATTTTGTCAGTTGATGTTAAGCTTCGATTCAGTTGAAATGAGTTGGTCCTGTCCTGTTTGTCAATTCAAAAGGATTTTTCCAGGAAAGATAACATGCAAACACACATGAACAGCAAACGCAATTATTCCGGTTTCAAATGGTTCATCCATTTACCTGCATGGTTGCTGGGATGACTGGCTCGGGAAAAACGTTCTGGGTGCAATCACTGTTACAACAAGCTTAAAACGTTATCGATCAGCTACCGGAGAGAATCATCTGGTGTTATTCACAGTGACAACCCGCTTACACCCAGTTATTGATCATGATACCGGCAATCGAAGTTTTCAAGGGAATTCCGACTTCTCAAGACAATGATTCCTATTTGGATGTCAACATACGCAACTTGATTGTCATTGACGACCAAATGATTGAAGCCGGAAGTGATAATCGGATCGTGAACCTCTTTACAAAGGATCCTATCATCGAATCCAGAGCGTTATATGCATTGAACAAAATCTGTTTCACCAAGGCAAAGGCAACCGAGATATTAGCTTAAACAGTCATTACTTGGTCCTTTTCAAGAGTCCACAGGATAAACTGCAGATTTTGACTTTAGCCTAACAAATGTACCCAAGACAAACTGCTTTGAAGAAGAAACGGTGAGAATACCATTTGGGTATCTTTTTGTTGATCTCAAGCCAACGACTCCAGATAGTTGTAGATTGCGAACAAATGTATTACCTGGCAAAGAAAGATTCCACAAAGGGATCGAAGAGAGTAACATTTCCCAGGAACTGCTCCAGTATCTCAAGCAGCAAACCCAGAAGGTTCCCCCAGTAATTCTGGAGATGCAGCGTGTTCAAAATAATATGGATAACCTTCTGTATCGTACAAACCTTGGAGACGACGAAAGAGCGAGGCAGGACATGCAGTTGCAAAACAATTTTTTAACATATAAACACCAGATCAATTCCTTATCACCTAAAGCAACAATTCTGCCTCAACCGCATGGGCGGTACCCCATTTCTAATGAGGCTATGGTGAACAATTTACCAACATTGCCACCAATAACGATAGAACCGACTCCAGACCAAGCGCCACCACTTGAACCAACGGCAAAGGAGCCAGTCCCACATTCCTTATCTACCATGGCAACCTCCACGCCCGCAACTCTCTCCCTCCGTCGATCTTGACACCCCCTCTCACAGTCGAAACGCTGTGGCCACCAAGAAAGTGTAAACGGCCACAACTATAATTTGTAAATTACTTGGACGATGAACCGAAGAAGCTTTCAAGGCGATCTCGACGTTTACACGGGAAGTCACCTTACAAGTATTCCAAATATGAAGAAGACGATTGATTTTTTCTCCGCACGAAGTTCAAGAGGATGACTGACTTTTATTCAGATCAAATCTCCTTCTGTATTGTTTCTGTATTCGCTGAGAAAAGGCAATAAAGTTTATGTTTGTCTCTCAAGAAACGTTTAATTCATATTAGTGGCGTATTTAATTGATCCTTCCGAACTATTATTGTTGTTATTTCAATGGTAGTGGCTTCAAGGGTGTCCCATGGGCTTCTTTAATGTAGAGTTGGTATGCAAATGTAGGGCAGTTTGGATCATACATTTGCGTAATGCGTGACAAGCGGAAAGCAAGATTAACGCTATTAACGGAAAGCGCGTTTTTATTTTGGAAATATCAGAGAGTTCTAAATAAAGCAGTCCGTGTTCACGAATAGTGGGCAAGTTTGGGTAAAGTCTATTGTTGCTATTGTACTAGATTGACGCTCATTAGTACGCAGGAACGCACTTGTTAGTATGCAGGAGGACACTTATTAGTATGCAGGAAGGTAGTTTACCTCGGCAGCTTGAATGTTAATGATTTACGTCGACACCTCGACTTTACCTCGACCAAATCCAGGATAATTCTGCTGAACATATACTACTGGCGTTATAGTGATGGGCAAAGAAAAGGACATAAGGGAAGGGATGCGGTAATTGAATAACAAGACTGTCTATGAATGTCTACAGGAAGATCCCACGATGGAAATGAAAGAGTTGATCAATAGCAAAGTTCAGCAACTGCACGTTGATGGGTTATTGATGAAGACACTTGAATTATCACTTTGGGGGTGACACGAAGGCGGGTAGGTTCTCTTTACAGAGCCTAAACTTCACAAGAAGGGTTGCCCAGGTCGACCCGTGAGTTTGTTGATTCTCATCTTAAGGCATCTTGTGTCTCGAATGAATTCTTTCACTGATTTCAATGATGACCGAATATTTCCCTTTTGATGGGAAAACTACCAGAGGGGTCCATCCTCGAAACTATTGGCGTGGCTGGTTTATATCCCCATACTCAGTAAAAGGAGGGGCTTCGAATTCAAGCCATACAGGAAGTTCTAGGTGGGGAGCTGGATGCCAAATAATTGATAAGGCTAATTGCAGTATGGACACTTTGGTGGAGAAAGAGGGCCATGGGAAAGAGCTTCAGTAGCTTACTTCGCAAAAAGAGTGATAATGATTGCGGGGTTGCTTGGCGGAAAGCAAAATGCAAAAGTTTGAAATTAAGTCAGCTTCTGTGTGCCATTGTGCCTGGATAATTTTAAGAACTCTTCGGATCTCACAGTTTACAAAACACCAACAGACGAAAAACTCTGTTTTTTTTTTTTACCTTGGCCTATCACTAAACAACCCTTAATCGGTCGCGAGTCACGCTGGATCCACTCTTTTTCAAACGAACCTATTTGATAAAACAATCGCTTTTAACACAGTATTATTTTAGATCGAAGTCCAATAATAACAACAATAACAATAACCATAACCATAACCATAACAATAACAATGGCCACAGTTCTCCAATTTTTACACCAATAAAAACGAAGAGGTCTGTCTTGTTAAGGGATCCAGAAATAGTTCATGTCTCCTACGAATTATCCTGCATGACGTTTACGATATCCCATGTTACGATTTTACGGTGGTTCACGTTTTGGCGGCTAGGACATCCTTTAACGTTTTGGAAAACTTACGGAAGTTCATGCCTTAATTAACTATAAAATTAACGCAGGCTCAAGAAATCCACTTTTACTGAATTATCCCCGGAATAAAGGGATGGATTCTGGATGTGCGCAGCATTCGTAGCTTGATAAATCCGTGGAAGGATCCAACATACCCATGTCGAGCATGTCCTGTGCGATTTTCTTGCAGTCCACGTCCAACTCACTCACGTGTATGGTGTAGGGTCCTATTTCAGGATCGCAACCCTTGGGACTACACAGACGTTCAGTGTGGTAAGAGCCATCATTCTGTTTTATTTTCTGTTCACACTTCTCATCGGATGAGCCAATACCTTAAATGAGGAAATAAATAGCGTCGGCGTTAAAACCAAGTTGGAAAGAATGACCAATGACGAAGACAATGAAAATGAAGATGAATATGACGATGATGATGACGTTGGCGATAGGACGATGGCAATGACAATGAATGATGGTGGTGACGCAATGACAGTGAATGATGGTGGTGACGATGACGACCAGGAAGAAAGTGACCTGACTCGTGCCCAGTCGTCCTCATACAGCGCAGGGAGAGATGGGTCCCGAGAAAAGGAGCGCAAGTTGTGCTATATGAAGACGACTGGGGACGAGTCAGGAAAGTGACAGTCACAGTCAGTACAATACTTTGCATAATGTTTATTCAAGATGCAAAGGAGAAAAAAAAGGACTGAGGTTAATAATAATAATAATAATAATAATAATAATAATAACTTTATTATCCTCTCCCCTTCGGGGATTTTCAGGGATAATGGTACAAATACAAACCTTATAAGAAACAAATAATTCAAATAAACTCAACATCATAAGAATCCCAACTGGCCGGAGGCAAACCAGTTGGCTATTTACAACCGAGGAGTTGAACCCGGGACTACCCAGAACAACACCAGCTAGCGGCCAGAGCGGGATTTGAACCCGGGACAACAGCATTGAAATCCAGCGCCCTAACCGCTCGGCCACTACTGCCTCCTAGGTTAGCCCTATAAACTTTCACTAATGATATTTGTAATGGTAATTGTAAATTACCAACTAGTGGCTATAAAAAATAAAATCTTTTCTTGAAACATATGCGGGTTTTTTTTGTCTAACCGATAAGAGTAATGACACTCGATTTTAAAGACAGTCATTAGTTAATTCCTCGAAATTTAACTGCACTGCCTTTAATCATTACTGAACTCGCTACTGAACAGTAAAATCGTTTAATACCTCGGGAAAAAAAGACAGCTGCCATCATTAGCAAGAGAACTGACAATCGAGCGATGACTTTCATTCGAACTGAAAAGAGATCAACGTTAATTAACACCAAATCTCTTCGACCGATACAACAACATCGGTTCTATTGAAGTAATAGGGTGTTTGTTTCGAGGGACTATCGGGTGATAGTTATGAAGGCAGAAATCTAGTGTTCTGAAGGTACCTCGAGCCCCTGATATAATATAAAGGTTTTTTCTTGGTTTTTATGTTTTTAGCAGAGGTTTTTTTTTTTTGCGTATCTTGTATTTCACGTGGTCAGTTTTTTTACTTACCCGAGAGAAACCTCTGACACGAGCTGCTTACATTTTCCCTTGAGCATGCGCTAGATCGTGATGAAGTTACTATAAAGATTATGACGTAAATCTCACTCAGGTTCATTTTTGTACAGCAAATCAGAAAAGACTAGATGCGCATGAGTTGGCAAACTCGTTTAAACCGGTTTTTAATGTGTTTGTCGCGTGATCTACCTCCAAGAATTTGGAGGTATCTAAAGCTCAAGCTCAACGGGAAATGTAAGCGGCTCGTGGCAGAGGTTTCTCTTGGGAAGTAAAGAAACTGATTTCGCGAAATACAAGAGACGCGAACGACTTCGTTTACGCAAAAATACTTGCCAGAGAGTAACCACTGCTAGCAGGGTAGGGAAAAGCCAGCTAGTTTAAGAAATGTCCTCTATCAGACCGATATTCCGATACTTGAAATACTTACATTATATTTTGTTGTTCAACATTTAGTTTTCTTCGGAACAAAATGTACTGAAATTATCGCTCGCCCATTTGACTGTTAACTAGAAAAGTTGAAAAAATAAGATAAAGAAAAAACATGACAGAGAAAAAAACATGATATGAGGTAAACAGACTGTTTTGAAATGAACTATGAAAATAAAGGAAAACGTTTTTCCAGGACGAGTGCTATCCATCCGAGTATTCTCCCAAGACGAACCATTCTCTTGATAACTAGTAAAGACTCGCACGTCACATGGTGACTTTGGGCCGCCTATCAGACTCAAAGTAAATTTAGTGGCAAGCTATGCTTGGTTCCCATTACACTAAACCAGATAGCAGGATTTTGTATAATTCAGAACATCGTAAGGGATGTTAATTGACTAAGGCTTAGAAAGGGATAAAGGATTATTCTGTTTTTCGTTGTGGATTTTACCTGTATGCTGTATGCGAATCGAGTTCAACGAAGAAGTCGAACCAATGGAAAAAAAAATAAACTTAATCTACTTAGAATATGCTACCTGAAAGCGTCGTATTGTCCGTTCCTTTCTACCACAGTGGGTACCACATAACTCTAGGCAAGGCATCTCTATTTATACATCCAAGCATAAAACTGAAACAATAAATCATTGCAAGCATAAATTTAATATACTATTGTTTGAAATCAAGCTTTTTACAGCTTTTACATATAAAAACATCGAAAAGCTTTACGCGTTACTCACGCAACTAAGTCAGATGCTGTATAACATTACTCTTTTCGATAAGGGAGGAGCTAAGCTCGCCTTTAGCTCATCTTTCTTTCGAATTTGTTTCGATTGGCTATGAAAAATACCATAAAAATTGCTTTTGATCCAATTAATTTTGAATTGTTTGTATCTAAAATGACCGGCGGCCAGCTTTATTATTTCTGAACCAAAAATTCTGAGTTAACAAAGCAACCTCTTTTCCTTTAAGTTTATTCTATTAATTAATACTTAACGACTTCAAAATAGTTTAGATTTTTCTGGGAAATAGGTTGGGTGGATTCAGTTTAGTGCCTTCATACAAATTTAGTGAGGCTTGACTCCATCTGGTACTGGAGTTTGCTTATCCAGTCTATTCGCTATGTAAGGCCTTTGACGGTCTGTTTAAGGTAACGCTGAAGCTTTAGACAGTTTAAAACAAAGCTAGCGTTTCAAACAATGCTCTTTGGCGAGACAGTTGCGTACATCTTGGTCTATCTTTTGCTTTAACTTTGAATGGGCCACTTTCTAACAACGATATGGACTATCGGCACATATGCGAAGGTTTCTCAGTAATAAACGAGAGACCAAAATTTCAAATCTTCATTATCCCCGACTAATTAAAAACAAGACTGCTAAAGCATTACGTTAAACACGTGGTAAAACTCTTGGCTAAAATATCAGGTACATCAGCTGCTAAAATTATTTTCTATTTGAATTCTGTTCATGTTTATTGCAGTATTATAACGAGTGTCAAAAACTTCGTAACGTAAGCCGAAAGTTTTATTGATTTTTCAAGATCTCAGATGTAGAAATCCACTAACAAATAGTTTTAGCTGGCAACGTCTGATTTCCACAATACCAGTACGGTGAACGCCTTTTTTTTTCAATAAGTGTTTCCCCAGCCTTCATGTATCCATTAACAAACGCAGTGGAGCCCTGTTAATACGGCCACCAGCGGGCCGTAAACATATGGCCGCCTTATTGGCGGGACGGCCGTGTTAACGAGATAGGGTCATATTTCATAGCTGGTCTCTTTGAGGTGAGATGAAACTGAATAACTGAATTTTGCAAACTAGAACAAATTGAGACACGTTATATCCTTATCAAAACAACAAGTCAATTAAAAGAACGCAAATCGTTGCTTTTTATCGAGAATTGTCATTGGTCTTCCCTTTGCAATTTAGATTTGGTTTGGGTGGCCATATGAACGAGGTGAATTTATAAAAAAAAAAGATGTATACGTTGGGATTTCACATTGTAGCCGTTGTCCCCATTACGTGGTTTTCTTACAAAAATATGTAAGGCCGTTTCGCCTGGATCGTATGAAAATAAGTAGCCGAAATAACGAGGTGGCCGTATGGCAGCTTACAACTGTGGCCGATTTAGCATTGAGGCACCCTGTGCCCAATACCCATGAACCCCTTTTCACTTGGCGAGATGCATTATATACTTTTAAAATGAGTGTTTCCCTAGCCTGGTTGCAGATTTGGGAAGGAAAATTTTGCTTTAATACGTTTTTCTCATTACAGTCTCAGCGCTATCATTAATGTCTACTGCTTCAGATTCAGTATTTTTTACCATGCAACTTTAAAAAATTATATCTCTTGTGTTATTTACAGTTCCATATAAAGCTATACCTCATTGGAAAGGGCAAAACTTAAACTTTCAGAAAAAAAATATTTCTGTCCCAAGAAACCCATAATATTCTGCAGAAAAAATTAACAATAAAATATTTCTGCATAATTATTCTAAAAAATTTTGTAAGAGCTGCATTTTGCCAGGAATGTGGTCTATTTTGAGTAACATGGTAGAAACAATTTTTTTTCTTCAATATCTAAGCAAAATAGTCCGAGAATCGTTGAAGAATATAACGCGACTTGGAATTTTATTAAAAAAAAATTTTCAGTAGCGCTTATCAGATTATGCTAATCGGATTAGCATAATTAGCATAATGAAATTCTACACTTCGGCGTCACCTCGTGGTCAGTGTTTACTTTACAAAGACGCCTTGTTTTTTAGGTTTTCCATCGAAATATGAGTTAAAGACAAGCAAACATGAGTTTTCTGATAGAAATCGTCAAAATAAGCAAGGATTGGAAGGCAAATAGCTAAGCGAAGGCCAAACGGGAAGGAAATCATTGCATTTCAACAACATGTGCTGTAGACTTAGCCGAATCGGCGATCGGCACGGAAAGATTTTTACTCTTTTCTTACTTGGATTTTCGCGTTTATTTTGCTTGTTATCCTCCAGAATCCTTCCAAATAATTTGCTTTACTTGTTTTTGGTTGAAATTCGTCGATACAAGCTTTCATTCTTCGCCAAACGAGCCATAAAATTCGCTCGCCCCGTCAGACATTGATCGGGAATTTCAAAAAATCGTTGCGTAAAGCTCAAACCTCTCCGGGAGCTGAAACTAGGTATGTAATTGGCTATATCTATTATCTTCCTGTGGGGCAAATTTGGGAGGAATCAAAAGTAACGCAATTTTTCAATGATTTTTTGACCTCATCGATGAAATTACATCGATATTTCAAGGGTCGGTAGACAAAGGTTTAAAATTTTTCTTCAAGATGGCATGAAGCTCTTTTTGAAGACAGCGTCGCGGCAGTTGAAACAAAGAACGCTTCGCATCATTATTCTTTGCTTTTTTATTTTAATAGCCATCTGTCCTCTCAGATCTTATGAACACTCTTGTGCATGTTGAGTAAATTGTATGAATTTTCTCGGTCATCATCTACTTTAGACTTTAATTTAGGTTTGTAATGTCCGGTTAAGCCGCGAGGCATTGTGGGTTCGGAGCGGCGGCCATGTTTATAACATGTGAGTGTTTGTATTAAAAGTGCGTGTTGAGTTTCGAATAATCGAGTGTGCCAGTCTTGCCATCCGGCCGCGACAGTACATTGGCGACGAGGATACATTTCGGTCCATCTACGTAGCTGTTTATTTTGGAGATTCTTCTCAAAGGAAGCGGAATTTTTAGCGGAATGTCTGTCGATGGCGAAGCTTCACCGAGCACGTCGACTACAAGTCACCCGACAGTGAGTCAGCCAGCTCAACCGGCCCATTTTGCGGCATCGGAGGTTAGAAATCTACCCTGCTTCAACCCCAGGGAAGATCCAAACACCTTATCTGTGCGTTGGAAACGCTGGAAGCGTTCGTCCGAGTTGTATTTATTGGCAAAAGGAGTATCCGACGACAAACAGAAGGTCGCTTTGTTATTGCACACCGCGGGAACGGACTTACAAGATTTGTACTACACGCTAGTCGGCGCGGCGGAGGAACTGAAACCTTATGCGGACGTAGTAACACTTCTGGGTGGTTATTTCGTGCCGAAAGTTAATGTTCCCTTAGAACGGCATGTCTTTCGACACTAGGAGCAACAGAGCGGGGAGAAGGTCGATCAGTTTGTGTGCAGACTTCGACAAAAGGCTCTGACGTGTGATTTCACCGATGTCGACGAAACGATCCGAGATCAACTGATAGAGAAATGCCTGGACCCCAAACTCAGGCGAAAATTTTTGGAGAAAACTAATGCCACACTAACAGATCTGCAAGCTATCGCGCGGGCCCACGAGGCAGTCACCGAACAGATGAAGTTAATGGAAAAGTCTTTCACACATCACCCAACACATGTTAACTCGATCAGGCAGAGTAAAGCTCAGAACAGCGGGAAGGGGCAGTCGGTAGTCAAAGGGAAACAAGGGGTGCAGAGGTATGAGCTACAGAAACCCAAGGCAGGCCAGTCACAGAGATGTTACAGTTGTAATCGTTTTGGCCATATTGCAAAAGATACATGCTGTCCAGCGAGAGATAGACGATGTGACGAATGCGGGATTCAAGGACATTTTGCAGTGTGTTGCGAGAAACTTGGAACTAGGAAGTCACGACCTACACCCAAACAGGAAAGCGGTCAGATCAGAAGCAAGAAGGCCTTTCAGGTAGCAGAGGTAGCAGGCCAACGAGAGGATAAATATGCAGTTGTCGTTAGAGGCCAAAAGGAAACCGGAGAGCTCAAGCTTAAGGTCGGTGGAGTGGATTTAGACAATGTACTGGTTGATTCAGGTGCCTCATGTAACTTGATTGACTCTGAAACTTGGAACGGTCTGAAACAGAAACATATTGAGTGTGAATCCAAGAAGTCAGACAAGAAGTTATTCGCTTATGGCCAGAAGGAGCCAATAGAAGTCACAGGGACATTTGTTGCAGAAATAGCTTGTGCCGGCAGTGGAGAAGTGTGTGTGGATGAATTCACCGTCATCAGGGGCACTGGGAGACCGTTGCTTGGGAGAAGTACTGCAGAGAAACTTAAAGTGCTGCGAGTGGGACCAGCCAGCGGGCCTCAAGTTTGCTCTGTAATGGCAGAAGGGAGTGATAAAGATATTCGAGAGGAGTATGCAGATATTCTTACTGGAGTTGGAAAGCTAAAGGACTACCAACTCAAGATACATGTTAATAAGAATGTTACACCAGTAGCCCAGCAAGTGCGGAGACTCCCTTTCGGTCTCAGAGACAGAGTTGATCAGAAACTCGATGATCTTCTTGACAAGGATATTATTGAAGAGGTACTAAACACTCCTACTGCGTGGGTGTCACCTTTGGTTGTAGCTCCTAAGCAAGATGGGGGCATACGCGTATGCGTAGATATGAGGGCAGCGAACGAGGCAATTGTACGTGAGCGACATCCTATTCCTACAATTGAAGAGATCCTGTACGATCTTAACGGGTCAACAGTTTTCAGCAAGCTGGATCTCCGGTGGGGATTCCCCCAAATTGAGCTGGATGAGGAGTCACGTGAAATTACAACGTTTGTGAGTCATCGAGGCTTATACCGGTATAAGCGGCTCATGTTCGGAATCTCTTCAGCGCCGGAGAAATATCAGAAGATCATATCAGATGTTCTACAAGGCTGCAACGGGGTTGCAAACATCGCTGATGATGTCATTGTTCACGGGACAGACCTGGAAGAGCATGACAGGAACTTGAATGCAGTTTTAAAGCGATTGCGTGAGAAGGGGCTTACCCTAAATGGAGAGAAATGTCAGTTCAGATTACCGAAGTTGACCTTTTTTGGACATGATCTCAGCAGTGAAGGCGTCACACCAAGCGAAGAGAAGATTGCAGCTGTGGTGAATGCCCAGGCGCCCAGGAATGTCTCAGAAGTTCGCTCATTTGTACAGCTTGTACAGTACTCGTCGAAGTTCATCCCTAATTTCTCACAAGTTGCAGAGCCTCTTAGGAAATTGCTCAGGAAGGGACAAGCCTTTATCTGGGGCATGGAACAACAAGCAGCATTTGAAAAGCTCAAGCAACTCATGACGTCAGCAAATGCACTTGCCTACTTTAGAGGGGATTGCAAGACAAGGATTGTAGCAGACGCAGGTCCGGATGGACTAGGAGCGGTCTTACTTCAGCTCCAGGACGACGAATGGAGAGCAGTGTCCTATGCTTCAAGAAACCTTACCGATGTTGAGAGGCGCTACGCGCAAACAGAGAAAGAGGCACTGGCCTTAGTATGGGCATGTGAACGGTTCAATCTCTATGTCTATGGGCGCCAATTTGAGCTTAAGACAGACCACAAGCCTCTCGAATGTATTTTCAGTACGCGTTCCAAACCACCCGCAAGAATTGAACGTTGGGTACTTCGTTTACAGTGTCACAACTACCGTGTAGTGTACCGTCCTGGTAAAGGAAACATCGTAGATGCCTTGTCCAGAATGAATCAACCCAACCCAAAGGATCCAAGCAGCGAGAAGGAGGATTTTGTCAGATTTGTGGTGCAGGAAAGCACACCAGTTAGCTTGACCCCTAGAGAAGTTGAACGAGAGTCCGAAAATGATCCATTGTTAGTAAGTGTACGTCGGTACATACATTCAGGAGACTGGTCACAGTGCAAGATGCCTGGTTATGTCTGTGTGAAGAATGAACTGTGTACCATAGGACAACTAGTGCTGTGAGGAGATAGGATTGTCATACCACAGAGTCTCAGAAATTCGGTTTTAGAAGCAGCTCATGAGGGGCACCAGGGGATAGCCAAGACGAAGAGTAGGCTGAGAACGAAGGTGTGGTGGCCCAAAATTGACGTAAACGTGGAACGAATGTGCAGAAGCTGCCATGGTTGTCAGGTTGTAGGACAGTATTCACCTCCCGAACCGATGCAAAGAACTGAACCACCTACCGGCCCCTGGCAGGATCTCGCCGCAGATCTAATGGGACCATTGCCCACAGGTGAAAGTTTGTTAGTTGTCGTCGATTATTACAGTCGGTATTACGAGGTGGTAGTGATGCAGTCAACGGTCACATCTAAGATCGTCATGGCGCTGAAAGAGATTTTTGCCCGATTTGGAAACCCTTACTCACTCAAGACAGATAATGGTCCGCAATTCGTGAGCAGAGAGTTCGAGGAGTTCTTACATGAGTGTGGAATTGAGCACAGGAGATCACCCCCGTTATGGCCACAGGCCAATGGTGAGGTAGAATGACAGAACCGATCCCTCTTGAAGGCCCTAAAGGTCGCAGAGGTGGAAGGGAAGAGGTGGAGAGAGGAACTACCAAAGTATCTCATGGCATACAGGTCCACACCTCAAGTCTCAACAGGTGCCACTCCAGCCTATCTCATGTTTGGGAGAGAGATCAAGTCTAAATTGCCAGAATTGAGACCAGACCAGTCAGTGGTCAACGAGGAGATTAGAGACAGGGACTGGGGTAACAAGTTAACTCAGAAAGCTTATGTGGACGACAAACGAGGTGCGGTACCGAGTCCTATAATTCCTGGAGATCAAGTGCTTCTGAAGAACTCAAAGTGCACGGGAAAACTAGCACCTAATTTTGAGCCTGAACCATATACAGTGTTAGCAAAAGAAGGTAGTCAAGTAACAGTCCGGTCGAGTGAAGGAGTGGTCTACAACAGAGACAGTTCTTTCTGTAAACCTTACGTTTCGCCTGAAGAGTCAAAATTGCCAAAGGACAGCAATGTTAAGGACACGGACACTTCAGATTTGAAGCCAATTGAAGCTGAAACCTCTAGACCTAAGCGCACTATCAAAACACCAGAGAAATTTAAGGACTATGTTTTAGGGAAACCCTAAGAGACTTCAGGACTTTTGAAAAGACATTTCAAACTTGATTTCAGATTTCAGTTAGGTTTCATAAACTGTTTTAATCTGTAAGAAGATACAGTCAAAGTGAAAAGGGAGGGATGTAATGTCCGGTTAAGCCGCGAGGCATTGTGGGTTCGGAGCGGCGGCCATGTTTATAACATGTGAGTGTTTGTATTAAAAGTGCGTGTTGAGTTTCGAGTAATCGAGTGTGCCAGTCTTGCCATCCGGCCGCGACAGTACAAGGTTCACTCATCATTAACAGCTAAAGTCATATCAAGATAACGATTTCAGAAAAAACATTAGGAGCTCCATTACTCAGAACTTGCAACTCCTATTCATAGCTTCTGCCACTGAATTTTTACAGAGTGCTTTACTTTTAGGCAGCTCTCAGATAGCGTTTTCCTCCGAAAGTACGAAGTTGCGTTCGGAATAAGTCCGCATCGGTGGTATGAGTGGTATGATATATGGCAAACAGGGAAGACAGTTGTCTTTCGGCGCATTCGTTTTACTACAAATAGCATTAAAAAAAATCTTATTAGCGTCCCTATCTCGGCTAATTGGTCAGTTGGATCACTTCGGGAGCCTTAATTTGCGGAAAAAATGTATATAAAAAAAAAAACAACTTGATAACAAGAACAAAACACCATTTTACTAATGATCAGTTCCCGGTGAATTGTGGGTAGATCCAATATCTTCTGCAAAAGACACAAAAACAAAACAAACCCGTAGAAATAGACACACAGCTGGGCCAATGATTAACATTTATTGGATTACTTGGGGACAAACGGCCATTTTAGGACGTAATTTGGCATTGGACAGAGGAGAAAGAAGGAAATTTGATCATTCTGTTGTCGGAAAAACCGTGTTTATATGATTTTACGTCAAGTGAATATAGTAACCGCGTCAAGAAAGATGCCGCCCGTAAACGCCGTGTGTCTCCCGTCTTTAAGTCCGTATCTTTGACTCTGTTTTCCTGTTTTCCCACCTTGTCGAACGCCTACTGAAACGCCTTAATAAAAGAATTATCGTAGCAGCTAGAAAAAGTTGACGCTTAACCAGCGCCATTTTATTGAAGTTGAAATATTTTCGCGCCATTTTTGAACGGGAACTGATGCCCTCCGCGAAGCCTGGGAACAAAACTGGAGTGGCAAATCGCCGTGTTCGGCGAAAAAATTCGCCTAGTGTGCTCGGATGGAGCCATCTTGACCTCTCGAGATAGCCCGTTAGCCTGTTCGTCCGGCGTTTTACTGTCTTTTAATAGCGTCCTTTGAGTCATATAATAAAACTTTTATTGACCTAGGTTGTTCGGTTAAAATGGCGGGATATTGGCCTTGTTCTTTTTTGCGTGTTTATGGACCTCGACCTCGTCTCGCACCATAATCACGCAAAAAAAAACTTGGCCATATCCCGCCATCTTGACTTCACACTTGGCCAATAACCCATATATATTGCAGACAATAGTTTCACACACGCGAACAACACGGTTGTTTTGCTGAAGCCGTTTTCTCGAATTACATTGCGGAAGGTTTCCCCAAACCATAAAAAACATAAAAACATACCAGCGAGTTGGCAGGATCGATGGGGACATTTTAAAATAAAGCCTTAGTCTATTTTCCTTTTTTAAGACTTATTACGTTATTTTGATCTCAATTTCAATTACGTAATATTTTTCATGGAAATTGAAGTACCGCCGAAATTAGCCTAATACATATCTACAACTCGGAAATGGCATAGCTACGATACCCGTTGTCTTTCTCAGGTGTTATATAATTTATTATCTGTTAAATAACTGAACGTAGTGCATTCTTGTCGGTTACATATTGCACGGCTGTAAAGTGAGACTCTATTGCCATGATCACAGAGGTAACTACACTAAATTCAGTTCAAATAGCTTTAAATACTCTACACCTGTGCCTACCTCCGCAAATTTCAGCCAAAGAGGAAACCTCGTCCAGTAGTGCCTTGATCGTATCTATCTTTTCCCTCATCTCCTTCTTGGGTCCCATCCTATCGTCGCCAAGGTATACGTTACCGACTCCCAGCTATGTATCAATCAGAACCAATTTACTTATATCCTTGAAAGATATTATGGACTAAACATCTAAACAATACTATTCATCCCCAAAGCCCCAAGCCATGATAACATGGCTGGAAGGGGAATTGGGGGAGTGAGGCTGTCTTTAGTCGGTTGTAATCCCTCCTTTGGGTTTCTGTGTAGTCTCCTACGCAGCCGTGCTTTGTGTTGTCACGCAACCCGGCTTTTTTGTTTTTTTTGTTTGTTTGTTTGTTTTTGATAGAAAATCGGTGATGTTGGCAGTGTTTGCGGTTTATAAGGGCCTTTGAAGTTAGAGGCATCGAGAGGATCTTCTTTCACTTCGCGACAACGATGTTAGCTATATATTACTCTAAAATGTTTGCCGAAGCTAACTCCCAGGTAGTTTTAAAACTTCTCTTGATCACGATGTTTGTAATTTATTGCTACTTGTGGCCACTGGTCTTTATCAGTCCAGGCCATAGACATTTTTTCTATATGGTTTCTTGCAATATGATTGGTCGAGGCAAAACCAAAACAAAGAAATTTGGCCGAGAGAAACTGGGGTGACCTAGACCTTGTGCCAGCGGCCATATTGCAACGCGACAACATCACCGTAAGATATCACACAGAAGTGACAATAATTTAACGAGAAACAACATTTAATTCTGGATTTGTAAGTCATGAATCATTGCATGATCTAATTTTCGATATCGATTGACATCATTTCTCCATGCTCGCACTCCGCTAAGGACGTGCGGACTCTATCAAGCACAGCTTCTTTGTGCTCGCGTGGACCTCAGCTTGAATAGTTGCCGAGATGTAAGCCCCTCCACCAGCCCGTTTATTTCTTTGGAACTTTTGAGCAGCGTTTGGTCGAAGAGTAACCGTCGGTTCACCGTTGAAAATAGTTAGAGAAAAGAGATTACACTATGGTGATAGTCCTAAACCGATGCCGCAACTCACCAAGAAAGAGAAAAATGACGTACCCACCGTCCAGAAACAGAGTAAAATATCATTTATTTCTGACGAGAGCGTGGAGATCTTTGTTGCTGGAGAGGAAGAGTGATAGCAGATACTGTATGGATGATAAATCAATGACCCAATTTTATTGAAGCTATATGGACCGTCAAAATACATAGCTCTATGTACATAGCATCTCAGTATGTGCTATTGTTTCTGTTGCATTGAATTGATTTTTGGTTTTTTTTTTTTTGGGAAAAACTACTGCAGTATTAAAGCAAACAGTCCATTAAATTACTTATGGCTGTTGTAGTATACCAATTGCATAAAAGGAGGAAGGTGGAATCACACATATAAATGCAGTTGCTAATTGAATGTTTTGAAACAAACTATTGAAAATTAAAAGCATATCTTTTCAGCAGGTAGTTAAGTACCTATTTAGACAATCAGGAACATTCCTGTAATAACTGCTGTGGTCTCTTTCTTAAAAGGTTGCAAAAATAAGTCTTGTGGTTTTCGGTTTGACAAGCACCCCCAGTTATACCCTCGCCTTCCCCCACCCCAACCCCCACCCCCACAAGGGTAGGAGTTTCACCCTCACCCCTCCAAGACAACTCAGTCAGTGTGCATCTCATTCATGTAGCTATTATGGTGAAGATGAAAAAGATCTCTAACACAACAACCCTCCTTGTTTGAAATTATTTCTTTCTAAGAGTTACTGATGCCTCTCTGCTACAAAATTCCATTGTTCGTTCTTTTACTGGTGCATTCCTATAAATTTGTACTTATAATCAGAAGAAACCTTACACTGAACTCGAGGAAAAAATCCATTTAAATTACCACTGATATAACTTTTAGCTTAGATTAAAATCTAGGCCACATTATATTCATCACTGTCCATGCAGCCTGAAGCTCTTCAGTATGTCGTTGTACAACACAAGCAGTGCCTCCTTTTTGGCTTCACTTGATGTTCACTGAGCAGTCTTCTCTGGTTATTCTGCAAAATTTCTTCATAGTTTGGGAGATCCTTATCCAATTCAAGGCCATCCGAGGAAATTAGCTTCTCTTAACAGTTCCCCTCCAGATACCTGTAGTAAACAATTGAAAATACAATAAGTTTAGTCACGGAGGGATTTGACCACGTACATTACAGGGATATTTGCCATACCATATTGTTTGTAATATAAACAACCTTTTGTTCTACGGATGGTTGGGAATTCACCTTTTGAAAGTTAGATTTCACGTTTAGTGTCACGTGATTTTTGATGTAAACAAACGCGAAATGTTCGGACATTCGGGCAGATCGGACAAGAAAGCACACAGTGAAACGGTGTTGCAAGCGTACACAGAACGTTGACTATTTTTTTGCGTGGGACTTTAAAATGATGCAAAACCGAGGCACTAGTCACTTCCACGGTTAGGAGCTGTTCTACAGACCTATTTGTACAGGATTTTCGTGGGTAAGTCGGGTTTTGCCCACGTTCGATTTAGGAGTTCAACAGTGACCAATGAGGACCCAAACAACACGTATTCCTCTGTGATTCTTTTGCATTAATTTGTCAGTTACGAATACTTTCATGTCTGCAATATGTTAATTTAGCAATAAAACAGAATGAATGCGATTTGAGTGTGTACATTATAAGACTTATTGCGTGGGACTTCGAAATCATGAAACGGATACACGACTCACTTTTACGGTTTCATGTGCTACAGTATTCGCTTTGTGGTAACGAATAAAAGATGTGTTTATTGTACTTGTAAAAACGACTCCCGATACCCCAAGCCGTTGGCAGGAAATGCGAAAGGTGATCCAATCACGTTTTTCCATTTCCGGGTGCAGTTTAGGAACACGAGAGAAGTAAAAAGTGGATAAAGGCATGTCATCATGTTGCATTTGTAGTCTTACTTAATTGGTGAAAATGGTCCAATACTCGAGTATCCTGACTCAATATCTGCTGTTGCAAGAACAGAAAGAGTAAGTTCATTTGTTTAAGTCTTTTTAGCATTACTTGCCGCCCAAATGAAAATTGTATATGGTGCATAGGTGTCGCGAGTCTATCGTAAAAGAAAAACATCTTGTGAACGAGATGCAAGAAAATTTACCTCAAACGTTATCAGTTGCTAAAACCCTGTTAACACTTCATCTCTAATACAGTCAGGTAAATCCAAAGAAGTCAAATCGAATTTCACTTTCTTGATAGAAATACGATAATTGATGATATAGTTGTACAGTGTTTCCCATGCCCAGACAGAGTCATCAATGTCATCAAAAATGTCACATATGTTCCAAGGAGCAGTTGCAAATTCATGTTTTAACGCAGAGAAATTTATATTCTTAAAATCTTGAATTATTCTAAAAGATGGTTTTTGATAGTTTCGTCTAAGTTTCATCGTAGCATATATCAAATGGTGGTCAGAAATTCCAAGGTTGCAAGCACCATGATGGAGTAACGTGTGACTAACTGAAGTGATGATCAGGTCAATGAGAGTGGACGAGTTGCCAGCAATTCTTGTGGGAACATTAATAACATTTTTTAAATTAAACTTACTAAGCAGTTGTAGGAAATTCCGCTTCAGAAGTAAGTCGCCAGAATTGGTAGAAGATGGTAGGAGGTTTACATTGAAATCCCCCAGCAGGACAATGTTTGAACGCTTTCTCCAAAGGTTCTCCATCATCAAAGGGAATTCATTGAAGAAGTTTACATAATCCGGAGGTCTGTAGATTGAGCCGACTAAAAGTTTTTGAGAGTGAAAGGAAATATCCACCCAAGCAGCCTCAATTTGGGATTGATCTGATAAATCCTTTCGTTCGTAAGCATTTAGGTCCTCAGCAAAATAAATTAATGAACCGCCACCTTTCCGGCCACCAGACCTGTCCCTTCTAGCAATTTTGTAGCCAGGTATGTTAATTGACGAATCTTTTGTTTTACTGCGAAGATGAGTCTCGGTAATGGCCAAAATGTCAAACTTGACGGCAAATAATAAAGCCTTAACTTCATTTATTTTGCCCAGAAGACCATTACAGTTTAGGTGACCGAGTTTTAAACCCTTCTGCGTCGATAGTTTGCTTCGAAGATGTGGATAGAGGTATTCGGAGGCGGATTTTTGTCTTGCAGACTGTGAGCGAGTAATTGGACCAGGATTTAACGAAATATCTCCAGAGGTGAGAAGGCGAGTTTGTTGAAAACTGCTGGTGGCATTGGAGTAGTATTGTTGACGTGAACTAAAGAAACCCTTTGCACGTGGCACAAAACCAAGATGGCGGATGCGAGACCAGTGAAAGCCACAGTAACTTGGAGGAGAAGGTCGTTCCACAAATGAGCAAGAAGCATAACTATAGCAAGACTGATGGAGGCAAGCTGTTGAAATGAAAAGTATCCAGTAGGAGCACCAAGTAGCCGAGAAATTTCGGGGTTTTGTGGAGCGTTCAAACACACGTCTGCTCTTTATGACCGCTGACCTGGAAAATGTCAAAATGTCACGGGGAGCTGAAATTCGGCATCGTGGTTTCTGCTAATATTCATAGGAATAGTTTAGACTTGGTTTTCCGGTTAATCCCCACAGTTTTTCGGATTTCTTCCTTGTCCTTGAACCAAAGATACAAACTCCTCATCCTAGCACAAAACACCCCAAAAGGTTCTGTTGAATGGTCTAATTACAAGAAACAAAGAAGTTTCTGCACCAAGTTATTAAGATCTGCTGAACTAGCTTACTGGAAGGATAAATTCTGCAATGCAAACTCCAGCAAAGAATTTTGGAAAACAGTCAAATTATTTCAAGGCACCAACAAGTCCTCCTCAATTGGGCCCATCAAAGATCCACAGGGATTACTTTTAACAGATAATATCCTGAAAGCAAATGCTTTCAACTCCTACTTTACAAATATTTGCTCAACCTTGAATATTAATGGTGTACCTCATCCTCCTTCAGCAACAGACTACATCTACAGAATTACCCCGACTCTTCCATCCCTAACTGTTAATCATGAACTTTTATCTCATTGTGCAAAACACTATATCAAGGAGGGTAAGGCCTGTGGGGCTGATAATATTGACAGTAAAGTGCTTCGCTTACTTGGAGATGCCTTCATTGATAGCTATTACATAATTGCAAAAAAGAGCTTTGTTGATTGCAAATTTCCTCAACAGTGGAAAACAGCCAAAGTACGCTGCATCCACAAAAAAGGCAGCCAGTTGGATTGTGGAAACTATCGTCCGATTTCTTTGCTCAGCCAACCAAGCAAGTTATTAGAAAGTCTGGTCTGCCAACAACTGGACGCTTTTCTAGAGCACCATAACCTGCTAAGTAACTCACAATGGGGTTTTAGAAAAGGAAGATCTACAGAGTTGCTACTACTTCACATGACAGAAAAATGGAGATACGCTCTAAATCAAGGGAAATCTATCGGCTTAATCTTTATAGATTTCCAGAAAGCGTTTGACTGTGTTTCCCATCATCTCCTACCTTCCAAGCTGCAAGCTTCTGGTATTCACAATAATGCCCTAAACTGGATCCTAGATTATCTCCGTAACAGAAATCAATATGTCTCTATCAACGGCTACAATTCTACAACAATGAAGATTCCCTCGAGGGTTCCACAGGGATCCTTACTGGGTCCCAGACTTTTTACCATCTTTACAAATGACCTCCCAAGCTGTCTGGATTCACCCAACTCTTCAAATATGGAAATGTTTGACGACGACTCCACTGCTTTTGTGATTGGTGACTCCGTTCACTCTATCTAGTTTTGCAACAACTACATAGCTGGGCACAACTCAACTGCATGTCAATTCATCCTATAAAAACGGAAATTATGTTTATATCCAAGTCTTCCTTCATTGGACCAATTCCATCTATAACCTTGGAGAATCATCTGATTAACTGTACAACTCAATCTTCAAGTCTGGGAGTGACATTAGACAATAAGCTTAGCTGGACGCCCCATATTAAATCCATTGCTGCAAATTTTAATGCAAAAATCAACAAACTGAAACAGATTAAGTCTTTTGACCTTCCCACCTTAGAATCCATCTATTTTAAAGGCATACTACCAAGCACAACCTATTGTATTTCTCTGTGGGGCTGCTCAAGCTCATTACAGATTTTGGAGGAATCTCACATTCGTGCTGCTCGACTTATTCATAATCTCAGCCCCTCTATTCCAAAACATAAAGTTTTATCTAAAGTAAAATGGCACCCCTTATCGTATTTTTACAAAAAGAGACTGGCAAGCATAGCTTACCAAGCTTATTATAACTTAGCACCACCTAGTATTACAAATCTCTTTACTAAACATACAACAAACTACAATTTAAGAGATAACCTTAAATTCGATCTAACCCGTACTTACTGGAAAGGAAACAATGATTCCTTCACTCATCGAGCCAGCATAATTTGGAAAAGTCTACCCGTCAAGATCAAGTCTTTACCTTTTTTTGCATTGTTTAAAGCAAATCTTAAAAAACACTCTAAATCTATTGATAGAATATCTTTTGGTTGTAGTTCTACCATTACATTTAAAAACACTGACGATTTTACATATTTTTAGAGTTATTTTAGATATTTATTTGTTAAATAGTATTTGTAACCTATATCTGGCTTAATATGAATAATTATTATTGTAATTACTTTTACAGTTCCATCACATAGTTAGCGTATTTTGTAATTTATTTATACATAGCAGGTCCACATCAGCTTTTGCTGCCAACTTTTTAACCTGCGTTGTTAAATAAAGTATGTATGTATGTATGTATGTATGTATGTATGTATGTATGTATGTATGTATGTAGAGGAACATGCAGCTGCCAGAGCACTTTTGGAGCTGACCTCAGAAGAAGTTTAGCAAAACGAAGAGTTCCTTTAACCCGACGACTTTCCTCCTGTTTCCTGAACGGGTGGAATCTCACATCAACCGCAGCACACAGACTGAAGCAAAATTAGTCAGACAGTGCAGCACGCAAGTTAGTAATATGCCATTATTTCCACCAATGAATATATTTTCAAAATATTTGCACTGTTTATTGTTAGATCGTTGCATTTTCATTTTGAATGCAACTTCATTTTTCAAATCATACTTCAAGCAGGGACAAATTTTCTTTTTTTGTGTGGAGAAAGTAATGGATCCACAGAAAACGTACCGCTGCACAGCTACACTAAATAAATTATTCAAAATGATGAAACAATCTAAGCATATGATGAGCATATATGACTTATTCCTTGGCTGCGTGATATGAGGTTTCCATTAAGTCTCCCAATCATTTTGTAACAACAATTATATTCATTTTGAAATATATTTACTAATAATATAGTGAATGGATGAACATAAGGAAGGGTCCACAAAAAACTAAAAGTGGAAAGATCCAAGAAAAGTACTTGGAGGGTACTTGTATTGTCAATGTCTACTTTACACAGCCCCAATGAGATAACATGTATCTATGTATGTGGTCTGTTTGTTTGCCTCTGTACATGCAAAATGATCACTGTTGCATTTGTGTTGTTGTTGTTTCCTTTGTGTTTTTTTTCCTGAAGCGAGAAGAGCTGCATGTCTAGGTTCACAACTAAGAAACAATTTGTGTTATCCCTTGTGAGACTTAGACGAAACGCTCTGAGCTTGGAAATGTTGCAGAATCTGGAAGTAGAATATTTATAACAAGGATTCTATTTGTCGAAAAGGAGTTGAGGTTTCTTATTCCTTCTCCACCAAAGAAGACTGGATTGGGATACCTAGACCAAACCATGTTTAGAAAAGAATAAGGTTATGAATGTGAGAGCAATAATAGATTGTACTGAATTCTATGTGGGAAACCTTGTAAGCCATCCAGTCAAAGATTCACCTACATCCAATACAAGTCGTCAAATACATTTAAGTTACTTGTTTCAATGTCACCTATTTTGCACTTTAACTTTGTGCCCAAATTATACAGTGGAAGTATCAGTGACAGAGATTTGTATTTGCATTTTGTATTTGAATTTTTATTTTTCTCCATTTAGCATTAATTACAGAACTATTGATTGCAGAGAATGAAGTAATACTAAATAGGAGAGGGACACATCTAGGTAGATGGTAAATGCAAGTCGTTTTCTAAAAAAAATTACAGTCAGGCGATGCTGTAATGGCTGATAAGGACTTTAACATACCAATTTTTAGTACCTTTAATTTGCCCAACGCCCTGCTAATTGCACGTCCATACATGCAAAAAAAAATGTATCTGCACAAGCATCAACTACCACAAGAAGAGTTGCAACTGCAAGGGTTCATATCGAGCGAATGATAAGGCAACTGAAACTGTTCAGTTTTCTTCGGGGGGTTATTCCACTTACATACAAACCATACATTAGCTCTGCTATTACTGTCTGTGCAATACTTGTAAATTTACAACCATCAATAATAAAGGCAAGTTAAATAAATACAGACCATTAGTAATTGCTGATGAAATGTTTATTTATTTTGGTTGAAAATACCGTACAAGCCAAATGGCGGCGAGGAGTTAAGTTATTCACAGTCTTCAAGGAAAATGGAATGGAAATAAACATATCATGAATTAGAGAATTGTCTGCATATACCATCACTGATCTTGTCTCTTTCAAAGTTTGGATCTGTCCGATTACTTCGACCGCAGAGGTGATTTCTATCAGCAAATATTTCCGCTTAGTGAGACTCCACGTTCCTCATAGCCAGAAATTCCGAACCATGAGCGGCGTTACATAGGTCACTACATTCAAGGTTCTGATTGGCTCACGGCTTTCTCGTAAACAAGTCACGCCAGCGCCGCTGCCGACCAGCAAACTTAGAGCCCAGAACATAAAGATTATCCAGCAAAATTATTTCATGTCTAAGATAATTTCACGTAAATAAGTTCTGTAAAAACTCTACCGATACTCTCATGTTTTCTCCTCCTCGATTTCGTATAATGAGAAGCGTTTTCAAGCAGTTTAGAGTAGCCGTAAATCAGATCGAGAATCATTTTCGATCGGTGACTAATATGTCACGCAGCACGAACCCTCAAGGAATTTCAAGTGCCAGGCTCTATATCCTTCCAAACAACAAAACGCTGAAAGGAACCTGGAGGACAGCTTCAAGGATATTCAAAATGGCGGTAAAATTTAGTTATGAAAAGTACACTTGCGGTGGAGAAAAAAGCTCACGTACGTTGAGCGTTTGGTACAAGCGATTATTAAAACCGTGCAGATGAATATGAGAACTTTTCGGGAAATTCAAGCATCTCTGAAAGGAAAAACCGCAAGATTTCTAACTCGAAGAGAGTCAAATATTATGGACATTGAAAGCACTACATGTGTTCTTCACGTTCCACATGGCCGGGTATGCATGATTCCAACCATTAGCAAGTTGAAGAAACTTTTAAGAAGAGGCAGTGGTTTGCATGAAATCAAAAGGTTAGTTTAAGCTATCACCTCAAGATTAGGTTGATCATTTTTCCTTAACTCGCCTTAACTCGCACCAAGTCGCAACTGATAGGCGAGCTCAATTTTTCCTTATCTCGCCTAAACACGCATTAGCTCGCACAATCTCGCGGCAAGTTAAGGTCGCATTTCTCGTGGATCCCGATGTTTTTCTTATTTTGCGCCGAAAATTTAATTTGGAACAGTTTTTATTACCTAATCATATTAAACACTCTGAGTCTATTTCCATTTTAAGCATCGTTTGGAAACTTTTCTTTTTGAGAAATATTTATTGAACATAGTGAATCTTGGATCTAATTTCCGGAGAAGTTTGCATGATCATCATTATTTCATGGTCACATTGCTTTAAAAATCTTGTATTTTTAAATATTTGTATGTATTTTTTAAGACAACGTCCATCGAAGAGTAATTCGCTTAAAAACTGACAAATAATAATAATAATAATAATAATAATAATAATAATAATAATAATAATAAACATTTTAATCAAGGCCAATGGAAAAACCTTCAGTTAGTATTTTGGAGTCACTTTTGAAATACATGGCAGCCTTGGCAACGTCACTTTTCAAACGAGGATATTTTACTTATCAAAATGTCTCCGAGAACAAAATTAACACTGAACCTTTGAAAGTCTTGTCCTGCGAATATAGAAGCAGGTAAAGCAGTTAGGTCCAAAAATGCCGGAAGGGGAGGAAAAGATGCGGGGTGGTATCCAGTGCTTCTACTATACGTCTCTTGACGAACCGAAACCAAAGGTTTATTGTTAGGTATAACAAACACATGCGAAATTAAATGAAGAATGATCCTCGCAGTTGTGAACGCAATTAATGCAATTGCGAAAAGAAGCCTGAAAAAAAAATTTAGGACTTTTACGGGTTTGAACCCGTGACCTCGCGATTACCGGTGCGATGCTCTAACCAACTGAGCTATGAAGCCACTGACGTTGGGAGCAGGTCAATTGTGTGTCAACTTCATTTGATTTCATTTCCGCAGTTCATATATGATTCATTTCATATATCATTCATACATGCGAAATTATTTAGCAGCTGGACCAGAGAATAAAAACAGTTGAGGGACTCGGGTAAACGGAACTATAAGCCCACTTTGCGATCAGCCATTAACTTTAAATCATTATTATTATAGTCATCTTCTTAGGATCTACCTTGTCATGTTCGAAAGATCGCCGAGTTCCTGAACAAACCACTTTCAGATGAGCTCATTGATTGCATTGCCGAGCAGTGCACTTTCAGTGGAATGAAGAAAATTCTTTCGAGGTGCGGTGTCTCAAGAAAAGGAAGTGGTATCGTTCATCTGCTTCGGAAGGGCGTGGTTAGAGACTGGAAGAATTACTTCACTCCAGAGCTGAATGAGAGATTTGAGAAGAAAGTTTTGGGAATATTGAAGGGAAGTGGACTGGAGTTTGATCATGAAATATAGAATTTCGGCATTTTGGAAGAGCATACATGACCTTAAACTAACCTCAAACATTGACTGGTACGTTTTACCCGAACCTGATCCAATCATTGCTGACTATTTCAAATCAGATTGATGACAACGACAAGTGATTGCTTGGTTTGGTATATGTACATCGGTTTTGTTTTCTTTTTCGTTAGGCTTTGCCTTTCTTAGCTGTATGGCTCTATATTTGTTATAAGAAACGCGCAGTAGTTGTCAAGAAATAAAAGTCACATATTTTAACTGAGATGGAAAATTAAAATGTTTACAGTGGTTATTGACACGCCTTTGCCAGTTGTGAAAAGAACGCCTAAAAAAATTCACGCTCGTGGGATTCAAACCCGTGATCTGTGCGATACCGGTGCAGTGCTCTCGGCTACAAACTGAGCTGAGCTAACAAGCCAACTCCCTTTGCGTCAACGCGGTAATTTATTCATGCTTATTTACCTTGATTCTCATAAAGTATAAAGCAAGCAATGTACCGAGAAAGTGTGTGTATTCAAATCATCGATCAGTAAATAAACCGGTGCAAGCAGAATTTTAAAACAGCAGCAAAGCAGAATTATCATCAATCATCGTTACTGTCAGGTTCCGGTTTTGACCTTACCCTCTGTGTAACGCTGATTTGCACATCACACGTGAAAAACAATATAGTATCCAGAACTGGGAAACAAGGAAAAAGGGAATACTTTAAAAAAGGTAATGATGGAAACAACCTGTCAATCCTGCAAGCAACCAATTCACCCATCAATCATCAATTAATCAATCGTCTGATTCGATCCCTAGGTCTTTCTATGCTACTGTTTTTATACCCCCAGAGAAAACGTCAGAAAACAGATGAGTCTTTGCAGTTGCTCGTACCCGTCAAATATGGAAGGCACTGTGAAAGCTAAAACGGAAAAGCCGCTCTTAAAACGCAACTCGCTTTTCTGTGTAATCCAGAGAGCTGCCATATTTTTATTTGTGCTCTCAATCTGCTGTGGTTTCTTATTTGGTTTCGACTTATTAAGAAGGCGTTTAAATGCGCTGGAGGTCACAGTGAACGGACTAAAACAAGTCTGCAGCAAGGAAATACAAGGTAAGCTTTTCAACTCTGATTAGTCAGTCTATTTTGCATCAACCCTTCACGTAACACATGAGCTGGTCATAACTTAATTCAGAGCTGTATTTATAAACTGAAAATTTTCTATCTTCTCGTGCGGAATAACAACAGCCAACACAACATGAGAAAACAATTGAACATCGTGATTTTAGAATTCCAGCGTTGGAATAAAAACCATCCACAATGAAGTGCTGATGAGTTCTGCATGGTGTAAAATTCAGTCTCAAGGAAAAAACTACCTCACCCGAAATTATGACCACAACAGCTAGAAGTGCTGCTCTGGAGGTTTGAGAGGGAATGTTATCGAAAGGAAATAAGTAAGGTATTACACCTAAGATGGGATAACAACATTTAATTTGTTGCAAAGAGGTTAGGATACTTTTAAACTTAGCTTTTCATCTCGCCTGGCCAAATACAACCAGTATCTTGGCAAAGGAATGTTTCCTACCAGAATTTCTATTACCTAGCTTTCCTTTCGTGCCGACCTTGGTTACAAGAACAATAAGTTTTAATTTCGTGCCGCGACTGATCCAATTGTTGACAGCATAGACGAATATAACTGTATGGCTACAGTAATCTGCTGTCAGACGTTTTCTCCATTAAAGAGCGGAGGTGGGGATATTGAGGAGGAGAGGTGGGAGGGAATTTTTTCTAGAAACTTAGCAGAGTAGCTTTGTAGCCAAGGGTAAAAAATTCACCCTGAAAAAAAAAAACAAATTAAATAAATCAGGCTTGTACGGAAATTGAACCCACGACCTCTGCGATACCGGTGCAGTGCTCTACCAACTGAGCTAACAAGCCAACTGGGAGCTGGCCGTTTTTCTGGTTTGTAATTTATCCGTGAGTGATGAGAGTGTTAGAATGAATATATAAAAATCATATATTTTAACTTCGGATTAAAGAATGCATATGTGAATGATCATTGCAGTTATTAACATTAGTTAAGCAGTATTGAAAATAAAGCCTTAAAAAGAATGACAGAATTCCATTCACCCTCACATTTCACCCTCATTATAAGCCAGTAAAAACCATAATTCTTAATAACTTTAAAATACTACAAAATGTCCCGAAACTGCTCGAATCTTTTCGCAGCCACCACCGATTTCATTCAAACGCGACAAAGATGTAGGCCAGAAGCGCATTCAAAACAATTGAGGAACCTGGCACCTTTAAATGCGCGCTCTCGATGCAAGACTAATTAATGTCCTTTCATTCAAAACAATGACAAACTATCTGGCTCTAAGCGATCTAATCGTTTCACCTGTACCTCCGCAAATGTTGTCTATTGCATAATCTGCACATTATGCGAAAAGTTGTACATAGGCAAAACAGGAGGACGACTAAGGTGACCGATTCCCAGAACATTTACATGATGTTGAGAAAGATGACAAAGATGCATCCAAACCAGTCGTCAGGCATTTTAATCTCCCTAGCCATTCCAAACAACACATGTTTATCTCCGGCCTTTCCCTACATCAAGGTACCACGAAAAGCCTTAAAAATCTCGAACACATGGAACAGTCTGTCAGTGGAGGCTAAGCAGGCCACTACTTTCATAGTTTTTATGCTGCTATTGTATATTAGAAATTACTTTTAGCATTTAATATAAGATTTTTCAACAATGTCCGTAAGTCTCAGCTTTTAACCCTTTGCTTCCGCACATTTTTACGCCATTTTTTTTTTTACAATTTCTGGAGGCTAGGAGGTCAAATCGACCTCGCTATTCCATATAAGGGGTTACCACGGAGATTTTACTAGTCATCAACACCAAAAGCTCTATCTTTCATGCCACGCTCGTCACGCCAGCTGCCGCTTGTTTACAAGCGATCAACTCGAGCTTTCATTCGGTAGGTATTTGCTTTTTTAAATTTCGCTGTCCTTTTCTATACCACGGGGATGGAAATGGTAGCTTTTAGACGAAGCAACCACTTTCCATACGACACGGAGAAGCAGGAATTTGGTTAATACGATGGATAAAGGGATGATAGCCAAGGTTTCTTCTCATTTATTCTTCTACAGTCAGTCGTTCAAGCGAAAGAACTCGTCGGGAGACGAACCAGCTGTCATTGGAAGATGTTCGTAACGAAATTAGGTCCCAGCTCCGCTCGGTTACAGCTGACCAACTTTGTTCACCTCCAAAAAAAGTATGCCAGAACGGGCCACCTGGTCCAAAAGGGGAGCCTGGGCTCAAGGGACGACGAGGCAAGAAAGGTTTGTCTTGGTCACAGTAACAGGTTTCTACTTTACCTTTTCCTGGCAAAATGTCAGCCTTAGACGGTTTATTGTTTGCTCTTCTAGAACAACCCGTTCCAGTAATGTTTTCTTTTTCTTTATGCTTATTGGTTGAATGGACTTCAACTCCCCTCAAATATCAGTCTACAGAATACACCATTTTGCTAATCATCAGTTCCTCGTGAATTCTGGGTAGATCCAGTCCTTTGTGGGGGCAAACGGTCATTTTAGGACGTAATTTGAAATTGTAATTTTGACCGTTTGCCCCCACAAAGGACTGGATCTACCCACAATTCACCAGGAACTGATCATTAGCAAAATGGTGTATTAGTCTAAGCCCCGTTAATCAAATTTGTGGCGGTAGCATGCTCATGGTAGGTAGCGGCTCCACATTAGGTGAAATGGAAATTGTCAGAATTTCTCTCTTTTAAAATTGGCAATCACTTATTTACCTGAATGCTACGTTTTTGTTACTTTTCCACCTTTGTCCTTATTAACTGCTCGAGAATTCATGCAATTCACATAACACCATAAATAACTTGAATTTTTGGGTGATTTTAGAGTGTTTATAAAGAAGAGACGTGCACTCGCGTTGTAGTAGACTGTCTGAATGTTTGTCTGTCTTTTTTCTTTTACTTCGACAAAAAATCACTTCTTGTTTCTTTAACATCCAGGTATATTGCCAGTTATATTATTTCCAGGTATATTAGTATAGTATATCCAAGTATATTATATTATTTTACTTTTTTAACTAGTTACTAGTGTCTCGGCTAGGTTTCTTGACATTTAACTGCAAATATGCAAGAAACATTTTAATATCTTTTAATTGTCACACTTGGTAGGTGGCATGGGAACGCAAGGTACAACAGGACCACAAGGAAGCCCAGGAATCCAAGGATTTAAAGGGAGAGAGGGAGATCCTGGTCTAACAGGGACACCAGGCATTGATGGGGCCAAAGGGGAGAAAGGGGACATTGGACCAGCAGGGCCCAGGTCAAAAGGGTCTACGGGAGAGGCGCCTTCTGTTTATGTGTCTCCAAGTACCGTGACCGTCTTTGAAAACACGCCAGTAAAATTCAGCTGCTACGCAACGGACAGCCACGGCCAATCCTAACATGGGAGAAAGTAGGTAGTGAGTTGTCACATGGAAGTGCTTCAGGGGTGCTTGCGATTTCAAAGGCGCAGTCCAGAGATACCGGCAGGTACCGCTGCAAGGCGTTCAACAGTCATGGACTAAACGAGACCACAGTGGAACTGAAAGTTCGAGGTAATCAGTTTAAAAGCTTAAATTAGCGTTAGGCCAACTTCTTCATTTCATTTTTGTACTCCAGTCTTTGAAGCGTATCTTTAAGTTAAGACAATGTGTCTTTCTAATAATATCAGCCATCTTTGACTGGCGTACTTCTTGATTAGCAGGCCTGAGCATATCCCCTAGATGAATTAAAATTAATAGCCATGAATTGATAGCTGACAAAATTGAAAGCGAAAATTTCCACCGTTAGCTAAGAAACGACCGAAAATATACAACTGAAAACTTCCTTTCAATCAGTCCCTGAGAGGCCTCTTACACGAGGGGAATCTATATCGAGTTTGAAGGTTTCATCGAGCTTTTTACCTCACTATCAGTTATGAAGCTAAATAATTTATGTAGTCTAGAACTGAAATTGCAGTCGAGGTTAATTATTAATTTAACTGGCAATCACAGAGAATGTAGTTCTATCAATTGTCCTCGCCTCTACGTTCTTCCTAGATAGTTTTGAGGTCTTTATGAGATGTCGCAAGCTTCACTAAATACTGCCTCGAGAATTCCCTTTACGAAACAAACTCAAGATGAACATACTCATTAGCTTAGATCAAGTGATAACCCACTTTGTTTAATTTTCTCATTTCCTCGACAAAGAACAAGCTAGAATGTCAAACTTTCTTTGTTCACCTGCCTGAGAGGGTAAGGTCCTACATACACCCTATGCAAAAATCGTTACCTTTAAATTATTCTATTCTAACCTCGTTCGGGATAACAAATTCTTTAGAATTTTGATCTCAAAAGCGAGGTTAGTGAGACTATTTTGAATAAGAGCGAAAGAATAACTTAAAGGCAGCCATTTTCGCGTAGGGTCTTTAAAATGGATTGAAGCGAAGTTTTTATTCCAGGAAAACCAATGATCCAAGAGATGCTTTACAATCCCAATCCAAAGATGACAGTTGATGCATACGATAACGCCATTATTTATTGTCACGTCATTGGTTACCCTGAACCCAAAGTAAAGTGGTTGATGAAGGCCGACTTCCCGGATGATCGAACGGAAATCGGGAACGACAGTCTCGTTATCAGGAGGATACAAGTCCAAGACTCGGGTGCTTACATTTGCAAAGCTCAGAATTCTTATGGTGAGGTGGAGATGAAAGTCAGTGTGACTGTGAGACCAAGAAGTGGTGAGCCAACTAAGAGTAAATTTAATTGACGATGTATGTATACCCTAAGCAAGCTGTAAAATTCAATCTAGGAGCACTGTGCAAAAAGTTGTGCGAAGTTCATAGTCATCTTTAACCACGGAAAAAGAAACGTAGAAAAGAAACGTTCTTTGAGGATGTTACGCTTTCCCTTTGTGAGCTCAAAAATGATAAGTTTTTCCTGAGGACGTGAGTTTACCAAATTATTTTACGATGCACCCAAAAAACTTGGTGAATCGATTTTCGGAAATCACGCACTCGTAAACAAAATAAAGACACAAGGCGAAACGGGCTCAGCATACTTCGTTTGACAATGACTTGTTCTAAATTAATTATTTAACTCACAGTCTCATGAAAAACCTGTCACCTTTGAACTGTCGAAGAAAAAAACCTTATCTTTTAAGGATATTTATCATCGTTTACGTTTTACCAGTGGACCACGGTTAGTATACTCATGCAACTATACTCGACTAAATTTGTTGTGCTTACCAGGTCGTGGCCGTGACGATGCCGCACGAAATTGCAAAGAATTGAAGACCCAAATTCCAAGCGCTCCATCGGGGAAATACTGGCTCGACCCAGACCTCGGCTCCTCTGACAACGCCTTCTTGAGTTACTGCGACCAGGAAACGGACGGTGGAGGCTGGACACTAGTATGGAGTTATCACGTTGTAACGGGAAAAGCAAGCTGGAAGGAGGAAGAATTTTTTACACCCAGGCCATCCTTTCCCGTTCCATTACGGTAAGATAGCATGAAATGTTAGTCCACCAGGACCAAGGGAACATTATTCCGAGTGAATAAATCACTTTCTGTGAGTGTCAAAGTATTTACACAACACTGCTAATTGGTTGGGGACACCATACAGATCGAATTGAAGTTTGGAAGTGCTAGTTTTTGAGGAGAAGGGAAAACCTGACTAACCGGGAAAAAAAACTTTCGTTGCAAGAACGAGAACCAAGTAGAAACTCAACCCAGTTATGACACCATGTCCAGGAATCGAACCCGGGCCACATTGGTGGTAGTTTTTCATATAGCTTCTTAGTCATCGCCGATTCTTGGAAAAAATTAAAGCAAAATTTACCGAATTTTACAATACTTGAGACAATGTCTCAAAAGCTCCTTCAATCTTAGTCCGTTGCCTGGAGACAATTACTAGATCTTTACCAAGCTAAGGTTTTTGGTTATGTTGATCGTTTCATCTTCTTTGTATTTCATTTTCAGGCTAGGAGGCTATGTGTACATGTCTCAGCTGTCCACAACTCCCCCTTCGGACCCCTCCCTTCCTGCAGCAATGAACTTCAGTCTTTGGAAGACGCTTGGGACCGAGATGCTTCTGCAGTCAAACCTGATAAACTGGTATATCTGTCGGGATGGCTCCGGAAGCATACTGAAATGGACCGAAGGCAGCATTTCCTGTCAGGTGACAAAAACCTTGGTGGACGGTTGCAACAATACCGCTCCGAACCACTTCGCAAAGGAAGAATATTATGGTATGGGACTCAACGAAGGGAGAGGCTACAGGAATACTTACACCATTTACAAGGTAGCAGTGATGGCGTGGAGTGCCCGAACTGGTGGTTATGAAGTTGATGCCTGCGGTAAGGAAGCTGGAAAAAAGTTCAAGGAAGATGTGGATAATCCGAGAGGAGCCTGGTTCGTGCGTTAACTTCCAGAATTCAATGTGTGGTGTGCAGTGTGACGATGATTTTTTGCTTGCTTTAGAAGGCTGAAATTAAAACTACTTGTAGAGTAGGGGGGATACTAAGCTTGCTACACCAGAAGGGAAATATTTAAATTGAGACAAGCGGAAGCAAACTGTAACAAAATACTATCACTATCATCCAAGTAATAAAACCGTGAAAAGATTAGCCCCTCTTTTTTTTTAAAGACGCAACCATTTCCTTCCTGGCCATTTAAGTCAAGTGTGCTTGGTTTCAAAAAAGCTGCAAAAGTTATCTGAAACAGTAAAGAGAGATGTTTGCCAAGACTCGAGTTTTTTTGTTTTTATTACTTAAAATAAAGTGGCTTAGAAAACACAAAATTGCAAAGTTAACGATGGAGATTGGCGTGCAGTGGTAGTTCCGATAACGAAAGAGTTCGGTTGATTTTTTGGTAGTGTCGAGGTTATAAAATGAGGAAGTGTTCTCTTCCAAATAGATTTTAATATCACTAAATATCAATGAAAAGTTTCAATATTTGCAGTATTTTCCTGTACTATTGCGCCACAGTTCACCTCTTTTTCTATAGATATTGGGAAGGTCATTGATCACCCAAGAAAAGCAGGTACTTCGAGTGTTTAATGGCCCTGGTTTTTAGATTCTATGTCATCTTATGAAATAGGAAAAAGAAAAGATTTAATGCAGTTGATGTTTCATAACTGGCTCAGTCAAGAGAATGATGAGCTCTATAAAAAAAAAAAGCATAAGGCTGGGAGCTCTGAATTTTACGGAGAATTCAACGGTTGGTCTTTTTTCCATGGCTGTCTTTGTTCTTGTTCTCGCCTTTTACTATTTGTTTCACATGCTAAAAATTAAGCTAAGCCTGAATATGTAAAGAAAACCTCGAATCTATTTAATCTTCAAGGGCCGATTTTAAGAACACGTTTGTGTTAACGTGACTAACACCGGTTTCCAGCACTTTCCGCCACTTTGACTACGGTGGAAAGAAATGTTCAATCACTGGTGAAAAAGTTATGAACAAGTCTTTCGACGCAAAATGTTACCATAGAAACAGTATAACCTGTGGAAAAAAACCCCAATTGTAGTTTTAGGCGATGACAAGAGGCCATCTTGGTCTTCACTCGGCCTTCCAAGAGGCAAATTGCAATTTGCTACTTCACTGTTTCACCTACACTGTTGCAATATCACAATAAAGTTAGCATAACGAGATCTGAATCTCTTTCCATATTTTATTTTCACTATGGCATCTGCTGCGTCGAATGTCCGACTATCGTCTCGTGTTTCGTCCGGCTGTATGTCACCAATGTCGGACGCTATGTCAAGTGTATAACATATCGCCCAAATCCCTCAATATGATAAGCCTCATGTTTGGAGGGAACCACTTAATATTTTTTTTTTTCATTTATAAACAGCACTCGATCTCTTGAACTGCTCTTATCGCGAACATTTTCCTGAGTAACCTTTGCCCAACTCAGTTTACGCTCGCCGGTACATTTTTCATACACGTTCGCTTGCCAAGAAATAACGCAATAATGTTCGGCGCATTGTACCTTAACAAAACAAAAATGCGTTCTAAAAATATTTTTCAGTGCCTCACGCTACAGAAGACAAAACATTTCACAATGGACTCTCGCCTGCGCGAGAGCACGCTTTCTGATTCTAGAAAAATTGAAAATGGCTTTTGGGTTCGCAGAAGGCCTTTTTTTACGTACGAGCAAAGCGCGTAAAACTGTTTTGGGAGTTGCCAAAGAGAGTGATTCCCAAACGGCAATATAACTGTGGTAATGTAATGCTGTTCAGTTCCGCTCAAAAGTAAGTTGCCAGTCGCGTCGCGTTTCCTGCGCAATGCGAATCGCGTCGCCCGCCTCGCGATTCGCGTCGCGTGTGAGTCACTGAAGCGAAAATGTTTAGATAAATTTCGGATGACTTTGAGGGTGTCAATGGGGTTAACTGTTTAGCGTATAAAGGCGTTTTTTGACTATCGTAACCGTATAAAGAACAAAATATGAACTGACTAACGTATAAAAGAAGATCGATTTCGTATGCGGTACTTAATGACCAAAGGATGCAGACTTTCTAGGAAAAACTTTGAGGTAAAAATGTAATATTTTAGTTTAGTTTGACCTCTTCTAACACTTCTGGAGGCCCGTATGGAGACCCGTATGGAGACCCGTATGTTGCGTGTCCTGTTGGTGATTGCATGACTTCCCTTATTCCCCCTCATTTCGTGACGTGCTCCGAGCCTGCGCTCTGCCTGCGGTTTTAGTTACAAGTCCCTAGCTTGCCTATCCGCTTCGCAAATATGGCAGCCATTAGAGCTGTGATTACGTTTTACACAAGCCACTAGTGACAACGCGTCACCCAAGCCGAAAATGCTAAAAATGTATAAGGCACAACTCGCAAGTTATCGAAAGTTTTCGTTCACGAATTTCTATTCGGTCTGACTTAAGCAGCTTCAATAACTTAAAACGCCACGTAGAGAGTTTTCTCGGCGTGAAAGAGATAGCGAGGGAGCTCGGAGTTAATCACTTCGAGCTAAAATTGTTTCATTTGGCGAGGTCAACGTCAACCACGGGAACAAGTCACTGTCAAATTAGAGCAGTTGTTCAGACTGGACTTGTAAGGCAGATTATATAATTGCACAAAGGACTTTATAGCAGACCACGAAACCTTGAATAGAGTCTGAACACTTACAACTATGTGATGTTTACTCTGTTGCGACCAATTACATGCGGATTACAACAGAAACATTCTACATTCAGAATAGAAACAAACCACAACTGGCAATCTTCAAGTCGAGAGGTTTGTCAGGTTGCCATTACGTAGTTGCATTAGCTGGCCTGTTCGTTCTTTAAAAATTAAATCTGAAGGCATTATGAATATAGTATTTGTTTTCTGTTCAGAGCTTAACGCACAAGTGAAGGGTAATTGTGAATCCTTTTGCAGAAAAAAAGAAAGTATGTGTGACAATCCAGAAATTATTCCTAGTGTTCAGTGTGCTTCTTTGGCCATAAATGGTCATAAAGGTCTTCAACATCGCTCATACACGTAGGAGTTCAAAAGAGATCAATGGAGCACTAATTGTGCACTACAGTAAACAAAATTATGTCATTTAACTGATTTTATTTCAATCATGGCTTACTTTGATCTCAGTACAGCTCATAAAAGTCATAAAATCATATAAATTAACTGATTAGTGTCTTTTTTGCTGTTTAATGACTAAATCCATTTTTCTATCATTTTGCTGACTAAATAGCTTTTTTTTTTAGCTGTTTACTGACTAGAGCCATACCCCACTGACACCCTCTTGTTATAGATTGCATCGACCGTAAAAAATGGCATTAACCCGTTTACGAAGGCCAAAAATCGCACCGACGACCGAGTCTAATCCCAGATAGATTGCTGTTTGCCAATATCTGTGTAAAAGATGTAACCCAACAATTTCTAGAAATGACAAGTAAGTAATGAAAAAAATCACCTTTGAAGACACAAAGTGTAAATATAGAAAGGGATCTCTTAAAATTGGGGGAAAGGGAGGGGGGAGAGGAGGGGGGAGAGTAGGGGGGAGAGTAGGGGGAGAGTAGGGGGGAGAGTAGGGGGGAGAGGAGGGGGAGAGGAGGGGGGAGAGGAGGGGGGAGAGGAGGGGAGAGGAGCGGGGTGGTGTCGGAGAAAGGGAAACTATAAGCTGTTTGGCTTCTTTTCTCCCTCTTTACGCCCAAGGATGTTCGATTTGTGTTTTGGAAAGGCGTCGTTCAGTTCATGAAATTATGTGCATGTTTGCGGTTTATAGCAAACAAGAAGCAGCTTCTGCTTTTTCTCCCTTTATTTTGTCCCTTCACCCTGATTATATTACATACATTTGATATGATGACTAACACTAAATAAAGTCGATTATTATGTCATAACGTACATGCTGGAAAGCTAGGTTAAGTTGTAAAAATGTTAAAAACAATAATTAAACGTCCAACTTTGCCAATGAGGACTCACCGCCCGCAAATAAATGAATGATATATTCCCACAATTACCTAACTTGACAAACCCAAATGAAGTTAATCAAAGGACAGATTGCCAAAGTGTAGTTAAGGGCTGGAGGAAGGGGTTCTTGAATGCCCGCAATGCCCTCTAGGAGTGGAATGAACATCATTTTATGCCGGAGCCGGGTATCTTAGTCCCAAATGTCCAGGTATGGAAGGAGGGCTGGGGAAGTGAGTGGCTGGTGCCCTCCGATGCTTCTTAAGGACCCTCATGAGAAAATCGGCCTACGCCCCTGCTGATTATTAATAAACAAACCCAATTGAAAATGTAGTCAGCCAATGACATGTCAATAAGAAGATACCTAACTCTTTCTAACTACGTCAATAAATGACTTAATATGTAACGGAGATTTCCAAATTCAAACAAAGTCATTAAGTGACTCATCGACCACTAAAAATACCCAACTACTAAGAAAGCCAGTCAACGAGTAACACATAAGAAACATACCGAACTCCAGATGAAGACAATCAGTGACTCATTAATACGAAAGATACCGGCTCTCTTAACGCTAATAAATGACTAGGTAAGTACTGAATATACCCAAATTGAAAAAAAAAACGTCAACCAATAACTTATTAATTAATACCTAAGTTACTGATTCCAGTCAGTCCTAGCTCAGATGCTCGTCCAAGTTTGCTTCACAAGGAATATGCGTCCTTAGATTAAAACGTCGATTTACATAGCTAAGTTCAAGTGTCTTAGGATGGATTAGAAGAAGTCCCTAGTTTTCAACCAAGTTGCGTTAGTAATTTGCGTATGCTTTGCTTTTTCTTGCCACGGTCGGTGATTGGTTAGGAAAAATCGCGCGTCTTCCTTACAATACAATAAGAAGCAAGACCAAAATGTGACTACCGGCCATATTGGTTTAATGAAACAAAAGAAAGTATTTTCATAAAAAGAGAGCTCAATTCCCAGAGATTTAGTTTGGAACACCAACATGGCCGCCGTTTTTTTGTTTTGGGACACCAACATGGCCATTGTGACGTCAGTTGAAAACACTCTATCCGCACGCATTTCCCGCGCTCGGCTCCGGTTGCATATATTTGCTTCGGATTTCAATTGGCTGTTTGTACTTTAAACACTTGTTGTGAGTGATGAAAGTAATTAATTTGGTTTTGGTTTTACGAAATAGTAAACAGAATTAAATCGTTAAATTCCGGGGATTTAGTATTCTGATTTCAAAAGCGAGGTTAGTGAGGCTATTTTGAACCAGAACAAAAGAATAATTCAGTAAAAGGCAGCCATTTTTGCATAGGGTCTATATCGGCTCAGTTCTGAGCATTCCTCTAGATCTGAAAGCTGAACAGGTCTGTACACCATAAAGAGTATTACTTAACCATAAATAAATAATCTTTAACATAAGCTCAAATCAAGCCTACAACAGCCATCCGAAAAGGCCACTTTTCGACTTTCGCTAATCCAAAAAATAAAACACTCAATTTTCAAAACTCTGTTGAAAATCAGATAATGTACAGACCTCTTTTAAAGTCCCCAAGTTTTATGATAATATTCCGAGAAAACTTGTTTAACTTTTTAAACATAACACTTTGCTTCACAAGAAAGTGGAGTTGCCAGCATTTTAACGGGTACAAAACAGTCAAACAAACGTAGAGTAATATGCATATCACACATATCGAGCCTTCGATCAGTACTCGTGAGCAATAACACGCTAGACGCCATGTTTTTCGACTGAAAACTCTGGCTTTTTGAACAACTAAAGTAAATCGCGAATCATCTTTTGGTGTATATAAACTCCTTAGAGTTAAAACTAAAGTAAATAGGTCATACACTCATGGTGTAAAAAATTTCGGGGACGATGAAAGAAGAAATTTACAGTGACGTTTTCTTTTGAGTTAGCACTTTAAGAGGAAAAAAGCATTGACGCCAAACAAGGTAAAACGAATATTAAAAATACGCGGAAATGAAAGCATAATCAAGTGAAATTGTAATAGTGATATTAATATGTAGCTAATCACTTTGTGTCACAGACTCTATCAGCAATTGACCAAAGATCTCCGAGATCCATGACTTGAAAATGTTCAAAGGTTTGCTGTTCGCAAACACTCCTGAATCACCCCGACGCAAAAAAAAAAAAAAAAAAATCACTGAGCGGAACTATTTTTTTAAGTCTGGAATTCTATGTTACTGAAAAGAGTTGACAATGATAATTTGATTCTGGGAGACGGTAAAATGTTTTGGGCAAATTGCCATCGAAGTAGAAGCAAACTCAGGTCAAAGCAGGAGCCCATGGGCTCCTGGTCAAAGCAAAAACATTTCGTCTAAACAGAGGCGTATATCTCACGAACGTTTTAAGATACAAGATTGCCCCTCTAGGTAGGAAAAGTCTAACGGCTACACACTCACATCTGTTGTTTGTCTACTTGTATGAGCTTCGTGATGTTGAGTCTGAATCCCTTGGTAAAATCCCTTGACTTGGTGCCTTTTTCTTCCACAGTGGAACTTTGATCAATAAAATCTCGAGACCGAATTGAACCACAAATACCGTAACAGGTCATGGTGTTAGTGCTGTATGTATACATGATGACACTACTAGCCTCATTCATTCGTGAGAAAGTTGATTCCACGTTCAACGAAAGGCGGAGTATTTATCTTTCGGTTATGAAGGGAAGTAATAGTTATGTTGCAAATAAAACTAAAATTTAAACAAAAATATGTAATTCGAGATCCCGAATGAAGCTTCGCGCGAAAAAATGTTAAAAGACTGCTGAATCCCTAACTGGAATTAACGGATGCGAAACATTCAAAGATATACTAAGTGCTCCCGAAAATCACCTTTTTAGCGTTTCTTGCCTTTAACTACTCAATTTGCAAAGTTTCTTTTTCCAATAGGTGCATTAATTATGCTTCTAACCAAAGAGCGCAAAACTTAAACCATTTTTTGATTCCTGAAGGTTTTCAGGGAGTTAATTTAGCTCGTGGAGCTACAAAGAAATGACTGGTTACCCTTACGAGGGGTGTCCCTTACCGGAGGTTATAAATGTAAAGTTTCAGAACGGAAAAATCGCCGGAAAATGTGTTTGAATTTTACTTATCTGAGATGTCCAGTTATGGGAGATGTCCACAAGTGGAGGTCCGACTGCGATTCCAAAAAAAAAAAAAAAATTCAGATCAACAGGCTTTACAATTAATTATTCGCTAGCGCCTTCGTTTCTGAAAGGCATAACGGCAAGAATTAAGTGCGTCATAGAAAAGACTTGTACATATGTTTTCCACGCATTTTACCGTCATTTATTCATTACCCAAACATAAAATACAATGCTTCATCCTTCTGTATGAAACTGTTTTATGACAAAAAAGTGAAAAAGAAAACAAAACTTGCACTGCTCTTGCTTACATGTCTAATAATACTGATTACATGAAGCAGTTTTCTTGTGTCGGCACTTTAGGCGTCAGGCTGTATGATCGCCACCTTGATGAACCTGATTCCGACTCTCTCTCCTCTGTCGCTTTTGTAGACTTCCAGAGTGAGGCCCTTGTTGATCATCAGTCGGTTACTGTAGGCAGCGGTCCTCACAAAGCCACCGTCATGCGCAGTATAGCACGAACCCCAACGTTCATCCAGTTTGAGAGTGAAAGCGAATTGGCCGGGATAAAACGAGTCGCTTGGTTTGGGGGTAAAAGGATTGTGACGAAAGGAGGATAAAGTCGCACCAGATACGCCTTCCGTTCCATAACAGGGGCTGTTGCTCCCGTAGTTATGCTTATCACAGGCTTCAAACCCGACAAACCTGGTACCGTCTGACACGCCATATTTGATGTCGCTGTCAGTTCCTCTTCCAATGCTGATGTCATTTGCGACTGTGATTTTCACAGTTAGCCGGGTGGTAGCATTCAGAAATCCAGCAGGAATCATGGGAACTTTGAGGAGAGCGGCGCTGGTCACTGAGCCCGCGTTGAATGTCAGCTGCTGAGAAGTCGACGTACGAGAATTGTCGATGTAGAACGCATTGGCTTCAAGCCAAACGGGAGTCATGGTCTCTTCATAAATCACTTGTGCCTGTAAATGGAGTGAAACAAAATCATTAATCATTCGATAAAAGGAAAACATCAGCTTTCGAAACCTTGTTAGGACACGGAGGTTTGCTATTGTCTGCCTGTCAAAGGAATTTTTAATTTATCTAGTATCTATCAAACTAAAGTTAAAAACTGTAAATATTTACGATCACGATACAATAATAAAGGGAAAGAAGCCACTCGGATACGTAAAAAATGAGCCCAAGAACCCACACGATGCAAATTACCTGAATAAGCTTACTAAAAAAAATCGGATCAAATGATTGTTTGTTGATGTTCTGGTCATTTCGTTCCAAGTAAGTTCTATTTCTGGAATGTGAACATAGATCGGACTTTCAAGTTACACGAACTTCTTGATCGAAAAGAAAACGTGTTATGGCGGAAGCAATTTCATAGAACACAGCATTTTCGATTCGGCTTTGTTTCTCTCGAGGAGCGTTGCATGACGAGTTAAAGAACGGCTGCGCAGGAGACTATGTCAAATTTTGCTGTTTTTTAACTTGTTACAGGAAAGCATGTTGTATCTCCGGTGCGATTTAATTGGAGATTTGCGACAGTTTGCACTGCGAGATTGTATGAAAAAGCGGGTGCACGAACACATCGCCAGCACTCCATAACGCATTTCCTTGTAAAAGCCGCAAGTTTTGATTTTCCGCCTACGTAGTGGCCAGTATCAAGTCTTAGCTCCATCTCTCCGAAACTTCGTGCTTTTCAGTGCTAGACAGTCGATATGGCGGATCTATCTGAGAACTGGTCTTACACTTAATCCGATAAATTCAAGAAAAATAACGCTAATATATATCCGGGAATGGGACAAATGAATCGTAAGATTTGTGACCATCTCGTCAATTTATTTGCTGGCAGCTTTCTAACATTCGATAATTTGAATTCTAACGATAAAATCCTAAACATACTAACTATTTTTGTTAACTATTTTGGATAAGTAAATCAAGAAGTACATGGAAAGCACAAAGCGCTGCACTATGATGATCAGTCAAGCATCGAAAAAAGTCGTAATTGACTAAAGAAAATGAACAGCCTTGGTCCGCGTGAATTTGTAATAAAGAGTTTGGGTAAACGTATATTTATACTTGACTAATGCGTTTCGAATTGAGGTGTTTGCATAAGTCAAATTTGTCTTTCGTTTTTCATTTGTTGAAAGAAGTGTCAAAAACTGGAAAGACAAAAGACCAATTCGATTGTCATTGTAATTCTGACGCGCGTTAATATTAGATGTTTGAAAAAAGTTGTCATCATTTTTCGCCATAAACCAAATGTAAAACTTCAATTTACAATTTGTGGCTCTATGAAAATAGAGTCATGCGGTGTTCTTCGGGTAGAAATCACCAGTTTTTTTGCCCGAAAATTGATGCTTTTTAGTCGCATCTGAACTTAATTTACACGATAAAAAGTAAGGTTGACATATAGGATATCTTTAGCGATCTGTTTTGTGATCTAATTTGCAGTTGAGAGCAAGACGGACAGCATTTCACAAAAAACTGAGTGTAGCAACGACACTATACCGATAGAAATCTTAAATTGACTCAAAACAATTAATTCTTGAAAAAAAGAGCTAATTGTTCTTAACGAGATCAGCCTATTACTAGCAGAAAACTGGCTTAGTACAGTTCAATTGTCAAGCTCACACATTTCGTGTGGTGTATAAGAAACCAAATTGATAAAATTTGATTTGACTATAATTCGAGTGTTTCTGTAGAAGCTGGATGATGGACGTTGGCAAAACACGGAACTGATTTATGTTGTTGAATTCTCAGTGAAAACTGCAAGAAGCCGATTTTTTAGTTAAGCAGATTCCTTTCTTCTCCTCCACTATCGAATTTTCAGGAGCGATTGCAATTGATTTGAAACGTCGTTTGCTAATTTTATTTTGTAAACACTTATTCGAGATGCACTTATTAAACCATAACTGCAAAACATTAATTCCTATGAGGTTTTGAACTTGACGTGCAGTCTAAAAGCTTATTACCAGCTAAAGCAAACTGATTGAACCACTTCTTAGAAATGCTAGACTGATATTCTTTGAGTTTCGAACAATACAAGAGTAATACTCAATTCAATTTCAAATCGCTTTTGAATCGAAAGAAGCACGTATTCCCCGAATCCTCTGACACTATATTACTCATCGCCAAACGAAATAGGTAAATAAACCAAGAAATGACTTACAGGGCACACAAAGCCGCTTAAGGACAGGAAAGCCATCGCAAAAAACGTCGGCTTCATAATTTCCTCTGAGCTCTTGAAAATCTTAAAGGCAGTCGAATTTGAGTTACACAACAAATGGAGTAGTGATGACTCACAGATCCCTACTTTGATTTATGGGATTAAATCTCAAACTTGAAATATTTTCTCGCAGCGATATTGTTTACATTTTGTGGGTGCTCATCCTTGGTCAGACAATAGCAAACGTCGTTTTAACTTTTGTTTACTGATGACGTCAGATAAATATCTACGCCATGTTGGAAGAATGACGTAATCAAATCTTCGATCTCGCTGTCAAATTCCAGCAGCAATGGTTCATATGTTGTCACATTGCCATTTCCCTGCCTTTTTGCGCCGTGTACCGTTTATTATCATTATTATTATTATTATTAGTAGTAGTAGTAGTAGTAGTAGTAGCAGCAGCAGCAGCAGCAGTAGTAGTAGTAGTAGTAGTCATGACGAGCTTTGCCCAAGAAAAAAATTCTCAGCAGGTTCCGTAAACTGATGCCGAGGTACAAGAGAGAAAGGTGTTTGGTAGGTGTCGCCAAATTAATTACACTGGAATATAATTATATAAACCAGACGCTGAGAATCCGCGAGGGACACGTCTTTGACACGCAAGGCAACGCGAGACAACGCGATACAACTATTGTCGCAAATTTAAATTCGCTCTGCAATTAAATGTGAAAATAATAAAATGCTGTCTTCTTACTGAATGTTGTCTGATTTCTTCGAGACTATATTTTACAATGTCTTTAATCCTGGATTTATGTAGAATCGTGAGATCTCGGTTTCGCCGAATGGCGAACAAGCATACTTCAAAGAGCATTTTGATACACTGTACTACAGACTTCGCTTGTCTGTTGGTTTGTTGTTACAGGGACAGGCCTGCCACGTGACGTGCGGGTAACGCACTGCAGGACAATTGTTTACATCGCTTTGGACAAATATTTTATTCTTCAGAGAAAGTCACGAAGTGATCGCACGATCTGGACAATACATCCGAGTTAAATTCTTACTAATTAATTAATATTCTACTTCGGCGGGATTTTGAAATTTGAATAGCATCATTGTTTTGATTTCTAAACCATTTGAAGTGAAGGCATGGATGTTGTCGGATTGCATGTCGACGGGAACTTTGCCTTTGTTTAATAACATTTCGAGTCTTTCGAGGTTAAAAGTGCATCACTTCAGGCTCGAAAGTATTGGTATGTCCTCAAGAAAGAAATCTGTGGGATCCGTCCGACGAATATTTCTCCAAAAACGAAATATTGAAGAGATTTCCTGACGAAGTGCGAAATGCGGGAACTTCATTTTAACCCGCCAAATCGGCGTTTGCTGCCATGGAGTTAAGCAGGATGCCCAGTACCCTCTCCTGTTCCAGGTTCGGTTTGATTGCCGATCTTCTTCGTCAGAAAGTGTTTCCACCGCATTGTCATATTAATTCGCCACACTTAGTGCTAATATTGAAAGCCTGCTGAACTCTGTCAAATTGGAATTTAGAGCCCGATCGCGCGAAGGACTTCTCTTTCGGCGGGAAAGCCCGCCAAAGCTCGGAGGAGCTTATTGCCTTACTCGCCGAAAGGACAGCGAAAATCGACTCCCTTGAAGTGGAACTAAAAGGGTAAGTTATAATTTTGTTTCTTTATTATGTGGAGCCAAGCTAATAGGCTACAAATCATTTGGTTTGTGTTGTCTTTTCTTTGACCTGTTTGTTAATTTTTAGTTAACCCCTCCCCCCCCCCCCCCCTCCCCCTTAATTTTTAACTTAATGAGTTTCGTCTGTAATGTTTTTAATTATATTTTGTATACAGTATAAGCTTATAGTTTGCTCTCAGTGGGAACTATTGTCAATTTTGTATGTAATTTAAGTTGTGTGCTGTGGAGGTTCCTCAGTGCCCCTATTTAAGGGGAATACAATTGATACCCAAAGGTTTTAAGGCTCAAAATGGACACCCTATAGAAAGCAATAAATTAGAATTGTGCAAATGGCTCGTTTTTATTGATAATTTCTATTATTAATACTTCAATGGACAGTTTAGTTCTTAACAGGGATTTAGTTTTTGCATAAACCAATATTAATTTTATTGTTATTTTTACCATTTAATGAAGTAAAATATTTGTTAATAAAATATTATATTTGTTAAAACAGGTTTCGCATAGTCCTTAAGTTTAACTGGAAAAGAGTTCAACAGCGTGGTCCCACTCCTACAACTGTAGATATGACCTTTCCTTTTTTATGCCGACTGACATACCCACTTTTACGAAAAGAGAGGATCATGGGAAAGGAAATACTCAATGGGCATGGCCTAATACAATTTAAAAGAAACCTGCAGGGGAAAATACCTACATGTATACTTTACATACAGTATACAAACAGGCATTAAAACTCTCAGGAGTTTGCTCCACCGTCAATGTACAAATTAAAAATGGGGTTTCTATTTCGTAGTGGAATAAAGATTAACATATCCAAAACATTAATAAAACTGGATACATGTAACTCATTACTGTAGCTGAGTGTTTTCCTTTTTTATTTCTCTGCAGAGATCTGAAGACACATGTGTGCTGCTAACAAAGAATGAGATTAAAGCAGTAAAGGAAGTGGTGTTCTCTGTGATACAGAAAACTTTGAAAATTGCTTGAAATCATTGCTTGTGTGGGCAATAAGGGAGAAGTGCCTTCATGTGTCACAGAAGACTTGGGGTTTGATATTGAACTTGATGGATGTCCTCTTGGAGGTGTGTCTTTGTTTTAAGATACTTTTTGGCATAGTCTCAAGTGTGAAACTGAGTTCACTATTAGATTATTATTATTATTATTATTATTATTACTTTGTTAGGCATTTTTAATATTACTTTGAAAAGCTGAAAAAGATATCGGAATCAAAGAAAGCTCACAAATAATGGCTCAGTTTTCTTTAAGATTATCTTACCAATTTAGCATAACTTTAAATAGGCCTCTTTGGCTTAGGCTGGCAAGGATTGAAATCAAATGGATTGCAACTTGAAAAAATTGAACCAACATTTTCAAGTTCTCCTCTTGTACTGCGGGAAAATAGCTACATGTACATGTAACTACAGATTAGGGTTTTCTTCCCATTTGAGAAAAGAAACTAAAAATAAATAAATGACCGTTATTTACCCTCAGCAGTATTTATAGCACACAAAGGCTTGTGGGGCCTAGCAAATACATGAAACAAATACTTCAAATAAACATAACAGGGTAAGAAATTCCAACTCAGGCAAGAGGCAGACCAGTTGGCTATAATTATTTACAAGTGTGGCCATCAGCTGGAGCGGGACTTAAACCTGGGGCCTCCGCATTGCAAGTCCAGCGCTCTAACTGCTGGGCTATCCTGCCTCCAGATAACAACAGTCTTGGAGGGTATAGTACTCGTAGTCTGTGGTGGTCTTCCAAATTATTAACAGTTGTGGTGGTCAATCCAGCACTCTAACTGCTTGGCCACCCTACCTCCAGATAACAACAGTCTAAAAGGGTATAGCACATGTAGGTTTTAATTTCACCTCCAAGACATAAGAATCACCATGACATAGTATCTTTAAAGATGCAAAAACTGTTAAAAGTATTACCCTCTCATTAAAAATGACTTCACATAATAAATACCTAAGTTTGGTCTCTACCACTCCAGGGATTAATGTCTTTATATCTTAATATTTCTGGAAAGGATTTACAAAAGCTGCACTGCAATTAAAATTTTTTTCTTTAATAAATATGATCTCTTTGTGCCAATCAGTTATTTTTCTCTTGGGTGGCCAGTCCATTTTTGGACTGTTGTTATCTGAAGGCAGAAGTATAACCCCACTTTTTTTCCACCTCAGGGTCCATACCTTGTCTTGGAATGGTGGATTGTTTACCTCGATGACCTGGAGCAATTTCAATAAGAAAGTCAGCACCAACTGGCTTGGTGTGTTGTTTTTTTAAGGTAGAGGGCAGACTAAAACAGACTACTTTTTTTATTATAAAAGGACTATGTAGGCTGCTAGTTGGATACCAGACCTGAGGTAAGCACGTTTTTGTTCATATCATTCCCAGATAACTAAAATTATTGTTGTGTTTATGTTTTCTAGTCACTTTAATCCAATCTTTCATCAACACAAAACTTATTTTTAAATCATTATTTTGTAACTGGTTCTATTTCTCATGGGTGGTCAGTCCCTTTTGGACTGTTGTTACGTATCTGAAGGCAGAACCTAATTTTCTTTTATCATTATTTTGTACTAACTGGTTCTGTTTCTGTTGGGTGGTCAGTCCCTTTTGGACTGTTGTTATCTGAAAAGAGAACCTAGTTTTCTTTTATCATTATTTTTTACTAACTGGTTCTGTTTCTCTTGGGTGGTCAGTCCATTTTTGGACTGTTGTTATCTGAAGGCCGAACCTAATTTTCTTTTATCATTATTTTGTACTAACTGGTTCTGTTTCTCTTGGGTGGTCAGTCCCTTTTGGACTGTTGTTATTTGAAGGCAGAACCTAATTTTCTTTTATCATTATTTTGTACTAACTGGTTCTGTTTCTCTTGGGTGGTCAGTCCCTTTTGGACTGTTGTTATCTGAAGGCAGAACCTAATTTTCTTTTATCATTATTTTGTACTAACTGGTTCTGTTTCTCTTGGGTGGTCAGTCCCTTTTGGACTGTTGTTATCTGAAGGCAGAACCTAATTTTCTTTTATCATTATTTTGTACTAACTGGTTCTGTTTCTCTTGGGTAGTCAGTCCCTTTTGGACTGTTGTGATCTGAAGGTAGAACCTAATTTTCTTTTATCATTATTTTGTAGTAACCAGTTCTGTCTCTCTTCAGTAGTCAGTCCATTTTATGCTTTTGTTATCTGAAGACCAATCCATTAAGCTTGCTTTTATTAATAATAATTATTTTTCTCTTTTACACAGGGCTTGTTCCATAGTCGATAGCATAATCATGTCTCAAACTTTCCACACTTTCTCAAGAATATGAGCCTGTAATTGGGGCGAGCAGGGTTGGCGCAGTGGTGAGAGCGCTCGCATTCCACCACTCGGCATCATAAGTGGGCTGAGTTTGGTGGTTCTCTACTCTGCTCTGTGAGATTTTTCTCGGGGTACTCCGGTTTTCCCCTCTCCCCATAAACCAACATTTGATTTGATTTGATTCTACTTTTTTTAGATTTGATTTGATTTAGTCTCCCCAGTTAGTAGAGCATCTGTGGTAGGCTAGAAAGATTTGAGACTTTAATAAAGTGATCACGCCACCAGATTACTTCAAACTCTCCAGTTGCCCTCCCCTCTCCATACCCAGCAACCATTTGGATTTGCATTGTTGGAGTCCTTAGTCCGGAGTCCGGAGTCTGGAGTCCATAGTTTTGGAGTTCCAGAGTTTCAATTTTTTGCTGAGCCCGACTCAACGATGGTCAGCCGAGAAAAAAATGACATTAGTTCGGTTATTTTTGGAATTACGAACACAATCCGAAATTGTTGGCTTACAGATTCTGATCACATACATAGTGGCGTACTGGTTTAAACATGCTTAAAGTCAGTAGCTACAAAAGCGTATTATTATTATTATTATTATTATTATTATTATTATTATTATTATTCGCCATTTTACAAGTGTCCTTGGTCATGAGTTATTTTTGAATTCAAACAGCCCAAAAAACACTGAATTGAACAAAAGACAAGTTTTGGTTCAGTGACACGTGTGGAAGCTTGACCATCCTTAGTCGTGAGATCAGAAACGTTTTTGGGCTGTGGAACAATAATAATAATAATAATAATAATAATAATAATAATAATAATAATAATAATAATAATAATAATTTAGAACTTATATAGCGCATTTTCCATGTGTATATGATCAAATGCGCTTTACAAGCAGATGAAATTGGAATTTGGAAATGTTGGTTTGTGTGCAGAGGGGAAAACCGGAGAACCCGGAGAAAAACCTCTCGGAGCAGAGAAGAGAACCAACAACAAACTCAACCCACATGACGTCGAGTCCGGGAATCGAACCCGGGCCACATTGGTGGAAGGCGAGTGCTCTCACCACTGCGCCATCCCTGCTCCCCTAAAACATGTGAACATGTGGAAATTGCTACCTGGCTTGTTATAGGGATCTTGGTGGCCATCAAAGTATTTAAACCTGGACAGGTTAGTTTCCATTACCTAACCTCAAGAAAGAAGTGCGCCACGAGGCAAGAATGGTCAACCACTGGGAAGATCACCGCAGCGTCCCTCTACTATTATGTCGGTTGTAACTAAGAGCGAGCCCTTACGTCTGATAACGGTGTTTCACGGCCAGAAAGACAGAAGCTTAACTTTGTTTAGCGCCATAAAGAGGCAACAGGAATAATGTAGCTTTGGCCACGTACACTCTGGTGGTATTTCACACAACGTTTTATTATATTTCAAAGCGCAACAACGTTGCGATGGAGAGACGCGAGCAAGATTGAAATCCCGTGGTCAACCACTGGGAAGATCACCGCAGCGTCCCTCTACTATTATGTCGGTTGTAACTAAGAGCGAGCCCTTACGTCTGATAACGGTGTTTCACGGCCAGAAAGACAGAAGCTTAACTTTGTTTAGCGCCATAAAGAGGCAACAGGAATTATGTAGCTTTGGCCACGTACACTCTGGTGGTATTTCACACAACGTTTTATTATTATTTCAAAGCGCAACAACGTTGCGATGGAGAGACGCGAGCAAGATTGAAATCCCGTAATAATAGATTTCGGCAAAGCGCGCTTTACTTTGCATCCCAAGCCAATCTTTGTCAGTCACCGAACAAGAGGAATACAGGAAACGATATTCTCACATTGCCCCTGACTGAAATTGTGAACGGAAGTGGTAGACAAAGTAGCTTATCAGACGTTTACTCTTTGGGTCGTTTTAGATTTGCTCCCTACAGCGACTGTAAGGTCAATAAAGGTAGCAAGAAGTGCAATTTGCGATAACCCCGATTAACGAACCTCGCTAAAGGAACTGTTTGCTGTGCTGTAAATATGAACATTTGGCTTGGAGATTAATTAAGGCATGAGTTTATAACTGCGTTCTCGGGTTATTTTTTCACAAGTATGTCTATAAATTTATGTGACGAGAATTTCGTTCGTTCCTGTTCTCGGAATCACAGTCTTTGTGAATCAGTAATTTCATTTTCATTGAACCTCCTTTTAGATTTTAGGCCGTTTTGGGTTCTCGACAATTTTTGTTTTTGTTCCTCGATGTTTGATTATCTTGAGTTACCAAAAATCGATTCATTGTTAAAGTTCTTTTGTAACCTTTTTCTAGTAATCATATATGGTTTTAAAAAGACTGAAAGAGTAGACATACGATGCATGTTGAACGCGCGAGGGGTAAACTTAAATAATGTCTCCACGCGAGTGACGCTGACAACTACGCGTGTCCATATCTGCAAAACATTTTTATTATGTCAAGAAATACTAAATTAAAAGGTTTCGTGTTTCTCTCGGCGTGCGTTTTGGACGCCAAAAAGTGTGAAAAAGGTAATTACCGAGAATGCCTGAGCAACACCTCGATCATACTAAAGCGGAAATTAAGATCTTCAATTACAGTTAATAATAAGCCATGGGTAGATTCAATCTACCCTTAGCTTAATTTGCATAATTTTTTGGGGGGGGCAAAGCTCGTCATGAAACTTCGTTTCAATCAGTCCCTGAGAGGCCTCTTACACGAGGGGAATCTATATCGAGTTTGAAGGTTTCATCGAGCTTTTTACCTCACTATCAGTTATGAAGCTAAATAATTTATGTAGCCTAGAAATGAAATTGCAGTCGAGGTTAATTATTAATTTAACTGGCAATCACGGAGAATGTAGTTCTATCAATTGTCCTCGCCTCTACGTTCTTCCTAGATAGTTTTGAGGTCTTTATGAGATGTCGCAAGCTTCACTAAATACTGCATCGATAATTCCCTTTATGAAACAAACTAAAGATAAACATACTCATTAGCTTAGATCAAGTGATAACCCACTTTGTTTAATTTTCTCATTTCCTCGACAAAGAACAAGCTAGAATGTTAAACTTTCTTTGTTCACCTGCCTGAGAGGGTAAGGTCCTACATACACCCTATGCAAAAATCGTTACCTTTAAATTATTCTATTCTAACCTCGTTCGGGATAACAAATTCTTTAGAATTTTGATCTCAAAAGCGAGGTTAGTGAGGCTATTTTGAATAAGAGCGAAAGAATAACTTAAAGGCAGCCATTTTCGCGTAGGGTCTTTAAAATGGATTGAAGCGAAGTTTTTATTCCAGGAAAACCAATGATCCAAGAGATGCTTTACAATCCCAATCCAAAGATGACAGTTGATGCATACGATAACGCCATTATTTATTGTCACGTCATTGGTTACCCTGAACCCAAAGTAAAGTGGTTGATGAAGGCCGACTTCCCGGATGATCGAACGGAAATCGGGAACGACAGTCTCGTTATCAGGAGGATACAAGTCCAAGACTCGGGTGCTTACATTTGCAAAGCTCAGAATTCTTATGGTGAGGTGGAGATGAAAGTCAGTGTGACTGTGAGACCAAGAAGTGGTGAGCCAACTAAGAGTCAATTTAATTGAAGATGTATGTATGCCCTAAGCAAGCTGTAAAATTCAATCTAGGAGCACTGTGCAAAAAGTTGTGCGAAGTTCATAGTCATCTTTAACCACGGAAAAAGAAACGTAGAAAAAAAATTTTTTTGAGGACGTTACGCTTTCCCTTTGTGAGCTCAAAAATGATAAGTTTTTCTTGAGGACGTGAGTTTACTAAATTATTTTACGATGCACCCAGAAAACTTGGTGAATCGATTTTCGGAAATCACGCACTCGTAAACAAAATAAAGACACAAGGCGAAACGGGCTCAACATACTTCGTTTGACAATGACTTGTTCTAAATTTATTATTTACCTCACAGTCTCATGAAAAACCTGTCACCTTTGAACTGTCGAAGAAAAAAACCTTATCTTTTAAGGATATTTATCATCGTTTACGTTTTACCAGTGGACCACGGTTAGTATACTCATGCAGCTATACTCGACTAAATTTGTTGTGCTTACCAGGTCGTGGCCGTGACGATGCCGCACGAAATTGCAAAGAATTGAAGACCCAAATTCCAAGCGCTCCATCGGGGAAATACTGGCTTGACCCAGACCTCGGGTCCTCTGACAACGCCTTCTTGAGTTACTGCGACCAGGAAACGGACGGTGGAGGCTGGACACTAGTATGGAGTTATCACGTTGTAACGGGAAAAGCAAGCTGGAAGGAGGAAGATTTTTTTACACCCAGGCCATCCTTTCCCGTCCCATTACGGTAAGATACCATGAAATGTTAGGTCCACCAGGACCAAGGGAACATTATTCCGAGTGAATAAATCACTTTCTGTGAGTGTCAAAGTATTTACACAGACACTGCTAATTGGTTGGGGACACCATAAAGATCGAATTGAAGTTTGGAAGTGCTAGTTTTTGAGGAGAAGGGAAAACCTGACTAACCGGGAAAAAAACTTTCGTTGCAAGAACGAGAACCAACTAGAAACTCAACCCAGTTATGACACCATGTCCAGGAATCGAACCCGGGCCACATTGGTGGTAGTTTTTCATATAGCTTCTTAGTCATCGCCGATTCTTGGAAAAAATTAAAGCAAAATTTACCGAATTTTACAATACTTGAGACAATGTCTCAAAAGCTCCTTCAATCTTAGTCCGTTGCCCGGAAACAATTACTAGATCTTTACCAAGCTAAGGTTTTTGGTTATGTTTATCGGTTCATCTTCTTTGCATTTCATTTTCAGGCTAGGAGGCTATGTGTACATGTCTCAGCTGTCCACAACTCCCCCTTCGGACCCCTCCCTTCCTGCAGCAATGAACTTCAGTCTTTGGAAGACGCTTGGGACCGAGATGCTTCTGCAGTCAAACCTGATAAACTGGTATATCTGTCGGGATGGCTCCGGAAGCATACTGAAATGGACCGAAGGCAGCATTTCCTGTCAGGTGACAAAAACCTTGGTGGACGGTTGCAACAATACTGCTCCGAACCACTTCGCAAAGGAAGAATATTATGGTATGGGACTCAACGAAGGGAGTGGCTACAGGAATACTTATACCATCTACAAGGTAGCAGTGATGGCGTGGAGTGCCAGAACTGGTGGTTATGAAGTTGATGCCTGCGGTAAGGAAGCTGGAAAAAAGTTCAAGGAAGATGTGGATAATCCGAGAGGAGCCTGGTTCGTGCGTTAACTTCCAGAATTCAATGTGTGGTATGCAGTGTGACGATGATTTTTTGCTTGCTTTAGAAGGCTGAAATTAAAACTACTTGTAGAGTAGGGGGGATACTAAGCTTGCTACACCAGAAGGGAAATATTGAAATTAAGACAAACGGAAGCAAACTGTAACAAAATACTATCACTATCATCCAAGTAATAAAACCGTAAAAAAAGATTAGCTCCTCTTTTTTTTTTAAGACGCAACCATTTCCTTCCTGACCATTTAAGTCAAGTGTTAGCTTGGTTTCAAAAAAAAATTTCAAAAGTTATCTGAAACAGTAAAGAGAGATGTTTGCCAAGACTCGAGTCTTTTTGTTTTTATTATTTGAAAATAAAGTGGCTTAGAAAACACAAAATTTCAAACTAAACGATGGAGATTGGAGTGCAGTGGTAACAGTTCGGTTGATTTCTTAGTAGTGTCGAAGTTACAGACTGAGGAAGTGTTCTCTTCCAAATAGATTTTAATATCACTAAATATCAATGAAAAGTTTCAATATTTGCATTATTTTTCCCGTACTATTGCGCCACAGTTCACCTCTTTTTCCGTAGATATTGAGAAGGTCATTGATCGCCCAAGAAAAGCAGGCACTTCGAGTGTTTAATGGCCCTGGTTTTTAGATTCTATGTCATCTTATGAAATAAGGAAAAAGAAAAGATTTAATGCAGTTGATGTTTCATAACTGGCTCAGTCAAGAGAATGATGAGCTCTATAAAAAAAAGCATAAGGCGGGGAGCTCTGAATTTTACGGAGAATTCAACGGTTGGTCTTTTTTCCATGGCTGTCTTTGTTCTTGTTCTCGCCTTTTACTATTTGTTTCACATGCTAAAAATTAAGCTAAGCCTGAATATGTAAAGAAAACCTCAAATCTATTTGATCTTCAAGGGCCGATTTTTAGAACACGTTTGTGTTAACGTGACTAACACCGGTTTCCAGCACTTTCCGCCACTTTGACTACGGTGGAAAGAAATGTTCAATCACTGGTGAAAAAGTTATGAACATGTCTTTCGACGCAAAATGTTACCATAGAAACAGTATAACCTGTTGAAAACAACCCCAATTGTAGTTTTAAGCGATGACAAGAGGCCATCTTGGCCTTCACTCGGCCTTCCAAGAGGCAAATTGCAATTTTCTTCTTCACTGTTTCACCTACACGGTTGCAATATCACAACAAAGTTAGCATAACGAGATCTGAATCTCTTTCCATATTTTATTTTCACTATGGCATCTGCTGCGTCGAATGTCCGACGATCGTCTCGTGTTTCGTCCGGCTGTATGTTCACCAATGTCGGACGCTATCTCAAGTGTATAACATATCGCCCAAATCCCTCAATATGATAAGTCTCATGTTTGGAGGGAACCACTTAATATTTTTATTTTCACTTCTAAACAGCACTCGATTTCTTGAACTGCTCTTCTGCTCGCGACCATTTTCCTGAGTAACCTTTCCCCAACTCAGTTTACGCTCGCCGGTACATTTTTATACACGTTCGCTTACCAAGAAATAACGCAATAATGTTCGGCGCATTGTACCTTAACAAAACAAAAATGCGTTCCTAAAATATTTTTCAGTGCCTCACGCCACAGAAGACAAAACATTTCACAATGGACTCTCGCCTGCGCGAGAGCACGCTTTCTGATTCTAGAAAAATTGAAAATGGCTTTTGGGTTCGCAGAAGGCCTTTTTTTACGTACGAGCAAAGCGCGTAAAACTGTTTTGAGAGTTGCCAAAGAGAGTGATTACCAAACGGCAACTGTGGTAATGCTGTTCAGTTCCGCTCAAAAGTAAGTTGCCAGTCGCGTCGCGTTTTCTGCGCAATGCGAATCGCGTCGCCCGCCGCCTCGCGATTCGCGTCACGCGTGAGTCACTGAAGCGAAAATTTTTAGATAAATTTCGGATGACTTTGGGGTGTCAATGGGGTTAACTGTTTAGCGTATAAAGGCGTTTTTCGGCTATCGTAACCGTATAAAGAACAAAATATGAACTGACTAACGTATAAAAGAAGATCGACTTTTTATCGTATGCGGTACTTAATGACCAAAGGATGCAGACTTTCTTGGAAAAACTTTGAGGTAAAAATGTAATATTTTAGTTTACTTTGACCTCTTCTAACACTTCTGGAGGCCCGTATGGAGACCCGTATGGAGACCCGTATGTTGCGTGTCCTGTTGGTGATTGCATGACTTCCCTTATTCCCTCTCATTTCGTGACATGCTCCGAGCCTGCACTCTGCCTGCGGTTTTAGTTACCAGTCCCTAGCTTCTCTATCCGCTTCGCAAATATGGCAGCCATTAGAGCTGTGATTACGCTTTACACAAGCCACTATTGACAGCGCGTCACCCAAGCCGAGAAAATGCTAAAACTGTATAAGGCGCAACTCGCAAGTTATCGAAAGTTTTCGTTCAAGAATTTCTTTTCGGTATGACTTGAGCAGCTTCAATAACTTAAAACGCCACGTAGAGAGTTTTCTTGGCGTGAAAGAGAAAGCGAGGGAGCTCGGAGTTTATCACTTCGAGCTCAAATTGTTTCATTTGGCGAGGTCAACGTCAACCACGGGAACAAGTCACTGTCAAATTAGAGCAGTTGTTCAGACTGGACTTGTAAGGCAGATTATATAATTGCACAAAGGACTTTATAGCAGACCACGAAACCTTGAATAGAGTCTGAACACTTACAACTATGTGATGTTTACTGTGTTGCGACCAATTACATGCGGATTACAACAGAAACATTCTACATTCAGAATAGAAACAAACCACAACTGGCAATCTTCAAGTCGAGAGGTTTGTCAGGTTGCCATTACGTAGTTGCATTAACTGGCCTGTTCGCTTCTTTAAAAATTAAATCTGTTTTCTTTAAAGGCATTATTAATATAGTATTTGTTTTCTGTTCAGAGCTTAACGCACAAGTGAAGGGTAATTCTGAATCCTTTTGCAGAAAAAAAGAAAGTATGTGTGACAATCCAGAAATTATTCCTAGTGTTCAGTGTGCTTCTTTGGCCATAAATGGTCATAAAGGTCTTCAACATCGCTCATACACGTAGGAGTTCTAAAGAGATCAATGGAGCACTAATTGCGCACTACAGTAAACAAAATTATGTCATTTAACTGATTTTATTTCAATCATGGCTTACTTTGCAAAAGGAGACCATCTCAGTACAGCTCATAAAAGTCATAAAATCATATAAATTAACTGATTAGTGTCTTTTTTGCTGTTTACTAACTAAATCCATTTTTCTATTATTTTGCTGACTAAATAGCTTTTTTTTTTAGCTGTTTACTGACTAGAGCCATACCCCACTGACACCCTCTTGTTATAGATTGCATCGACCGTTAAAAATGGCATTAACCCGTTTACGAAGGCCAAAAATCGCACTGACGACCGAGTCTAATCCCAGATAGATTGCTGTTTGCCAATATCTGTGTAAAAGATGTAACCCAACAATTTCTAGAAATGACAAGTAAGTAATGAAAAAATCACCTTTGAAGACACAAGTGTAAATATAGAAAGGGATCTCTTAAAATTGGGGGAAAGGGAGGGGGGAGTGGAGGGGGAGAGGAGGGGGGAGAGGAGGGGAGAGGAGGGGGGAGAGGAGGGAGGAGAGTAGGGGGAGAGGAGGGGGAGAGGAGGGGGGAGAGGAGGGGGGAGAGGAGGGGGGAGAGGAGCGGGGTGGTGTCGGAGAAAGGGGAACTATAAGCTGTTTGGCTTCTTTTCTCCCTCTTTACGCCCAAGGATGTTCGATTTGTGTTTTGGAAAGGCGTCGTTCAGTTCATGAAATTATGTGCATGTTTGCGGTTTATAGCAAACAAGAAGCAGCTTCTGCTTTTTCTCCCTTTATTTTGTCCCTTCACCCTGATTATATTACATACATTTGATATGATGACTAACACTAAATAAAGTCGATTATTATGTCATTACGTACATGCTGGAAAGCTAGGTTAAGTTGTAAAAATGTTAAAAACAATAATTAAACGTCCAACTTTGCCAATGAGGACTCACCGCCCGCAAATAAATGAATGATATATTCCCACGATTACCTAACTTGACAAACCCAAATTAAGTTAATCAAAGGACAGATTGCCAAAGTGTAGTTAAGGGCTGGAGGAAGGGGTTCTAGAATGCCCGCAATGCCCTGTAGGAGTGGAATGAACATCATTTTATGCCGGAGCCGGGTATCTTAGTCCCAAATGTCCAGGTATGGAAGGAGGGATGGGGAAGTGAGTGGCTGGTGCCCTCCGATGCTTCTTAAGGACCCTCATGAGAAAATCGGCCTACGCCCCTGCTGATTATTAATAAACAAACCCAATTGAAAATGTAGTCAGCCAATGACTTGTTAATAAGAAGATACCTAACTCTTTCTAACTACGTCAATAAATGACTTAATATGTAACGGAGATTTCCAAATTCAAACAAAGTCATTAAGTGACTCATCGACCACTAAAAATACCCAACTACTAAGAAAGCCAGTCAACGAGTAACACATAAGAAACATACCGAACTCCAGATGAAGACAATCAGTGACTCATTAATACGAAAGATACCGGCTCTCTTAACGCTAATAAATGACTAGGTAAGTACTGAATATACCCAAATTAAAAAAAAAACGTCAACCAATAACTTATTAATTAATACCTAAGTTACTGATTCCAGTCAGTCCTAGCTCAGATGCTCGTCCAAGTTTGCTTCACAAGGAATATGCGTCCTTAGATTAAAACGTCGATATACATAGCTAAGTTCAAGTGTCTTAGGATGGATTAGAAGAAGTCCCTAGTTTTCAACCAAGTTGCGTTAGTAATTTGCGTATGCTTTGCTTTTTCTTGCCACGGTCGGTGATTGGTTAGGAAAAATCCCGCGTCTTCCTTAAGCAATACAATAACAAGCAAGACCAAAACGTGACTACCGGCCATATTGGTTTAATGAAACAAAAGAAAGTATTTTCATAAAAAGAGAGCTCAATTCCCAGAGATTTAGTTTGGAACACCAACATGGCCGCCGTTTTTTTGTTTTGGGACACCAACATGGCCATTGAGACGTCAGTTGAAAACACTCTATCCGCACGCATTTCCCGCGCTCGGCTCCGGTTGCATATATTTGCTTCGGATTTCAATTGGCTGTTTGTACTTTAAACACTTGTTGTGAGTGATGAAAGTAATTAATTTGGTTTTGGTTTTACGAAATAGTAAACAGAATTAGATCGTTAAATTCCGGGGATTTAGTATTCTGATTTCAAAAGCGAGGTTAGTGAGGCTATTTTGAACCAGAACAAAAGAATAATTCAGTAAAAGGCAGCCATTTTTGCATAGGGTCTATATCGGCTCAATTCTGAGCTTTCCTCTAGATCTAAAAGCTGTACAGGTCTGTACACCATAAAGAGTATTACTTAACCATAAATAAATAATATATAACATAAGCTCAAATCAAGCCTACAACAGCCATCCGAAAAGGCCACTTTTCGACTTTCGCTAATCCGAAAAATAAAATACTCAATTTTCAAAACTCTGTTGAAAATCAGCTAATGTACAGACCTCTTTTAAAGTCCCCAAGTTTTATGATAATATTCCGAGAAAACTTGTTTAACTTTTTAAACATAACACTTTGCTTCACAAGAAAGTGGAGCTGCTAGTATTCTAACGGGTACAAAACAGTCAAACAAATGTAGAGTAATATGCACATCACACATATCGGGCCTTCGATCAGTACTCGTGAGCAATAACACGCTAGTTGCCATGTTTTTCGACTGAAAACTCTGGCTTTTTGAACAACTAAAGTAAATCGCGAACCATCTTTTGGTGTATATAAACTCCTTAGAGTTAAAACTAAAGTAAATAGGTCATACACTCATGGTGTAAAAAATTTCGGGGACGATGAAAGAAGAAAGTTACAGCGACGTTTTCTTTTGAGTTAGCACTTTATGAGGAAAAAAGCGGAAAAGGCGGAAATGAAAGCATAATCAAGTGAAATTGTAATAGTGATATTCGTATGTAGCTAATCACCTTGTGTCACAGACTCGATCAGCAATCGACCAAAGATCTCCGAGATCCATGACTTGAAAATATTCAAAAGTTTGCCGTTCGCAAACACTCCTGAATCACCCCGACGCAAAAAAAAAAAAAAAAAAAAAAAATCACGGAGCGGAACTATTTTTTTAAGTCGGGAATTCTATGTTACTGAAAAGAGTTGACAATGATAATTTGATTCTGGAAGACGATAAAGTATTTGCATTGGGCAAATTGCCATCGAAGTAGAAGCAGACTCAGGTCAAAGCAGGAGCCCATGCCATGGGCTCCTGGTCAAAGCAAAAACATTTCGTCTAAACAGAGGCGTATATCTCACGAACGTTTTAAGATACAAGATTGCCCCTCTAGGTAGGAAAAGTCTAACGGCTACACACTCACATCTGTTGTTTGTCTTCTTGTATGAGCTTCGTGATGTGGAGTCTGAATCCCTTGGTAAAATCCCTTGACTTGGTGCCTTTTTCTTCCACAGTGGAACTTTGATCAATAAAATCTCGAGACCGAATTGAACCACAAATACCGTAACGGGTCATGGTGTTAGTACTGTATGTATACATGATGACACTACTAGCCTCATTCATTCGCGAGAAAGTTGATTCCACGTTCAACGAAAGGCGGAGTATTTATCTTTCGGTTATGAAGGGAAGTAATAGTTATGTTGCAAATAAAACTAAAATTTATATGTCAAAAGATTGCTGAATCCCTAACTGGAATTAACGGATGCGAAACATTCAAAGATATATTAAGTGCTCCCGAAAATCACCTTTTTAGCGTTTCTTGCCTTTAACTACTCAATTTGCAAAGTTTCTTTTTCCAATAGGTGCATTAATTATCCTTCTAACCAAAGAGCGCAAAACTTAAACCATTTTTTGATTCCTGAAGGTTTTCAGGAAGTTAATTTGGCTCGTGGAGCTACAAAGAAATGACTGGTTACCCTTACGAGGGGTGTCTCCTTACCGGAGGTTATAAATGTAAAGTTTCAGAACGGAAAAATCGCCGGAAAATGTGTTTGATGTTCACTTATCTGAGATGTCCAGTTATGGGAGATGTCCACAAGGGGAGGTCCGACTGCGATTCCAAAAAAGAAAATGTTCAGATCAACAGGCTTTATAATTAATTATTCGCAAGCGCCTTTGTTTCTGAAAGGCATAACGGAAAGAATTAAGTGCGTCATAGAAAAGACTTGTACATATGTTTTCCACGCCATTTCCCCGTCATTTATTCATTACCCAAACATAAAATACAATGCTTCATCCTTCTGTATGTAGCTGTTTTATCACAAAAAAGTGAAAAAGAAAACAAAACTTGCACTGCTCTTGCTTACATGTCTAATAATACTGATTACATGAGGCAGTTTTCTTTTGTCGGCACTTTAGGCGTCACGCTGTATGATCTTCACCTTGATGAACCTGATTCCGACTCTCTCTCCTCTGTCGCTTTTGTAGACTTCCAGAGTGAGCCCCTTGTTGATCATCAGTCGGTTACTGTAGGCAGCGGTCCTCACAAAGCCACCGTCATGCGCAGTATAGCACGAACCCCAACGTTCATCCAGTTTGAGAGTGAAAGCGAATTGGCCGGGATAAAACGAGTCGCTTGGTTTGGGGGTAAAAGGATTGTGACGAATGGAGGATAAAGTCGCCCCAGATACGCCTTCCGTTCCATAGCAGGGTCCGTTGCTCCCGTAGTTTTGCTTATCACAGGCTTCAAACCCGACAAACTTGGTACCGTCTGACACGCCATATTTGATGTCGCTCTCAGTTCCTCTTCCAATGCTGATGTCATTTGCGACTGTGATTTCCACAGTCAACCGAGTGCTAGCATTCAGAAATCCCGCAGGAATCATGGGAACTTTGAGAAGAGCGGGGTGGTTCACTGAGCCCCCGTTGAACGTCAGCTGCTGAGAAGTCGATGTACGAGAATTGTCGATGAAGTACGCATGCGTTTCAAGCCAAACGGGAGTCATGGTCTCTTCATAAATCACTGCCTGTAAATGGAGTGAAACAAAATCATTAATCATTCGATAAAAGGAAAAAATCAGCTTTCGAAACCGTGTTAGGACACGGAGGTTTGCTATTGTCTGCCTGTCAAAGGAATATTTAGCTAGTTTCTATCAAATTAAAGTTAAAAAGTGTAAATATTTACGATCACGATACAATAATAAGAGAAAAAAGCCACTCGGATAGGTAACAAATGAGCCCAAGAACCCACACGATACAAATTACCTGAATAAGCTTACTAAAGAAATCGGATCAAATAATTGTTTGTTGATGCTCTGATAATTTCGTTTGACAAGTGAGTTCTATTTCTGGAATGGGAACACAGATCGGACTTTCAAGTTACACAAAGTTCTTGCTCAAAAACAAAACGTATAATGGCGGAGGTGAAAACGGTACAGCCAAATGATTTCAACATCCCTTTTCTAGCAGTTAATGCGAAACTAGGAAGGAATGTCATATGACACAGCATTTTCGATTCGGCTTGGTTTTCCCCTGGAGGAGCGTTGATTGACGAGACAAAGACTGGCTACGTAGGAGAATGTCAAACCTTGCTGGTTTTTAACTTGTTACTGGAAAGAATGTTTTATCTACCGTGCGATTTCATTGGAGATTTGCAACTCTGATGATCAGTCAGGCACAGTAAAAAAGTCGTAATCAACTAAAGAAAATGAACAGCCTTAGTTCGCGTGAAATTGTACGAAAGAGTTTGGGTTAACTTATATTTATACATGACTAGTACTGATTTAGAATTGAGGTTTTTGTATGAGTCAAATTTGTCTTTCGTTTTTCATTTGTTGATAGAAGTGTCCGAAAAACTGGAAAGACAAAAGACCAATTCGATTGTCATTGTAATTCTGGCGCGCCTTAATGTAAGATGTTTGTAAGAAGCTGTCATTATTTTGCGCTATAAACCAAATAAAACTTCAAATTACAATTTGTGGCTCTATGAAAATAGAATCACGCGGTGTTTTTCGGGTCGAAAACACGAGTTTTTTGTCTGAAGATTCATGCTTTTTAGTCGAATCTGAACTTAATTTACACGATAAAAAGTAAGGTTGACATATAGGATATCTTAAGAAATCTGTTTTGTGATCTAATTTTCAAGTTGATAGCAAGGCGGACAGAATTTACAAAACACAACATAGCAACGACACTATATCCGATATAACTCTTAAATTGACTCAAAAAAATTCTTTTCTTAAAAAAAGGAGCTAATTCTTCTTAACGAGACTTCCCATTACTAGCAGAAAACTGGCTTAGTTCAGTTCAGTTGTCAAGATTGCTGATTTAGAATTGAGGTTTTTGTATGAGTCAAATTTGTCTTTCGTTTTTCATTTGTTGATAGAAGTGTCAAAAACTGGAAAGACAAAAGACCAATTCGATTGTAATTCTGGTGCGCGTTAATATAAGATGTTTAAAAAAACTTGCCATCATTTTTCGTCATAAACCAAATAAAACTTCAAATTACAATTTGTGGCTCTATGAAAATAGAGTCATGCGGTGTTCTTCGGGTCGAAGCCACGAGTTTTTGTCTGAGGATTGATGCTTTTTAGTCGCATCTGAACTTAATTTACACGATAAAAAGTAAGGTTGACATATAGGATATCTTAAGCGATCTGTTTTGTGATCTAATTTGCAAGATGATAGCAAGACGGACAGCATTTACAAAACACTGAGGCTATGTCTACACTATGCAGGATAGCATTTTATGCCCTTGCGAAAAATACTCCGGCCTGGTGTGAACAGCAGTGGCCCAAAATCGCCGCCATCTTTCCACTAGAATCCAATCCTTGCTCCTAGTTGTTGATTTCCCTTTCAGTTCAGTATCAAATCACTAAAGAATCGAAAGAAGCACGTATTCCTTGAATCCTCTGACACTATATTACTCATCGCCAAACGAAACAGGTAAATAACTAAGAAATGACCTTAAGGGCACACAAAGCCGCTTAAGGACAGGAAAGCCATCGCAGCGATCTTAAGGGCAAAAAACGTCGGCTTCATGATTTCCTCTGAACTCTTGAAATTCATAAAATTAATGCGGAAGGCACTCGAAATAGAGTTACACAACGAATAGTGTAGTGATGACTCACAGATCCCTGCTTTGATTTATGGGATTAAATCTCAAACTTGAAATATTTTCTCGCAGCGAAATTGTTTACCTTTTGTGGGTGCTCATCCTTGGCCAAGCAATAGGCAGTTAATTATAGCAAACGTCGTTTAAACTTTTGTTTATTGAAGACGTTACATAAATATCTGCGCCATGTTGGAAGAATGACGAAATTGTCCTTCAATCTCGCTGTCAAATTTTTGCGCCGTTTAATCAAACCTATAACAAAATTCTCGAACGTGATTGATTATCAGCAGCCCGATTTGAGCACCAATAGGACAGTGTACGCGTCATGCTTGTAATTGGACAGTGTTATAGGACAGTTTATGCGTCATGCCTGTGTAATTGGACAGTACGCCGCGCGTCATTTTGCACGCGCTGTCGTCGTGTATTTTGTTGAGTAAACTGTTATGTTTTTCGCAATTCATAACGACTTGTAACCGTTTAATGCTCAACCGATGATTAGTCCGTTTCTCAATTGTTTTCATAGTTTTGATTAACTGGTAACTGGACTTCGTGTAGTCCAATCCTGTCTGTAATCTAGGTTCTAGGTTCTTTTTATTTTTTGCACTGTTTACATAGAATTTACATTGCATTAGTAGAAGTACGTTATAAAACAAAATCAGAATAAAGTTAAGAAATTAACGAAATTAAGATGTGCGCAGTGACCAAAGTAGCAGATGCTTCCGGGTTGGTCACTGCCACGTTGAACTAACTGGCATAGACAATAAGCGTAATGAAAATAATTTAACCCAGATTAAAGGTGCTAAAGTAAACAAGTATAGGTGGATACATGAATCAAATGAAACAATAGGACAAAGAAACTAAAGTAAACCAAATCAATGTATTCTAAAACAGATTGCGAATTTAGCAGATATAGCTGTATTGTACTCGTGATTAACAAATCGAACTCCCGCTTCGCGGTCGTCCGATTTTGTAAGTCACTCGTATGATTAGTAATGGTAATAGGACTGAGTGGAGTACAATTCTGGGAGTAATCGGGCGAGTGATTTCAGATTGGCCGAGTGCGTAGCGCGAGGCTGATTTGAAGTTACGAGCACGATTACTCCTAAATTGTACGACACGAAGTCGGATTACCAATTAATTGTGTCAAAAACAAAATGCGAGAAACTCTAGAGGTCAACTTTCTAAATTGTAAAATGTATTGTACAAAATAACCTAAGGAAATTGTTGCTATTTTACAAAGCGCGAAGATCAACAGCTGACACGACATGGCAGCTACTGTTTAACATACCCAAATAAGGTAACTGCCCGATTTGGCCTGTCCATTACAGGCGTTTGTAATCGGACAGCTCAAATCGGACAGTTTGGACCTGAAGCAGTCAATTAAGACACAAATAAAGGCTGTTAAGAACCAATCACATTTGAGCATTTTGTTATTGACACAATTACAGACCGAATTGGATTCCACTCAGTCTTAACTTATTACCATTATAAATTGGTCATTTGATGACTGCCGCTTAAAAGCTAGCCAAGCGTGTGTCCGCTTATTTTAGAAAGTCGATAATGGCGTGAGCTTGTAAATTAGTATGTTAGGATCTTTTCATATTTTTTATTTCATCAAAATTTTAGTCTATGATAGTGGAATGTAAATTGGTCATATCTTTATAGAGATTTACATTCATATTGTTGTTCTTGTTGTTGTTATTATTATTATTATTATTATTATTATTATTATTATTATTATTATTATTATTATTATTATCATTATTATTATTATTACTATATTAAAAAAATTCATCCATCCAATGCTATTATCATCATCATCATCTTTTCATTATCATCATCATCATCATCATTGTGTCAATAACAAAAAGCTTGAATATGATTGGCTCTTAACAGCCCTTATTTGCGGCTTAATTGGCTGTTTCGGGTCCAATGCGGTCCTATTTGGCCTGTCCGATGGTAGTTCTCGGAAAAAGTCTCATCTTCCAGTAAAACGCTTTGGACAGCAGCGTAGCATGATCACATGTATGTGGTTTGATCACGTTCAGTGATTCAAATCAACAATGCAAGAAACTCAACAACAGACTCGCGCTGCACTTGTAACTGGAAATACGGTCACATAGGACTCCTCTGCCCCCTGCGGTTGTTTTACCTTACCGATTTTGACACGGTTTGGTGCTCATTTTCTTTGCATCGCCATTTAATGAGATGTTTTGCAGATATCTTTAATTTGCACATTGATCAGGGAGTGCGATGGAAATAACAAAAGCATTGCTGCAAGCGCTTCCGGTTTCCTTTCCTCCCGTCGCGCTCCGCGCGCTCTTCCTCACTACGCGCCCGCCCGCTTTTCCCCTTTTCCCCTGTTCTTTCCCCTTTCAAGTGCCTGCCGCGCAGGCTAAAGAAGAGAGAGCTGATAATGTCGAACGAAGTAAACGTGAGCTACCAACTTTTGTTTCGACACCAGTAGAAGTCCATCGAAGCGAAAGGTTTCTCGAGCCGAACCCGCCAAGGACCATCGTCAAGAAAGTCAATGTTCAGTTCTTGTGAACAGCTAGCCTGCTAACAGGCTCTTCATTTGGGCGCGAAGTCTCGATTTTGCTTGAGATTTACGCGCGGAACAGCCAGAAGGTGAACACTCAAGTAGTGGAGAGAATCAATGGAAAGTTGGGACTCTTTCAAAATTTGAACATTTATGACCTACTGAGAAACAACAAAATCAGCGTGAAAAGTCATGATTGCTTACCCGAGTGGGAATGTTGCTGTACTTACAGAAGCAGAGTAGGGGACGTAGTTCCCGGTGTGAGGTTAAAGGGGGTTGACAGGCTAAACACGACTCCCGCTGTTTCGTGATGTAATAGGTCTTTGACCTTTAGAGTTTCGCTCTGACAAGTATGTCTTTTAGAGTAAGAGATGAGAGGTGGTTCTCTGTATATTTCTCTCAGCATTGGTTGATTTTCGATTGAATGCCACTTGCTCATTAAAATATTTTTAAGGTTACGCACTGATGGGTTGTACTGTGTGACAAAAGGTACTAATCCGTTTTGAACTTTTCGCGGTTTTTGATGAAGTGCCGACTTTCTATCTGTAAATCTGACTTCTGCGAGGACTTTGTTTACCAGATTATCTGGATAGCCTCGGACACGCAAGCGTGATCTGAAATTTTTAATGCTTTCTTCAAATGTTGCTTTTGAAGAGTTGTTTCTAAGAAGCCTAACGGATTCGCCTTTGATAAATCCTTTTATCACGCCTGGAGCGTGACAGGATGAGAAATGCGTGTATTGGAATGCCTCAGTCGGTTAAAGTGCGTGCGGATGTCAAAGATTGAATCTTTGTAGAATCTTTCGCCTTTAAAGATAGTGGTGTCTAGGAAGTTTGTTTTCTCTTCTGATATTTCAGCCGTGAATTTTATGGTCGGATGGTGCCTGTTTGCTTCTAAAATGAATTGGTCTATTTCCTCTCTTTTTGTGTCCCACAGGGAGAACACGTCATCGATGTACCTTTTATTGATAATTTCTGTTCCTACCGCGGACATAAAGATGTTGGCAAAAGCAATTTCTACTTTTGTTCCCATTGCGGTACCCGGAGTTTGGAGATAGTTTCTTCCATTGAACTGGAAGGAGTTCTCGTATAGTATCAGTCTAAGCAAACCTCTGAGTGAATTTGTAGGAATAGGCGTGTCTTTCTTATAGAAGGCTTCATATGCTTTGCATACAGTGTTTATACCTTCTTCTTGGGGAATATTGGTGTACAGGCTGGTAACATCCATTGAAACTAGGATCGCGTTGTTTGGAACTTTTCTCTTTTCTATAAAGTTGATAAGCTGTGTAGTATCTTTGAGGTAGGATTTTTGTGCTTTAGCGATAGGCTGTAGGATGTGGTCTAAAAAAGATGATATACGTTCTGTAGGGCCATCACAGCCCGAAATTGTAGGTTGGGTTGGGTTGGGTTGGGTGGGGTGGGTGAGATCAAATATGGACTGATAGCGGCTGCCACAGGCGCCTTTACAGGCTGACGTCCGATCTCAACCTAGAGAAGCATTGTGAACCGTCATGAAACTATGTGATATGTGCGGTATATAAATCCATTACGATTAACATTAACATTACGTCCACTGGGCGATAAGCATTTATCGAACCTGATCAAAAACATTTCTGTGAGGAAATGGTATTTTTGGTCACCCTGAAATACGCAGTGAACGTTCTGAAGCTTTGCAGAGATCGGACGCTGACATGTTTGGTTCAATGCGCGGCTCATCTAGTTGTCATGAATTTCATCATTTTCTCTTGATTTCATGCCATCTGTCATCGCCTGTCACTTCTGACAAATTAATCATGATGCTGCGTTCGTTAATGAACGTGGGGAATTCAAAAAGAGGGGGTTTGCGTGCCCGCTCTCCTTTCTTCGCCCCAAACTTCTATCATTATTATAATTATTAGAATTATTTAAGTTATTATTATCATCATCATTATTATTATTATTATTATTATTATTATTATTATTAGGGCGAAAACTGTTCGACTACCATGGCATGGATTAGTAAATAAACAGCTTTTAATATAGGCAGGCCACACTTACAATTAACTAAAGAATAAATTAAGGCAAGAGTGTCCTTCGCACTACTGAGATCAGCATTACTTTGCCTAAGAGGTTCGTGAACTTCTAGGACAGTGCATTTAGAATTATCGGACATTGAGTTAGATTTTGTTTGAAAAAGGGCATGCAAATATTTGTTAAGGTATTGAGAACGCCATTTCTGGGGAACTCTAGCCAAAGCCAGGAATACTGGACCAATAAGTGTTTGTTGTTGTGTAGTCGGAATTATTTCTACTTAATAGGATGTTTAAACTATTTATAAAGCAAATTTTTAGGTTAGTCTTTGTCACATTTTCAGGAAGCTGAGCCATCATCTTGTTTTCTTCTTATGTCTTTTATTTATCTACAATCCAAGAAATTAATAGAAAGTAAACGTTATTAGACAAGCATTTTAAACAAAGGATTAATACATTTTTCTCATATAGTTGAAAACTTAATTAATAATTTTGCAATTTATTTATTGCTTTGTAAATATTGGATGAATTGTTAAATAAAAATTTTATTGCTATTGTTATTGTTATTGTTATTGTTATTGTTATTATATTAGCCCAAATTGCCTTGGTAGGTCCCGGAATCCACTCGCAGAACGACAAGAGAGACATCGACAGGTTCCACTTTTAGTCACGTCATCACAACAGAGCGTGCTTGGCATCTCTGTCAACATGAAACCGGTCCTCACCTTTGAGTTTTTTCAAAGGCTCGCCTGTACCCACATTCTAGCTTAATGATGCCAGCCTGGGGCTACTGGTGAGGAAAATGGCTTAGAAAACCACTCTAAAAGCGACAATCTTATCATATTACAGCGATTGCACTCAATCGTAAAACAACAGCCACTCGCATGCATCACGGGACACTGAAGTCTGAGATGCCAGTATTTGAAGAAAGCAGATATTTTTGTAGCAACTCCATATGTGGAGAAGATAAGTGTTCCAGACACTATTAACTGCCTAAAATGTGTTGAATCGAATAGCACCCACTTGGTACGCAAAGGGTTAAGACGGAGGTGAGTCTGAACACCATTTTTCATCCCTTGACCTGGATTTAATGTTAATAACTTGTTCGCGTTTCAAGGAAACCAAAATCCCTCCACTCATTAAACGAAACCATGTTCTGGAACGTTTTGTGAATTTTTGGATGATTTTGGGGGTATTTGGGAAGAGATAATTTTACTCAAAGAATTAGTAAAATCTAGGGATTTCGAGGTATTGAAAAATTAAGGAAGGTTTAAAATTGGAATTTGGAGTGGAAAATTAGTAGACGGACACCAAAACAGTTCCCCAGCAACCTGCAGTTCCCTCGTGGGGTGTCAACTCACTGGAAGTGTTTTAAAACATTTTCACTCCATTACAATCTCTTCTTCAGACTCCTTAAAATTTCACAGAAATTCACGTGTACCCTCACCTTAAGGAATTACGAAACGTTCAGAAATTTATTAAGCGCTTCCGAAAATCACTTTTTTAGCGTTCCTTGTCTTTAATTACTCATTTTGCAAATTTTCTTCTGCCAATTGGTGCTAATTAATTATTCGTCTTACCAAAGAGCGCAAAACTCAAAATTTGAAAAACAAATGATCCCCGAAGGCTTACAGGAAGTTGTTTTAGCTCATGGAGCTACAAAGAAATGACTGCTTACCCTTACGAGGAGTGTCCGCTCACCGAAGGTTATAAATGTAAAGCCTCAGAACGGAAAGATCGCCGGAAAATGAGTTTGATGTCCACAAGTTGAGGTTCTACTGCGAGTTCGACTGCGATTCCCAAAAAAAAGTGTTCAGTGCAACAGGATTTAATTAATCGCTAGCGCTTTTGTTTCTGAAAAGCATAACGAAAAGAATTAAGAGTGAGTCCATGGGTGCACCAGGCAGCTCTGCTACATGCCATCTCGCCGATTTCGATGAAACTTCGCTAGTTTAAAGGGTCTACACCAAAACTCAAAAAAGGGAAACTGGTTCCTATTTTGGATCTTTCAGGGGGGAGGTAGACCAACCCCCTGGTTTTACTTGATTTTTACCAAGGGAAATGCTTCAATATGAGGGCAAAGTTAAAAGCTCTCAGTACAACTGTATTTAACCGATTGCTATGATAGTTTGCTTACTTATTGGTACATCTTTAATGAATGCAGGAAACAAGTGTCAGTCAATTTGATTGACAGCTTGTCAATTAGTGGTCGTGGATATTTGACCACGTTTTTAGCCATTCAAATATATGCTCATTTTGAGGTTGAATAAGTCCCGTCGCCAGAAAGGTAAGAGGCTAATTGTAACGTCCCCTTTTCATCGGACCTTTCATCTTTAAAAAGCTTTTAAAACATTTTTGGGCATTGTCGTTTTCTCGCCTCACGTGTTTTCTGAAAACTGCACCTGAAACAAGCTTATTTCAGTTTCACCCGTTTTATAATTTAGGTATTAGCGGCCGCCTAAGGAGAAAAATCGACATTTTCTGGCCAGTTATACAAGGATATTATATGCGAAGGGTAAAGCATGCATAAACGTTAGAGATTTTGAGAGAAATTGAATATGTCACGTTTATTAGTGAAGTACATGTCACTTAAGTTGGTAATATCGATAACAAAATTGCAGTGTTTCTGACTTGGTGTATCCTATTTAGAGATTTTCCCGCAAAATTAGCTTTTGGCTTTCGTTCCAGATCAAATACTTGTAAATACTTCATTTAAGTGTTTAATATCATAACATCATGCAGTTTTTCAGTAATGGCCTGAGGAGATTCCACCGCCGTTAGCCGAGTGTTTGTTGACAAAACTTGGAAACACGAGAACATTCCAGTTCAGACTTGTGGAAGCTCTAAAGCAACAGAAAATGACTAGAAACTCTGCTTTCTGGCTGAAAAAGGAAATACGGCCATTATGAATTCGCAGTGTTACTTTTGTGTTCAAGCTATAATTCCAAAAGAGCCTACATAGTGGTTTTGTTGTCACTTACCACCGCGCCGGCTCGCCCGCATCGATCTTTTCCACGCAGAGGAAGTATTTGTAGTATAACCTGATCAGCATTGATAAAAATTCCAACAAATTATCCATCCTTCCGCCAAGCAAGGCTTTCAGAATGACCTAGAAATGTCTATAAGTATATCGCCTGGTTTTTGACCGGCATATATTGACATTTCAGTGCATCATTTTCACGCTTTTTGGTTGTCAATAATGCGCGCCAGCACTCTTGAGAAGCAGCGGGTAGATAGCTTCAGCTATCAGGTAACTTTTACGTGTGCACGGCTGGCTTTACGTGCGTAAATAAAATAGACGATGTGTGAAAAGAAACGTCAAAGTTGAGCGAGGTTCAGCTTTTACGTTTGCGCTCTACCTTCCATATATCGTCGCTATTTTATTTATGCACGTAAAGCCTGTTCAAGTTAACGTCCGTGCGCACCTAAAAATTACGCGATAGTGGAAATCCACCTCTTCTCACGAAGGTTAAAATCTTTGCGAGAAAGCTCGAAATCTACTGTCAAATCATCTCTGCGCGTTGCGTTTGCTATTCGTCTTCATGCTTTGAGAGAGAAACTGACAGATGGCGTGTTCTCCCAACTTCGGAAATAGTAAACATAGGCAGGTACTGAAACGTGGACATCAACCAGAATTGCACAAGTACCACTACACAACCGTTGATTTTGTACACAATTAATCACGGTTATTTTCTTATACTGTTCCTAAATCGTTTGCGTATTGTCCTTGAAGCAAATCACGTACTGTTCTAAAATGGCTTTTTTCCGTTTGCTAAGATAATTAAATTATCCAATTTTATTCAATTACGTACTGGTTGGTACTATCTTAAATATTGTATTACAGCGGGTAACTAGTAATCAGAGATTCAAACCATACAAAAAGTTAGTCATTGTTTTGGAAGAAGACTTCAGTATACAGAATCTACGGAGCCTTGATTGTACATTTGCACCCCTTTCCAGACAGGACCAGACAGTGACATGACCTTGCGAAATAAACATAACTGAAACATGCTAAACATCACGCCCCTCTCAAATGCGCGAGTGAATTGATTTTATTCAGTCGTCGTGATTCATTCTTATTGCGACATCAAATTATTGTCAAATAGAGTGCGAGGGTCCAAAAATCGCTCCTTTAAAGTACGCACTCGAGTTGTGTGAGTCGCAATGGCTCAGCTGTATTGTTCATTTGTGACCTACTGTGGAAGCGAATGTGATTTTTCTTCGCACTGGCCAGGACGGCAACAACTGATACCGCTGCATTCGTGTGCAGATAGCATAAAAGAATATCAGAGGGCCTTAAAAATATCACAGACATGTGTTGGATCCGAGAAAGAGCTCATTCTTGCTCGTGTTGGTTTGTTCGGTGTTTCTGACGGCCGCCATTTTACGATATGCCCCAAACATCGTGCTGAGCTTGGAGTGAGATTCAGACCTTCCACAAAGTGCCAGCATCCTCTTCATGGTAATCGGAGGCGCAAGATTGAGAGAGGAATAAATTTGAAGATGGCCATGGAAATAAAAACAAAATGGAACACTGTCGTTCCAGTTGGCGCAGGTAATTTTAGATGTTATTTTGCATATGGAAGTAGCATAACGGCATGACTAAAATACCGTAAACTAGCATTGTTTTGAAACGTTCAGCTATAACGAGGCATTTTAGCTTTAGTGCTACAGGTGTCTCGCACCAAAAAAGACTTTGTGCGTGTGTGTGTGTGTGTGTGTGTGTGTGTGTGTGTGTGTGTGTGTGTTGGGGGGGGGGGGGGGAGGGGGGGAGCACTCCCATGCGATCTACATTTTAACGTGAGTGAAACCGTTTTAAGGAGTTTAACATAGGGATTGAATCGTAAAAACATTTGATTTCTTGTATATTTGTTGAACTTTTGTTTTGTTAAGCTGAATTTATATGTTTTAGCGTCCACACACTACCCCCCGAGACTCAGAGCTCTGTCTGTTTGTGGGTAGTGTGTCATTATGTAAAGTAAAATGTTCTAATTACATAAATAAATAAATAAAACTGAAACTGAACTAAAAAAAAAAGAAAATGTTTTCAAACATCACCAGACAGTTGACAACCCCATTAGGGCACTCTAGGTTGGTGGGGAACTGTTTAGTGTCCATCTGCAACATTTCAACTTCATATTCCAATTTTCACCTTTCTTAAATCTGCAATATTTCCTTTGTCACTCAATTTAACTAATCCTTTGAGAAAAATTATTTCTTTCCAAATATAACAAAAATCACCCAAAAAATAGAGCATAGAAAATTTTTCATTGCTTGAAACGCGATCGAGATATTATCGTCAAATTGTTAAGCAACGAAAAAACGGTGCTCACGTGTACCCCCGCCTTAACAGGGCCATTATCTAGCATCGGGTTTCTCGAGAAGCAGGGTGTTGAAATAAAGTTTGCATAGTTTAAATAATTTCTATCACTTATTAGGCATATGCAGATACTGTAGAGGCGCTCATGCACACAATATAGAAGGAAGCGAACCACCCTCTGAGATTCCCACCACGACACAGGGATCCTGTAGTGTCTCCGAAATTCAAGTGGTGCAAGAAGGGGAGTCAATGGATCAGACGCCAGGGCCGTCTACAGAGCAGGCACCACTACAGTCATATGAGGCAGCCGAAGACGAACTGTTTCTACCCCCTTTGCGCGTGCGATTTCAAGAAGAAATTCCAAGCGAGGTGAGTGCCTTCACAATTGTTTTCATAATGAGCTTTGAAACCGAAAGAAATATTTCAGAATAATTATGTTCATGATGCGTAATTAATATTTTTCCGCTTAATTTTCTGCCTAATTCGACAGGGAGGTTTGCTTTACAGGCAGCTAAGTAACATAGTAACAAAGTCTAACATCGGTCGTGAATTCAGGTGTGTGAAGTAAAACCTTACTAAACAAGCTTTTTGCTTTGTTATAGCAAAGCGATCCGAATTCAGATACCTTCTCGTTGTCGTCACAGGGGTCGTTGGTGGAAGGAGAGACGTCGCGTGAGTGGCAGCCCACGCCGTAGGTTGAGCATCAACTGCAGTATCTCAATAGCTACCTGCTAAAATCAACAGATGGACGGGTCAGTCCAGTCAGGTCTCAATGCAAGTCCGATGTTATGACTATCTCATCGTCGACGCAGCGCTACTACCGTAAAAAGGCTGAGCAAGCTGTTGATACTGTGCTAAACGCCATCGCCCCAGAGAATTCTTCGTGGCTGCTTCAGCAGGTTTTCACAAAGGAATCAAAGCGGGCGGGCGGTCTCTAATGCTTCCGAGGAGGATACCTTGGTATCTAGGCTGGTGACCATTTACAATGAAGCTAGTTACTGGTACACCCAGCAGCAGATTCTCTCCCTCTTCGTCTGTGACTACACCAAGACAGAACTATTACAGTTGGTGCCGGGACTCACCAAGTTCAGAATTGACGAGGCCAGAAAGCATGCGTTTCAGACTAAGCCTGGAAAGCCCATAGAGCCACTAACCATTACCAGAATAAGGCTGGATCCCGCCAAGGTTGACCATTTTCTGGACTTCATATCCAGTCCTTCGTTTCTACAAGACGTGGCATATGGCACTATAAACCTAAAGCTGTCAAGCGGAGAGAAAATTTACATCCCAAATGTGGTGAGAACAGTCATCTCCTCTCGCCTCATCCAGCTATACCAGACCTATAGTATAGAAACCGGCTTCAAACCACTTGGGAGATCAACACTCTTAAATATCCTTAAGGTATGGGTAGATTCAAAACCACTTTTTATTCTGTAATTTCTCTTTATCACGCAAGTTTTCCTACGCTTTCTTAGGATTAGTGTAAGTTAAAACAAAGGAAAAGTAAGCTGCAGGGTGTTTTGGAGGGTAAGGGATTGTTACCGCCTTATTCAAGCACTAAATAATTGACTAAGAAACGTTTACACTTTAAGGTGTGCGCCGCTTCTCAGAAGAAGTCCTTGGCAGGTCTGGATGCAACGCAAACAGCTGGTGTGAATGCAATTGCCTCCCTGGAGAGAATAACTTGTATCATTGGGAAAAACGGTAAGAGGGATGATCGGATAGCAAGAAAATGTTACTATTGCAAAGAAAATGTTCTCCAAATTTCCTCACCTGCGAAACAAGCGCAAAGATAAGGGGAAGGTAGTGCAAGTGAGGAAGAAGGGCAATAGGGTAAGAGCAAGGGGACGGAGGTCTCAATTGCTCCCTCTCCTTCTTTTCTCTTTGCGTATTACAGGTTGTTTTTCTTCCAGTGACGTCCTCTGTGTATATCTACTCAAGCGCGCAATAAGTCAAAATGGTTTTAACCTAATTAATGTGTTCACATTATTCTTCCAAAACACTGGGTATGTTTTACGTGAGTAGCCTGGTGCTAGGAAACTGGAAATTCGAGTCACCTGTGGTCAAAAAAAAAAAAAAAGCAGACAGAAGCGGCAGTTTTTCGTGAAGTCCCTTTTCTACTCACCCCAGAGTAAGTCTTTGATAAAAAAAACTTTTACTCTTTTTACTGGGTCGCGCATGCCACGTATGTCGCGTCTGCGGTTTTAATTAATGGGATAATATTCATATAGGCTTTGACGATGAAGAGGCAGGAGGAGTTGTCACACGTCTAAAATATGGAAAACGCTATCTGTCAACTGACTACAAGCTTCACATCTCAACTGAGACACCCTGTGCAGATCATTGCAGCGTTTACGCCTTGAGCAGTAATGAAGCCGAGTACCGTGGAACATGTTCCCTTCAGCATAACATCGCCTGTGACCGCTGCAATGACTTGAGGGATGTCATCGTGGATATTCAAGTTGCACTGTCTGAGCTTCAATTAAGGTACTTTTTTTAGATTCTTATTAGTTTATTTGACTTACCTTGGAGGTACATCTTATTTTGTCAGTAGAATGACAGGACTCTTACGAGTATACTAAATCTTATAATGTCAACCTCACTAAACATTAATTCTACTTTGACTGACATTCCTGTTTTCTTATTTCATCCTAGCAACAATGAAAAACGGGAGGAACTTCAGCATGATATGCAAGTAGCGATCTTAAAACTTGACGAGTGGAAGTCACATATTGTACGGTCCGTCCACCAAGATGCTGCGAAGGCTGCTGCTTTCGATGGCCTTTCACAAACCGAAGCCTTGCTCATCATGGACTGGGCCATGAAGTATTTACCGATAAGCTATAGAGAGACCCAGCGCGATTGGTTTGGTAAAAAGGGAAAGCCATGGCACATTACTGTTGCCATTGCCAAAGCCGACAACGAAGAAATCGAGGTACCTTTCTTATTGCAATCGTGCTAGAACTATTCTTTGCCTTCACTAAACGATAACTCAAAACTTTTTGCTACTATTGATAAATTCCAGACCGAGTGCAACACGTGTACGTAAAAAAGTGATGTCTGGTAATATGTGGACAATCCATATTCTTTGTAGGACGTAACAATCGAGAAGTGAAATCAACCACTTTTATTTTCTATTTAGACACGAACCTACGTCCATCTGTTCGATGAGTGTATTCAGAGCTGGTTCGCGGTGACCTCTATGATAGAACACACTTTGGCAACACTGAAAGCCCTGAAGCCAAACCTCAGCCAGGTGTACCTAAGGTCCGACAACGCCGGTTGTTACCACTGTGCCTATCTTCTGCTGTCGCTTCCCAGCATCGGTGATTGCACTGGCGTCAAGATCGCACGATATGACTTCCGCGAGCCCCAAGCAGGTATAGATATCTGCGATCGTCGCACTTCTGCACTCAAAAGCCACATGCGACGCTTCCTAAATGAGGTAATGACGTGAAGAGTGCCAGCGATATGAAAGCTGCCATTGAGTCATACGGAGGTGTCAAGGGCTGCTATGCGGCGGTTTGTCAAGTCCAACCATCAGCGCAGACGATGACCAAACATACCATGGCAGGGATGCAGGCGCTACACAACTTCTCTTATGAGAATGGAGGCATGAGGGTGTGGCGCGCCTATGATGTCGGTCCTGGAAAGGTTTATAGCGCAGCCCAGCTGGCACGGTTTGGCACACCCCAGGGTCCCACGCAGCTAGTCACAGTTGAGCCCTTCAGCAGACCTCGGAAAGAGGCAGGCACATATCAGCAACACGAAGAGCCAACAAAAGCTACTTCTGAGCCTGGTTCATCCCAGGAACCATCTTACCCGACACACACAGACCAGGAAATCGAGAAAGATATGTTTTCCTGCCACGAGAAAGGGTGCATCAAGACGTTTCAATCATTCGCCGCCCTCCAAAAGCACCAGGACGTTGGCAAACACATGGTGAGACTTGCAAAAGTATCCGCATACGATGAGATCAAGCGGAAATGGACGGAAGCATGTCATTCTGTAGGTGGTGGTTACGTTCGCAGTCAGACGTCAGCCATCTTCCACTCTGACGACCAAGCCCCGGCTGGCCAAGTGGAGCAGGGATGGGCGCTTCGAAAAACACGAAAATCAGTGGCCTTTTCGGAAAAAGCGAAGAGCTATCTTGTAGACGTGTTTTGGACGGGCAAGGAAAGCGGTAAGAAGGCGAACGCTTCCGATGTGGCTTCCAGAATGAAGTCTTGAAGAGACGAGGACGGCCAGAAAATCTTTGCCAGTAGCGACTGGTTGACAGAGCAGCAGATCGCTCGATACCTCAGCCGACTCTCCGCCCTGAATAAGAGTGGCCAATTGCAGAGAACCCGCTCTGTATGTATGAATGAGGACGAGGAAGCTGATGCCGATGATCTTGCCGCAGAGGCTGAAACTGTCCGGACAAGGCAGCAGATTAGGAGGGACCTTGAACTCTAAATTATTTGATAGGAGGGCAGTTATTATGTAGCCCCAGCTGATATGCTAGTGTTCCTTTCTTTTAGTCTAACTAGGAAACAAGAACAAAAAATGTAATCTACTCCCAATGTCACCGTTTTTGTATCCCCTTATCAATGAGAACACCAGATATTGTTTTTGATTTCGTATTTTAGCCTTATTTTCTGTAGATTTACGGGGTTAAAATACAAGTCACATTCCACAGGTCACAGGAAAAGGTCACTTGTTATTGATTGGTAACTTAAGCCAAACAGTTTCCCCTCAATCTAAAACAACATTTTGGATAGTGATTAGGGCTAGAAGACTCTTTTAGGCTTCTTTATTTATCTGTAGCATGGTGACCTGTACTTAAAGCCCTGGTCAAACGGAGCATGATAGTCGATGATAGTTGAAAAGTCCTAAACTGTCATCAACTATCATGCGCGTGGTCAAACGGCTCAAAGAAGTATGCGATATTCTGACTACTGACGCAAGTTCGGGTGTCGCTTGCGTGACGCTCGCATGAGCCTCCGTGAAAATAGTGTCGCGAAAAGTTGTAAACACAATGCTAGTATGAGCTTTTCGTCTCTCAAGTTGGATATTTCTTTGTTAGTCCATTTGATCGCTCTCCTCTTCGACTTTACCTGCGCCCGTCGATGTTGGGTGGAAACAACTGACCGTAATACTATCATCGACTATCGTGCGCGCGCTCAAACGGCAAAAACTACCATCGACTATCCTAAGATTTTCGAGCAGTCGATGATAGTGCGTGAAAGTTGGTGGTCAAACGATAGCGCGCGTTTCAACTATCATCGACTATCATCAACTATTTAACAATTACATTATGAGCTCGAGATTTTTATCGCGTGATAGCTGATGAGGGCGCAGCCCGAATCAGCTATCACGCATAGAAATCGAGAGCGAATAATCTAATTGTTTTAGTATAAATCTACTAGTCGTTCGAAACTAAACTAGTAAATTATCAAAATCCTCCTCGCAGACCCTTCAAAAACGCGAAGAAACGCCCGCCATTTTGTTGACAACCGCTACTCACCATCTATTACAGAATAGATAGCGAGTAGCGTAGCCAATCAGAGAACGGCATTCGTGATAGAACGCTAGTAGATTTATACTAACATCGATTATCATGCGCCGTTTGACCAGGGCTTTAGCCCCGTCGATTTTCGCAAGAAACCCGCTGATCAAGACATTGCTGGCGCTCCCTTTTGGTCACGTCTTTCGATACTCGGAGTTTTGCAGATCTGTTTGGAGCAACATGAAAGAAAATGCGGATATTTGCTGGTCAAAAAGGGGATAAATATTCTTGTAGAGATTTGTAGGATATTATGGAAGCGTTACTTAACGAAATGGATAAACAATTTGTTGGAAATCTTATCAAAAGTAATCAGGTCATGCCACGAATATTTTAATATTCTGCGTGGAAATACTAGGTCACAATGGTGGTAAGTCATACAGCTGTAGCCTGAATATGAATGTAGCCTAATTATGAATTTATTAGAGCTGCGGTTCCTTTTAACCAGAGGGAAGAGTTTCTCGTCATTTGCTTTCATTTCTAAAGCTTGTGAAAGTTAAAGTTTCTGTTAATAAGCACTCAGCATGTGGCCCTGAAATCTGTAATTGTAAACAGCACGATCTACTGAATGGTAAACACCTGGAACTTGCGAGTGTTCTATCTCGTACGAAATCCAAAAGCTGATTTTTACGAGCAAATCTATAATAATAGTAAACGCCATGTCAGGAAAACTACAATTTTGCTATGGACATTTTACCAGCTTTAATTTGGTGAAATGAAACTCTCAAAACGTGAAAGCTTCAATTTCTTCGCAAAATCTCGAAAGTTTGTAGCTTTCCTTACACTTGTTAATTAATATTATTGGGCAAAGAGCTGGAAAATGACGGTTTATTTGCTTTAGAGGCCGCTACAACCCTTAATTACAAGATTTGTGAGATGGGCGACGCTTGTTCCAAGTGCAGTTTTCGATCGGCACCTGAAGCGAAAAAATGGCAGTGCCCAAAAATGCTTTTTATGCTTTTTAAAGACGAAAGGTTCGATGAAAAGGGAACGTTACAATTAGCTTCGTACTACTCTGGCAACAGGAGATATTTAACCTCAAAATTAGCATATATTTGAATGGCTAAAAACGTGGTCAAATATTCACGACCACTAATTGACAAGCTGTCAATCAAATTAACTGACATTTGTTTCCTGCATTCATTAAAGATGTACCAATAAGTAAGCAAACTATCATAGCAATCGGTTAAATACAGTTGTACTGAGAGCTTTTAACTTTGCCCTCATATTGAAGCATTTCCAGGGGGGGGGGGGGGGGTCTACCTTCCCCCCTGAAAGATCCAAAATAGGAACCAGGTACTCTTTTTTGAGTTTTGGTGTAGACCCTTTAAACTAGCGAAGTTTCATCGAAATCGGCGAGATGGCATGTAGCAGAGCTGCCTGGTGCACCCATGGACTCACTCTTAAACGTCAGCTGTCAGACTTTTACCAACGAACAAGAAAAAAAACATCCAGTGAATTGGTATGGAAAGTTTCGTCTCACCAACTCATCTTGGTGATAAACTCATTATTTCAGGGAATTTTTCCGAAATTAAAATTTCAGTTTCAGTTACTATCGCGGTTTGTTTTACATCACGAGAATGTTGAATATTGATTAAAAATAACGAAACAATCAGACAAATGAGCTCCGAATACGCAAAATATTCCACATTAACAACCATAAATCCTGCTTTTGCTGTATCGGCTAGCTGAAGACACTGATGGTTTCTTTTCATTTGTAAAAATAACGATGTTAAAGTGTTTTTGTCTGTTCAGGGTTATTATAAATTAAACAGACTTTCCGCGATGCTGAAGTGGTGATGGCCTTGACTGGGAACTAACTTTTCCGAGTTGTTGTATTTATCTGACGGTTCTTGCGATATTTCGAAGAGACCATCGAGAAATTTTCGGCTTCAGGTAAACAGATTTGTGTTTTAGGTGATTACAACCTCGATGCCCTCAAAATAGAGAGCTCAAGTTATAGTCATGATTTTTTAATGAGTCTTCAAAGTTGTTATCTCATTCCAACAATTGACAAACCAACTCGAGTAAGACGAACTTCAGCAACACTAATTGATAATATTTTTGTGAATAATCCTGATCACGTCTGTGCTAGTGGCAATATAGTTTCAGAATTAGTGATCACTTTTCGCAATTTTGTATTTTAAACTCTGCTGCAGAACGACCTAAAGCTAGAGCTCGAAAAGTCCGCGATTTTTCCAACTTTTCGCGGGATTCCTTTATCTCGGATCTTTCGCAAGTGGATTGGTGCGAGATCTTCATTAGAGGTGGTGAAGATATCAATCATGTATTTTCCATGTTTTATACCAAATTAAACAAGCTTTTGAACAAGTATGCTCCGATGAAAACATTATCTAAAAGGAAAGCAAAGCAGCTTTCGAAACCTTGGATTACTAAGGGAATCAGGGCATCAATTAAAATAAAAAATCAGCTTTATATGAGTGGAGACCAAAGCAAGTATAAACACTATCGAAATGCAATATCCAATTTAATTCGTGTAAGTAAGAAAAAGTATTTTTACGAATATTTTAATCACAACGTTTCTAATATGAGAAAGACATGGGAAGGGATAAATTATTTACTAAACCGCAAAAAGAAAAATAATATAACAGTTCATAACCTAAAACAGCGAGGGAGTAATACTACCACCAATGATAAATTTGCGATCTCAAACATTCTAAACAAACACTTTACGAGCGTCGGACCGAATCTAGCAAACAAACTTTTAAATTCAGACAAACATTTTACTGATTTTCTTGATAAAAGTAACTCACCGGCCTCGTCATTTTTCTTTCAACCAATAATGCCTAACGAAATCAAGTTAGAGATACTCTCAATGCCAAATAACAAATCACACGGGTTTTACTCCTGTCCAACGCACATACTGAAGTGTCTTTCAACCAATAATGCCTAACGAAATCAAGTTAGAGATACTCTCAATGCCAAATAACAAATCACACGGGTTTTACTCCTGTCCAACGCACATACTGAAGTGTGCAAGTGATATTATTAAGGATATTTTAGCCGATATTTTTAATAAGTCTGTTGAACTCGGGATATACCCATCTAAATTAAAAATGGCAAACGTTATACCAGTCTTTAAAAATGATGATGATACAGATCCTAATAACTATCGACCAATTTCATTATTATCATGCTTTAATCGAATTTTTGAAAAGTTAATGTATAAAAGGATGAAAAAATTTATAGAAAAAGAAAACATCTTGTGCACATCGCAGTATGGCTTCAGACAGGGACACTCAACAGAACATGCTATTTTGGATATTGTTAACGAAATACAGTCAAATATGGATAAAGGTCTTATCTCCTGTGGCGTTTTCATAGACCTCCGAAAGGCTTTTGATACCGTTGACCATACTATCTTACTTCAAAAACTGGATTTTTATGGATTTAGAGGTATAATAATTAATTGGTTCTCTTCTTATTTGGGAGAAAGGACGCAAGTTACAGCTGTTGACTCTCTAACTTCTGATATATCAAATATTGTGTGTGGAGTTCCCCAGGGTTCCGTATTAGGTCCTCTGTTGTTCCTTTTATATGTTAATGATATCTACTCTTCGTCACTAAAATTTAAATTCTATCTTTTTGCTGACGATACTAACATACTATTTTCCCATAAAAATCTTAAATGCTTAGAGAAAATAATGAATGATGAACTCAGTAAGGTATGTAAATGGTTAATATCTAACAAATTAAGTCTTAATATAAAAAAATCAAATTTCATTATCTTCCGTCCCTATCAGAAGAAACTCGCCTACACACCTAAAATTAATATTTTTGATAACCAAACAAACAAGTTCGTGCCATTAGAATGCAAAGATTACGTTAAGTACTTAGGTGTTCTAATTGACTATAGACTTTCTTGGAACAATCAAATTGATGCGATTCTATTAAAAATCAGTAAAACAATTGGATTATTATCAAAATTGCGGCATTCTGTACCTTCCCGCACACTCATTTCTATATATCACTCTTTAGTTGCACCCAATCTTCGCTATGGCTTGATTGCGTGGGGCCAAGCTAGCAAGTCCCAGTTAAACAAACTTCTCGTTCTTCAAAAACGTGCCCTTAGATTCATATACTTCGCTAACTTTCGAGATCATGCAATTCCGTTGTTTCTTGATGCAAATATTTTACCACTTAATTTTCTTTATTATCAACTGCTTTCAGAAACGATGCATGATGTAAGTAATCATCTTGTACCCTCTAATATTCAAGACTTGTTCCTTCCCACTTCTCGAGTTCATTCATACAATACTAGGTCCTCAACGTCCGATAATTTTTATATAAAAAAATCAAATCTAGAAATTCAAAAATATGCTTTTTCGAGAATTGGCGCGAAATTGTGGAATGAGATACCAACTAATCTTCGTAATCTACCTAAACATCAATTTAAGAAGAAAATTCGATCATTGTTATTTGAAGTTTTAGAGTCCGATGACTCATATTACGACCTAGACGGAATTATATGCAAGGTGAAGAAAAGTACTTCATAACCTTACGCCGTATCGTAACGCTTGTAGATGAAAACGCAATAGTGCCAACGTTGGCAGCGCATTCCTTTGCTTTCATTTGTTACTTAAATCAGCTTCTTGTTCAACTTTTCTTCTCTCTTTTTTTTTAAACATTATTCTTTTTTATCTCAACTTTATATTCCTACCAATATAATTTTCTTTTTAAGCAGTCTTTGATTTTTCCTTATTTCCGGGCCCGCCTAGATTAGCTACGCTACCTGCGGGTCTGATAATCTGTAACGTATTCTAAATTTCAATAAAAATCAATCAATGTCTGACGGAAGCAGCTCGCAAATAAGTTTTCCGTTGATATCCGGGAAGACAGCCACGTTGTAGGAAAAACATGATGGGGTTTCCAAGCAGGCGAACCCACATTCGTCCGTGTTATCAAGAAGGTTTGCACCAAGGCAGGTGATATTCAGATAAGAAAATGTGTCCTTCTTGAAACTGACATATCCCAAGCCATGAGCTGGACTTCCGCGGCTTATAGCTTTGTTAACTTCAATCAATGAAATAAAAGAGAGAGACTGTCTTAAGGATGAAACGCTCATGTCAAAAAAAAAAGCTGTACGTTTTCTAGTTTGAATAACATTATAACAAAAAAAAAAAAAAGTTTAAGTATTTTATAGAAAATAGGCCAAGGTAAAAAAGACTAAGCACTCTACCTTGAGGAATTTGGACTGCTGCACGTGAGGCGATGATCGAAGCTGAAACAAGAATGACTAGTTTCATAAATACTGAGAAGATTAGGGTGGCCATCTTATTGAAGCCTCCTCGTTATGCGCTTCAGTTCTATTTATGTCGGATCGGTACGAAAGCGGAAGACAAATTTAATAACTGTTTATAGGATGTTTGTGGGCTTTGACAACGTCAAAATAACCTGTCTACCTATCAGTTAATCATAGTGACGAACAGTGTCTAAGAGACATTTTTAGTTTCCTGAGCAAAGTTATATGGTATCTGTACCAAAAGAGATCATCAAGAAAAGGTTAAGGTGGCCATCTTCCTCAAGTCTCTATGGTAAGTGCTTCAGTTCTGTTGACGTTTGAAAGGTTCGAAATCGGAAGACAAATTTAATAATTTATTGGGTATTTGAAAGCCCAAAATAAATTCTTTTCCTGTATAATTTATTTTGTGAACCAGCTAATATTTAATAGCACATAATAAGCGAAAACGTAGTGACGAACGACTTAGTTGAATATTTTAACTTTTTCTTCTGTGCTGAAATGGTAAAAAAGGAGAGGAACGATTAGTGATGTTACAGAGTCTTTATTTTATATCCCTCATCATAAATTTAGTTAACACCCTAACTGTGTTGACTATATGCAAATAGGTATGAATATATGTTAGTTTAGAGTTATTTTTTTCTGATCAGCCACTCAGGTAATTTTGATTTTTGTGCATCAGTGCGAATATTCGAACCCGAAGTTGCTTTGAAAAAGGCAGCGAAACGTGCTGTTCTTAATTTTAGAAATGTGATGCTGCCGGCAATAAGAAGTTTGTGTAAGAATTCAGGTCAACAACAGCTGCTGAATTTGCTGTGAATAAATGGAACATGAAACTGTGTGATAATTAATACTCCTTACGGTAATTTTATGCACTCGTCGCATGATAGTTTCCTTTGAAATAAGAAAAGATAGCCGGCTTACTAAAGACGAGTATAACCATTGCAAGCCTTATTTAAATCTATTTACACAATTTCATACAAACTTTCGAAATAGACGTCCCTGAAAAGCTTAAACGCCAAAGAATTAACCCCCTTCCCCACACTCCACCCCCCCACCCCCCCCCCCCTCCCACCTCCCCAAACGTTATGTCGGTCAAACGCTAACTGTGATGTGATACCGATTATTAAATGCCACCACCTGTTCGGTGCTGCTAGAGCTGGTGAACTCGAAAATTTACACATCATTTTTTTTACAAGGAAAGCTGCTGATTGTTTTAAGAGAGAAGTTTTTTGAGATACTAGATGTCTTTTATCTGGTCGCCTTAATCAGAGCTATTTGATTGGAAAAACCTGTACTTAAACCACACGATTCGACAAAAACAATTACACTGAAAATTTGAAATCTAATTGTAAAAGTAAATGTTTAATTGTCCTTTCTCGAAGCCTTACAATACTCACTTCTAAAAAAAAGTCTTCATAGTACCTGTGAAAAGAACTATATCCTAACGTTGTCCTCAGTAAATAAATTAATGGACAGACATAAAGGGATGGAAAATTATGCGACAAAATGAGTTGATATCACACAATTTACCTCAAGCTTTCTATTGAAAACGATGAAGAAAATGAAAAGTACTAAAAAGTACCCCCGCTGATTCTCTGATCCAGCCACTGAGAGCAGTGCCACATATTAGTATATAGCATGGGGTCCTTTCAAAATTGGAAAAAAAAAACATATTTACGATTAATAATACGGAGAAAGAAAAATATATTCGTTCAAACTGACTATATGCGACAGGAAGTCTCTCACATATTTTTTTTTTTTTTTTTAAGAAAAAGGACAGATTTTCTTCCTTTTTGACAAATAGAGCTGGTTTGGTTATTCTCAGAAGTTATTTTTCCTAACGTTGTCCTCAGTGAAAATAATAATAATAATAATAATAATAATAATAATAATAATAATAATAATAATAATAATAATGAGCAGTCATATTTTTCAAAGAGATAAAAAATAATTCAACTAAGTGAGTTGACATAAATTTTTTTTCTACTGCCGTGGTAGCCAGATTGTCTTCCGGTAACTGCTGTTAGGAGACGACTCGTGCGCATTTCAACTCGGGAAATCTCTTGTGACTGTCCGACCTCCAATAGTTGAACTCGTCAACTCTGAAGTAGATATAACACCTTTGCAGTGTACCCCACCTTATAATAAACCATACAACAAATATACCTCATAAAGGAAACAGACCCGGATATTTGAAAAACAAACAATTTACCTCAAGGGGAGCAGTTGCTATTGAAAACGATGAAGAAAATTTTGAAAACAACTAAAAAGTACTCTCTATGATCCTGGCGCTTTGAACAGTGCCGCATATTAGCATGGGGTCCTTTAAAAAAATATGAAAAAAAACATAAATTAGAACAAATTGGTTATATGTGACAGTAAGTCCCTCGCATAATTTGTCTTAAGACAAAGGACAGAATTCTTTGTTTTCGACAAATATATCTGGTTTGTTCATTCTCAGAAGTTATTACTTGCAAAACAATTGTATCATAACTAGTTGTTTAAGTGTCTTTTCTCGAAGCCTTACAATACTCATTTTGAGAAAACGTCTTGAACCGAGTGAAAAGAACTATATCCTGACGTTGTCCTCAGTAAACAAATTAATGAACAGACATATTTTTCAGAGATGAAACTGAAATAATTCGACTAAGTGAGTTGACATAAATGTATTTATATTGCCATGGAAGCCTGCTGTTAGGAAATGACTCGGCGTCTCCATTTCAACTCGGAAAATATTTTGTCACTATTACCTGAATAGTTTAACTCGTCAACTCTGAAGCAAACATCAGAAATACATTTGGATTGTACCCCGCCTCAACCAAAAAGCAAAACTACCTCACAAAGGAAACGGACTCGGGTATTTTCAAAGCAAACAATTTCCCTCAAAGGAAGATTTGTATTGAAAACGATGAACAAAATTAAAAATACTAAAAAGAACTCTCTCTGATCCTGCCGCTGAGAACAGTGCCAAATATTAGCATGGGGTCCTCTGAAAATTGGAAAAAAACATAGTAAAGATGAAAGAAAACGTTTTTGAACAATTCGGTTATATGCGACAGGAAGTCCCTCTCATATCGCTTGTTTTTGTTATAAGATAAAGGACAGATTCTGTTCTTTTTTTGACAATAAAACTGCTTCGTTCATTCTGAGAACTTATTATTATGCAAGGTTCATTTACGTCCAGTTTTTAGAAGTGACGAATCATGAATTACGAATATGTCGTCCGTTTCCCACAAAAACAGGTCAGATACACCTCGCAGCTTCTATACAACGATCTAACAGCACCAAAATTAGGCCACTGCTATAAGACAAAAAAACGGAACACTACAAGTTGAAAATGAACAAAAAAGTTTCACAGAACATCTTTCGGTTTAATAGGTAGTTTGCACGTTACGTCATCGCCGCCGTGCTGGTGGACGTAAACAATAGATCACTCATTAGCTCCTTTTGTTCGTCCACCAACATTTGTTCGTTTCACCATTGTTATCTGTGTCTCTAGAGATTGGCTGCAAACCACCTATATTTCATTGCCAAACTGTTGAAATTGTAGTGCTGAAGATTTGCTCGAGTTAGGAGTCTGGCTCAGACCGAAGCATATCGAGGCAGCTGTATTTGAATACACCAACCACCTTAAATAAAAATATCGCACTTCGGAGTGATTTGAAACTTTTTCAAAGAACGAAAACTCCTCAAATAAAAAGTAGAAACGTACAAAAAGAAACAAAAATTCCTCACCAATTGAGTTACCTCGCACGATCTTTAAAGGCCCGGCCAAACGAATGCAACATCATCCAACATTTATTAAATCCAACATTGTTGGACAATGTTGCACAGTGTTGAGCGAGGAGGCCAAACGAATGCAACATGTCATATTCAACACTTGGTGTCAACGGTTTGTGTGTAACTGGGACCAAAATTTACCAAGACTCCTTAGAAAACAAACCCATGCAATATCTTTGTTAGCCCAGAGAATACTGCGAGACAGATAAGTGTACATATAAGTCTTTCAACCTCCGACAATCTTCTCGCTTTCGCTGGTGTTACAGTTTCAGCTAGTCCTTTTCCCTTTCGCTTTCTTTTTGAAGAAAGATAGCTTGTATTAGAGCTCTCCTCGTCGAGAGATTGGAAACTTTGCTCGTTCGTGACACTGTATCTTGAACACTCGCGCGGCAACGCGCGAAGCGAGAATAAACAATAAATACAGATGCCGCAAAATCAGCTTAGTGGGCATGCGTTCAACGTTGTTGAAAACAGTGGCCAAACGAATGCAACATTGTTGTTCACACCTGAGAACAAAAGAAATGTTGGATGATGTTGAAGACGATGTTTGATGGATGTCAAACTTCGTCCAACATCATGCAACGTCGTGCAATATGGTGGCCAAACGAGTGCAACATGTTGGATTCAACAATGTTGGACGATGTTATATCAACATGTTGGATCCGTTTGGCCGGGCCTTAACATTGGCATTTTGATATTCATACTGCAGAAAGGCTCCAAATATATTAATAGATGATGATGATGATGATGATGATGATGATGATGATGATGATGATGATTTGAATAGCATTCTTTCCACACCCTTACACAGCGAGAGGGGAACGCCTGGTTAGGACCAATGTGAAATGACCCTATTCAAAACATAAACTCGCTCATTAAACGTGCTCGCTTCAGGTCTTTATAATAAACAATGGCGATGAGTGTAGTCTTTTTCTGAACAGCTTCCTCAGTGTAGCATAAGTTTTTTCCATTCTGATAATGAGCGGTTTCGTTAGTGTAAAAGTTTCAGATTCAAAATTTATCCGCAGATAACCTCGTGCTGGAAAACTGTTCGCTTAAATTTTCAATCTGATTTTATTCTATGATCGAGCCAGAAAATTAAGAGACGTTCTCCCTAATACGGTAGGGAGCTTAAGCAACGAGGACGGGAACGGCAACGAGAACGTCGCAAAACAATAGGTTTAATAAGCAAAAACAGTAGCTCTGCACGTGCGTTTTACATTTTGGTACATTTCTTGCCGTCGTATGCAAAACAACAAGGTGAAATTACCAAATTTTCTGTTTTTTCGAGAACGTAAGCCCATGGCAAGAAAATTTGTTTTAGTTTTCTTAGTTTGTACGCCGTTCATAGTAATTTCGTTATTGGAGAATTCGCCATCATTTCCCAAAAAGTTAAACAAAATGGAATAATCGCGAAAGAGTTACAAAAGCGCGAAGTTGCATTTTGAAATGACGTTTTCGTTGCCTTTGTCGTCGTCGATGCTTAAGCTCCCTATTGGCACCGCTCTAAACTATCGCCCCATTTACCGCAGCTTTGCCTCTGTGGCAAAACCTCGTATAACCAATTGGGAAACCTCGGTTTTGCCTCGGTTTCTTGCGGTTGACTTATGCCGCGGTAGAATCGCGGTAATGAACAGGACGCGACACAACTGAATATGCTATTGTATGCTTTGTTTTACGGTCTTTTCTTAGCGACAAACAGCAAACTTTCACGTTGAGATGTCGAAAATTTTACACGGGTCATAATTCATGATCATTATTTGAGGAAATTCGAGTGAGCACTTGGACGAACACTTACGTAGTTTAGCTAAGGGACGGACCATTGCTTTTCTGGAGGGGTGTATGGAAAATATATATATATAAAAAAAAAAAGGCGGGGGGGGGGGGGTTTGCATGGCCTAAAAAGACAAAATTAATTGCTGTCAAACATGATATGTATATAAAAAAATAATTTGCAAAGAGGTAAGAGAAACTTGTAACCTATTAATGAAAAAAAAATTCAAAACTAATATTTGGTGATTGTTTGTAGACAGGATACAGGGCTCCATTTAAATCAACATTTTATTTGTCCAAATTGGAACACCAAATATTGCATGAAATAAATAATTGAAATAAACAAAACTAACACATTGGATCTTCAAATTGACCATGCACAAAAATAAACCCAAGCAGGGCATTTCAAACTGGTCATGTTACCAATCAGAGTAAATAATAAATCAGTAAATGGCTGATCCTTTTTTAAAAACAGTAACTTATGCAGAGAATGGAGGCGAAAATCGATCAACTTTTAGCCTTACTGCCCGAATTTGAAGAAGACGAAGAACACGAAGAAGAAGAAGAAGAAGAAGAAGAAGAAGAAGAAGATGATGATGATGATGATGATGATGATGAAGACGAAGAAGAAAAAGAAGAAAACAGGCAATTGAGAAATATCATGAATTTTAATGACAGAGAGCTAGCGGAGCTAAAATTCAGTGTGACCAACACGTGCTCCTAGACAGCAGTAAAGCTGAAGGCTGAAGTCCATAAGCTAAAATGTCGGAATATCAAATTGGAGGCGGACACAGGTAGAGAGAATATCAGTAAAGATCTCCAACTTTTCGGAGACTAGAGGTGAGACACCCTGCCATACAGAACAATTAGTAATATCAATGCTTAAAGAAAAAATGAATATCGCGAAAAAAGATGTAGACGACATCCGATTTGAGCATGTCTACTGTTTGCCAACTCACAAAAACCCTGTTAATTCTGCTAAGCCTTGGCCAATAATTGCTCAATTCAGTTTTTTCCAAGACAAGCAGTTTGTTTGGTCTTCAGTTAAAAAATTGACAAATAATGGAATTGCACTTTCGCGTGATTATCCTAAAGAAATAGATGACATTGACGGAAAATTATACCCGGTTCTGAAAAAAGCTAAGTGAGAGAAACAACAGGCCTTCTTCAAGGTTGACAAATTATCAATAAAAGGTCATGTTTACAGATGAAAGAAAACAGAAAATTTTCTCTACTGTGGGGAAATTATGAGCAGTGTCCAAGCAGATGGAGAGCTGTAGTGATTAAATACAAACCAGATAGTTGATTCACGTATTTGTGTTTCTAGTTGTTTGTTTGTTTGTTTTTAATTTTTTGTATTTTACTCGGTTCTTTTTATCGGTGTCATCAATCAATCTCTGTATTGCTAACTGTACTTATTTTTAGATGGAGTGTGTGTGTGTGTGTGTGTGTGTGTGTTTTGTGGGGGGAGGGGGGTTAGGGAGGGGGTTATAAGAGAAGTGAAATTAACAGAAGTGAAGTTAGGGGAAGTGAAATAGAGTAAACTAAGTTAGTAAAGTGAGTAAGATGAAGCGAAGTGAAGTGACAGCAGTGATCTTAAATGAAGTACATAAGAAAGTTGCAATGAAGTGAGGTGAAGTAATACAAGCCACACTTACTACATCGGTATCCTGCCCAGCCAATGGTACAACTGCAACTGTATGTTCCTTCTTCTTCGTTTGTGCAGTTGCCACCATTAACTGATTTCCTCCCGGCGATTTGGTCGCCTTATTTGCAATTTCCGAAGGGTAGGAGGTCAAATCTACCTAGCTACTCCATATAAGGGGTTACCATGGTGATTTCGCTGGTCCACAACACCGAAGGCTCTGTCTTTGATGTCACGCTGGTTACGCTAGCTGTCGATTATTTCTAAACGATCACTACAGCTACAATTCTCTGCGTATTTGGTTTATAAGTGTCTTTTTCGAACCATTTTCCACCCCAGAAGCCCCCTACCTGTCATCATAAAGCTGGGCTGATGGATGGAGGCAATCCTTTGAGAGAAAACAGAGGTGAGAAGCAATTTTACACGAATTGGGCAGCTCAAAGTATTCGAGTGAGTGATGGAAGTTCACGGAGTAAAGTTGCGTCTTTAGCCCTTTTGTGAGTGGATTGCGGGATCTGGCAACGCAATTTTGGCGAGTTTCAACTTGTAAATAATGCAACCGGTGCAATATTTTGTCAGCTGGACCGGAAGGCTCGACACTTGTAAAAAAATATCTTAAATGGAAATTTTATTAGCTTTGCCATTTTGATACAAAAAAAAAACCAAACAAACAAACAAAGAAACAAACAAAAAACAAAAAACAAAAAAAAACCTGACAATCGATACGTTTGGCAGGAACATCGCAACAGCTAAGTAGCCAATTACTGCGGGCCCAGAGATAAAATATATATAAAAGGAAGAAAGAAAAAAAAGACACATAACATGCAGCACATTATGGGTACGTCTAGAAATCTTGTGGAGTTGTATTTCAAACAGATGGTTTTAAACGTTCGAGGGATGTCCGGATTGTAGTTCATTCTGACAGCATGAGAGTAGTACTGGCGGACTGTCATGCGCCCGTTATCCAAGCAGATCCCAGAATTCCTTTGGGTCCCAAATTAACGCGAACATGGCAGATCAGTGAGAGCAAGTGAAATCAAATAGCGTTATCGGGGTCGCGCTAAAGAAGTGAGCAGGAAAATGTCAAAGAGATTGCAAAAACTAAAGTCGAAGTTTGCCGCCATTGTAAACTTTTAACCTCAATAGGAATTTTTGTTTTCAAAACTTCAAGTCAAAGTCGCGTGAATTTTGCTGTTGTCCGAGGGCGATTTTGGTTTTGCAAGAGAATAGACAATCATATTAAAAGAAAATTGAGAGTTTAGGTCAGTTTCCAGGGTGATAAAGTCTACAGAAGTGACCTTTTGGCAACGACAGTGGTTCATTTCAACCATAATCAGGGATTTGGGAAAGTTGCAAGTTTTCAAAGCCATCTTTCCCACAGGAACGATATTTAGTAAGCCGGGGGAAAAAAGAGTTAAGGCATGGCTTTGAATCACATGGCTTTACTTCTGAAAAAAGGGTTTTATTATATGAAATGTTTCGTCCCTTTGTCATTTTTCATAGGAGAGAACTAGCTTTCCCAAAGTACACCTTTTGATTGTCATTACCAGAAAATAAACTTTGAACACGCAAGTATCACGTTCGTACGCGTGTTTATTAAAGTCTACGAGTCCTCTGCTTCTGCGTTCGTTATAAGGAAGATCAGTTTCAGGATGTAGGTGATCAGGTTTTAGTTCGTAGACTCGGTTGTGCTGTGTTCGCTAAAAATGCGCGATTATGGTTTGGAGTCTGTTTAGGTGATGGTAAACGGGTAGGAAAATTTTCTCGGGGCTTTATACACTTTCCTGGCACAATAAATGGACTCCATACATGTTAAACGTTTTCTTTAGTTTAAAGTTATTTATTTCTAAAAATATCTTTTCATTTAGTATTTATACAGCTTAAAATGTTATTATTGTTTGACTTGATTTACCTTAACGTCAAAACGTCGAATAATTTTCATATCGCGCTTACACAGATTGAAAGTTGAAAAGTGATCTGACGACAATTGCGAATGGCGTAAACAATTTTATTGACTAGTTGAATTTAACTATGATTGGATTCATCTATTTGAAATTGAAGAGCCTTAAAAAGACTGGCTTTATTTTGTCTTTTTTTTTTGACCGAAAAATCAGACGACAAATGTCGCGCTCAAGCATGTTAATAGCCTGTGAGCAGGCTCTCCAGTTTGTTGTTTCTGGCTTTAAGTCTTCAAACCAGAGATCACGTAACCTTCTATGATGTTTCCTTAAAATAGGCAGCCTAGATGGCGTATACTGCCCACAAGAAGCATCTTTTTTTATGACTGTGTGGTTATCTTTTAACCGGCTGAATTTGTAATCAAATGATTCTTACGCAAAGAGGTCACGGGACCTATGAAACATCTTAATAACTTTTAAAAAAATAAGATGTTACCCCATTCAGGGCAGATATAATGTCTAACTGAAAACCAAGCAAGTAAACACATTTAGTTACTAGTGACAAAGAACCATTCAATTGCGAATGGCGTAAACAATTTTATTGACTAGTTGAATTTAACTATGATTGGATTCATCTATTTGAAATTGAAGAGCCTTAAAAAGACTGGCTTTATTTTGTCTTTTTTTTTTGACCGAAAAATCAGACGACAAATGTCGTGCTCAAGCATGTTAATAGCCTGTGAGCAGGCTCTCCAGTTTGTTGTTTCTGGCTTTAAGTCTTCAAACCAGAGATCACGTAACCTTCTATGATGTTTCCTTAAAATAGGCAGCCTAGATGGCGTATACTGCCCACAAGAAGCATCTTTTTTTATGACTGTGTGGTTATCTTTTAACCGGCTGAATTTGTAATCAAATGATTCTTACGCAAAGAGGTCACGGGACCTATGAAACATCTTAATAACTTTTAAAAAAATAAGATGTTACCCCATTCAGGGCAGATATAATGTCTAACTGAAAACCAAGCAAGTAAACACATTTAGTTACTAGTGACAAAGAACCATTCTTGGCCCATGTGAAAAGTGTTTCTGAGCACGATTATGACAATAATACTTCCCCAATTTCCAGTGTTGAAGTTGAAAAGCCGTCATGGTCAGGAAACGGTTAGGAGGAGCATACAACATTGAATGGCGGAAGGAACATGGCGGCCAAACTTAAATTAGCTCCGTACATTTTTATAATTATTTCAATTTTTATTAGTTATTTTAAGCCTGCTTCTGGTGATTATCATTCTGCTTACGCTCTTGGATCGCCAAGGAAAGGCGAATTCGCAAGAAGGCTTGGATTTACGGAAAGTTTGCAGTTGAAAACGGCATGTTGGATCAAGCACACGAGGCAACAGGTAGCACGGTTGCGTCGTGGAATTTTTGTCCTACATAAACATGGTTATATCCTACTCAGTGCTCCAGACTTGGAACCTGTGCTTGACATTACAATTTTCAAGGATATCTCTACTAATCCTGGGCCGGAAGATGACAGGAAGAGTGAGAAACATTTGCCGAAATGTGCTGTTAATAACGGCAGACAGCAGGGTTCATGCTTCGGTTCCGCCAAGCATATCTCTTACGCGAGGAGTACTCTCTTATCCCCTCGGAAACAACATCGTTTTGATCGACAAGTACTGAAGGATTTAAAGGAACATCAATTACTACATTATCGCGGTAAAAGGGCTGGGCTTAAAACCTCTAAACAAAATATCCCTGTTGTTATTACCAGTCGCTTTAACGTACAAAGACGCAACAGAGCGCCGAATGGTCAAGATCGAGTATTGATTCCAGTTACAAGATATGCCAGTCTTAATCAGCAAACGGATGAAAGGTACGCTGTTCCTAAATTTTTGTTTATTAATATCTGCAGCCTTCTTAAGACCAATCAAAGTGCTCTTAGAGCCAGCTCATTCATGTAATGGGCAATGATTTATTTTTAAAAAAGTAATTCATGTAATGGGCAATACTTACATTGAATAAAGGGGATTAGTTTCTAAAGAAACTGTGGTGCTGCGTCGGTGGGGTAGTGAAACACGAAAATTTGGTTTATCAACGGAGTTGATAATGTAAATTGACCACCGTACAGGGATTCGATTAGCTGACGTTTCGAGCGTTAGCCCTTCGTCGGAGCGAATCGAGGAATTGTGGGTTGTGTATGGTTTATATACAGAAAATGGAGCTACGCTATTGGTGGTAACATAGTAACGTGAAAAACATGAATAAATTAATTGAATGAAAAGCGCTCGTTGATACCGTGGGGATTAAGAGTGCCAATTTGAAAGATCAGTTTTTGCTCGAGATTTTTACGGCTTTCCATGGTACCTTGATGTAGGGAAAGGCCGGAGATCGACATGTGTTGTCTACAATGGTTAGGGAGATTAAAATGCCGACCGACAGGTTTGGATGCGTCTTTGTCATCTTTCTCAACATCACGAAGATGTTCTCGGAATCGGTCACCTAGTCGTCTTCCTGTTTCGCCGATGTATAACTTTTTGCATAATGTGCAGGTTATGCAATAGATAACATTTGCGGAGGTACACGTGAAACGATCAGTGATCTTAACAGATCGCTTAGGGCCCGATATTTTGTCAGTGTTTTGAATGAAAGGACAAGTTTGCATCGCGAGCGCGCACATTTAAAAGTGCCAGGTTGTTCAGTTGTTTTGAATGCGCTTTTAACTAGAAAGTTACCTACATTTTTGTCGCGTTTGAATGAAATCAGCGGTGGTTCCGAAAAGATTCTAGCAGTTTCTGGATCATTTTGCAGTATCTTAAAGTTATTAAGAATGATGGCTTTAACTGGGTTATTATGCGGGTGAAATGTGAGGGTGAATGGAATTCTGTCATTCTTTTCCTTTTGTGACGTCTGTAGTGCTGACTGCTGACATTGCTTTGGGTTGTAATACTGCATATCCAGAACATTTGGTAAGCTAGCAGTAATCAGAGATCATTGGAGTGCATTCGTTCTCAATCCAATCCCCACACTTTGCAGAAAGAGCAACAATTGTATTTCATTTGTGCATTATTAAGCATGGAAATTGTACACATTGGGAGGTGCAGTGGCCTAATAGCTTGTGTGTTTGACTTTAGATTGAGCAGTCCTGGTTCAAGCCCTGATCAGGACAGTACGTTGTGTTCTTGGGAGGGCACTTTACTTACTTTCACAGTGCCTCTCTCTACCCAAGTGTATAAATAAGTACTGGCAAATTTAATGCTGGCGATATCCATGCAATGGAGTAGTATCCCATCTGAGGGAGAGTAGGAATTTTTGGAGTTGCTTCATGCTAAGGATACCGTGATAAGCTCTGGCCTTATAGGCCACTTGGTTCGTATGCAGACTTAATTATACCTTTTTAGAGATGTCCAATAAAATAATTAGTAGTTACATTAAATTGTATTCCTGTAGAACAGCTGAGAGTCACAGAAAAAATATCTATGTATAATCCCTATGGGACATTTTGAGCTGGCTCCTCTTCAGTTTTGTTACTCTATTTGTAAGTTTATATCATTTACTTCTACTGTAATTAATTTTTAATACTTTCAATTTAACAAATTGACCGCATTTTTTATGCATCTGTTCTGTTATTGATCATGAATTTCATCACAACATTGTCAAAGTAGCTGTGGATCCATGAGGCAATAGCAGAGTGGATCCAGAGACTACTTTGACAATGTTACTAGAAAATTCATTGTCAATAGCAGGACAGACGCATGAAAAAGTGCCGTCAATTTGTTTTTTACAATAACAAATCATCAAATTGTCCGCTCTCGGCCCTTGTTACGTCATAAGTTCATGTGTCTGTCTGCATATTGACAATAAAAATTAGCTAATGAGCGTGCAAGAATTTCGCAGTTATTGTAAAAATAAAATATGGGTGTGAACAAAAAGAACGTTTTTAATTTTCAATGTTCTCAAGATGACATGGAGTAAAGATGGATAAGCAGATTGCTGTTCAGTATCTAATAACAGTGTTCTTTCAGCAGTTTTTAAACGAGAACAAAATTTACCACTAACTTTATGAACAATTTTGAAAATAAGTAGAAACTTAAAGTTTGCCCATAACTAGTGTCAGTTCAGACTGGACTTACATGTTGTTTTCTAAAACTGAAAAGTTGTTTGTTTTTATAGGTTTGTTCTTATTCAGTATTTGCATCCATGTCTTCCACCTTCTTAGATTCAATTGTGTTACCTTGTTTACAAGTATGTAGGTCACATTCTTTATCTAAGAAAGGGTTTTTTTTTCAATCATCTGACACGAGAGCTTTAAAGAACAAAATTAATGCTATAAACACAAGGTGGATATTCACTCACCAAACATAACCTAACAAACAAAAGGAACTTTTAAATGTATTAACTGTACATTCTCAACATATCGGATGCATTGCCACATGAACAAGCAGATTACTGTGACTAAACGTAAACAAAACTTATACTACCAAGCTTAACTTCATAAGCAATTTTGAACAAAAGCGGAAACTTTGCCCACAACTTGTCAGTTCTGTCTTGCCATACACAGTGTTCACATTGTTTTCCAAAACAGTGAAGTACTTTGTTTTTGTTTTAATCAGTTTCTTCTTATTCAGTGTTTGACGCTACTTCTGCTACCTTCATAGATTCAATTGTTTTATCTTGTTTACAAACTTTAAAGGTTATATCCTTTATCAAAAGAAGGGTTTCCTCAATCATCTGACACGAGAGCTTCCTTACATCGGTCTCCACGATACTATAACCATCCGTTGTTGAAATGGACTCGAACATAGCGTTGAGAGCTGCATAAGAGCAATAAAACCGGCCAATGTTTTCTGCACCCTGCATAATAACTATATTTGCAGATACAGTAGAAGACATGCTCTCTTTGAGCATGCTTAGGCTGCACGAAGAACATTTCATAAACTCCGAGTTGTCAGCAGCATCATTATTTCGAATACGGCCTTTGCAATTAATGCAAATGTACAGTTTGTTTACGTCAATTGCTAATATTTTCCCATCGATGGCTTCAAGTTCTTTCTCTTTTGGTTTCAATTCCTCTGCGGCTGTTGAACTTTCACTGGAAACCACTATTTGCTCGCTGCAAATGGTAATTTGCGAGTCCTTGGTGGCATTAAGGTACTTCTTCTTGAAAAAGCTTACTCTCAATTCGCTGAAGAGGTATGATTTTTCCCTTTCAACTTTGTCAATCATGTCCTCCTAAATTGTAACTGGAATAGCAGCCGTCGAATCGACAATGATAAGCTCGCACTTTCTCAATTGTTTTCTCATGTTATGGGAATAAACAGTGTCTACTTGAGACTTCGAAACGACTTTGGCCTTTACCGACACAATGTCGCCATTCGTGCTGTCATCGAGAATCTTCTTCACTGATGCATTGTTCAATCCTCCTGAAATGTCGTTCCACGGAAATGACGAATTCTTGGTGGCCATTACTTTGGTATAGTTATTGAATCTGTATTCCGTAGTGTCCGGTTCATACTTGCGCTTCTGAGGGCTTAAACTAGTGAGACGAACCGCCGCTTTCGAGTTTTCCTTTTCTTTCACCTCCTGCCACTTGTCCGCAACAAAACACACAACCCTTCGACTTTCATCTCTTTCTTGTACCTTGAAATCAAAATACCTCGATCCTGATGAAGGCACTTTTACCTCAGAAACTTTATGTATGTAGCCTTCCACATCTTTATATTTACCCATCGAATCTACAGAAGTACGAGATGGCGAAGAAGGTTGTTTACCTGCCATATTCGATAGGATCTGCAGCGTAGAACCTGTTGTTGACGCAAGTGAATGAACGTGTACGTGAGCACGTGCTTTCTCTGTCAACTTGCAGCGCGGGAGGGAATGGGTACCACACATCTCCATAGAAACAAATCGGCCGCCATTTTGTAATTCCCCCCATTTGTTTCCTAAAGCATTTTTCTAAGCATATGTTTTTTTTGAAGAGAACAGTCGTCTGGGAAACAATCGTGAATTGTGAGCTTGAAGGTGAGTATTTTTCGGATTATATTCCGTGACAAAGCTGAAAGGGCTGGAAAGTATAATTGCTGAAGCATGCTGAAGCGATGGTCATTTTCCTAAATTATCCACAATGTTTACGTTCCCTATGCACAATTGAACATAAAATATATTTTTGCAGTTGAACACTTGTGAAAATTGTTGTGTTAAAACTTTTTTTCTGTTCTGTTGTTGTCATAGCTGGAGGCAAATAAATTTTACGCGGTGGCCACCGTGATATATTTATTTATATTTTCTCTATGTCTGCGTGAAATTATAATCTCATTTGTGTGTACACAAATTGTACCGGTAATTGATGCACACCAAAGGCAGGTAGTAGAAAATGATCTTAACTATCTTTTAACAATACGTGGGATGATAAGTTGAGAATTATGGTTTCCATTGTTTTTAGGTATATCTTTAGTCAGATAAGTTGTCATTATCCTCGCTTTAACATATTATACTGGTTTAAATTCCTCATTTGCTTTCAGTGGTTTCACCAAGTTTCACATCACTCATCATTATGAAAACTATGAAGGCCAAGGAGGTCTGTTCCTTTGAAAGAAGCAGTATTCAGCTACGTATACGAATGTTGTCGTTACCGTACAATTCCTTCTTACAATGTGCTGAAGTCAGAAATACATTTCCACGTACAGCTATGACCATGCCATTTTGTTCCATTACACAATTAATTCTTTGTTATCTACTGTATGGTAGTTTGACATCAGTTAAATTGTTCATCGGTAAACAGCAAATGTTCCAGATCCCAATTAGCTGACATGATTTTAAAGGGACAGTATTCAGCTGGGATTGTTGTCATATCACAGTAAAATTTCTTCTTGGAATGTTTTCAGATCAGAAATGCACGTTGATCACCATGACCATGCAATTTGGTTTCATTTGACATTCCTGTTATCTACTGTATGGTAGTTTGATACAGGTACATTGTTTAGCTGGAAACAGCAAGTCCTAGATGCTGCTATGATCTTCAGCTCTTGCAAATGCTTTGAATTATACCAGTATAAAGGCATCAGTGATTGTTCAGCTGCATTTGGGAGATTCTTTTGTCTTTTTGCATTGATAAATCTGTGTGTTGTGTTTTTCTTTTCCACACTGCTATAGTTGTTCCTGTCAATTGATGGAAAAGTTCATGTTATTATGAAAGGCTATATAACCTGCTTAGTCTTTTAGGCTGGATATATGTGTAAACTTACCTGCCTTGTGTGCTGAAGGGCCCAAGAAACTTAAGACAGGGAGGCCAGCCAGGAGGCTCCCTGTCTTGTTTGATGGTGGTTTTGGTGAATTTGTCTGTGGATGCATTATGGTTTAAAATTAGTATGAGCCTGTGTACTCCAAAATATAATAAATTAACCTGGAACCTTGTACATGTATGTAACATGGTAAACATGTTATGCAAATAAAGTTGTTATGTAATATTACATATTATTTCAAAATATTATGTATGATGCTACAGAAGTCATTATTTTAAAAATGAAAATTACTACTTAAGTTTTCAATGAAATAAACAGTGGTTTGTGATCACTGAAGTATGACTCAAGGATACCTGAAGAGTGTACAAAGTGGAATATTGGTATAGATATGATCTATCAGTGAGCGATAGTCTGTGGTGTACTGCTTTGTTAGCTGTGTATAACCTCTTCCTTCTATCAAACATCTTGTTAGTGCTTTTTGCTCAGAAGTCTTTTCTAACAAGTTGACATTAAAATCACCAAGGAGTACAACTGGGATGTCAGGAGTTGTTAATTTTGAGTCATGAAGATGATTTAGAGCACCGATAAAGTTTGCCAAATTCACATTTGAAGTTGATCTGTAAATACCAATAACATGCAGGTTTGGAATTGGTTGGTCAACAACTGTTATTGTTATTTCTACTCCATTGCAGTTAAATCTGTGGGGAATTGCTCTACAGTGATACTGGGCCTTAACATAGACAGCTGAACCATAGCAACTTCTGGTTGGTGATTGATTGTAGTCATTTCTGTATAGTGTAAATCCTTCTATGTTATACACATCATCTCTGTCCAATGCACAAAGTCTAGTTTCAACAAAAATGTTTACATCAGTTTTTTGAATGTTGTAATCATTTCGCACATCATCAATGTGAAGATGTAAGGATCTAACATTATGAAATACAATTGTAATGGAGTCATTTAGAGTTTTGAGTGTCACTAAAGGTACAAGGTTTGCTTGGGACCTTAGTCTATTCATCTCATTCACAACCTTTTCATTTACCCTTATTTTATGCTCATTTAAGTTGATGATATGTAGACTCGAACTGTTACGAACTCGACTTAAGCCTACATAGTGCATGTGCTCTTGAGTGGAGCATGGGAAATCAACAACTACGGCATTTAGTGTGTCACCTTGACAACGGTGAATTGTTTTTGCGCTTGCTGCTCTTAATGGAAACTGTCTGCGAAGAATCTGAACTTGACTTTTCCGATTTATTCTGAACTGCCTTGTTACTTCTAGAATTGGTGTCCATGTCTTATCTATAATAGCTGTGGTGTTGTATAGATGAGAATTTTCTCTGCGTCGGTTTTTACCGATGTCAGCATCAGGAAATAATACCCATATAATACTAGGTCTACTAGAGTTTTCCACCCGATAGTCAATATTTTTTAATGACACATTCTGCACCATTTGTTAAACCATCTGTTACATTAACATTTGTAGTTAAATCATATTTTGCATTAGTAGCTATTGAGGTAAGTGAAAATAAACCCATTGTTTTTGTTGGATCATTAGGTATTTTGTCCTTCATTTGTTTCTTAAGGTCATCAGAAATATCTCCAACTACAATGTCTATTGCTTTTATCTGACATTTGTCACTGTCACATTTAGCATACATGCTGTTGTTGTGTGCATTTACTGATGCATTTGTAGTAAACAAATGGGTTGTTTCCATGAGGTAATTTTCATCTCCTGGGGCTGTGTGTAAAACCCTTTCCTTTAAACAATCTATATCCTGTTCAGAATGCTTTCCTTCTCTCAGACGGTTAAGTAACTCTGCAAATAGTTTATCATCTTTTTGCCTCATTATGTCTGTTAATTCAAATAAAGTAAAAAAGTCTGCCCACAAATTACTTGCCAGTGAACCGTAAGATGTGTTTGGATTTTCAAAAATCCACCTGTCAAAAACAGGTTTCAACTGGAACAGATCACCAACAGTTATTACAGTTATTCCGCCAAATGGTTCCTTGCTACCCATTATCTGTTGCAACCTTAGATTAAGGAAATTGAACATACCACTTCCTACCATTGAGATTTCATCAATGAATAGAACTTTAAGTTTTCTTAATTTTGCTCTTATTGTGTTAAGTCTGTCACTATCAAGTGCACAGTATTCAAATCCCTTATTGGCTGGTATTTTAAAGGCTGCATGTAATGTGTTTCCTTTGATATTGAAAGCTGCTTTTCCTGTTGGAGCTGCTTTAATCACCTTGATCTCATCAGGATTTTCACCTGCTACAGTATTCAGATACCTGATCAGTGCTTCGTACAGTGCATTTGTAACAGTAGATTTACCAACACCAGCACCACCTGACAAGAAAAGTCTGAGAGGGTCATCACTAGTTTTTACTGAATGCAGTACATGATAAAAGAACACTCTTTGTTTTTCATTCAATGAGCGAACAAGCTTACGATATTCGTCATTTGAAATGCGTTTTACAAGAAGTTCCTCTTGGTCATCACATCTAGGAAAAATGCTTATGTCATCAAGCAAGTCATATTGGCTATGTTGTTTATTATTCCCTGGATCAAAGCAGCCAAACAATTCACTTGGTTTTGGCTTTGTTGCACGATCTTGCTCATTAATATGTTGTGCGTTTGGAGCAACACTGCTAGAGATATTATTCAAATGATCATTTTCTAAATCCTCCTTTGCTTTGTCCAGTATTTCACTGTGATATTCATAACTTTGTCTGTTATAGCGAACTTGTTCCTTGTTCTGATTAAATCGTCCTTGATAGGTTTCGCAACCTCTAAGCAAATCTGTGTTCTCGTTTCGCCAAGGAGAATAAAGCATAAGCTGCTCTCTATAATGATTTGTTGGCTTCACAAGTTTCATACCACCTCTTATTTTGAGCTGTTGTGGTTCACTTTGTTCTTCATTAATATTATTATCCATATTGTAAGGCTCATCATCAGTGGTGTTGGCATCAAAAAGAGTTTCTGGTATAAAATCGTCAGAGCCTATATCCAACTTATCAACAAATTCAGTGTCTGATTCATTGTCCCTGACACAATTGAACCAGGCAACAAAATCAGCCAAGCAAATGTTTTCTAACTGTTTTGGTGGTCTTTGGTATCGCTTAATGATGTTATCAGATTCTATATCACATGAGTTATCCGGTAGCTCCTTGATCTTGTCTAATTTCTTTAACAGAAATGCTTTTTCATCAGGATGTGAAGTGTTAATGAACTGAAAGTCCCGGGTAGATCTTCTCATTGGCATTTGTAACACCAAGTATGCAGCCTCTTGAGCACTTATTTCAACAGCATTTAGAAATTTGTTTCCAATATGCCTTACTCTTTGAGCAATATCTTTGTTGCCTGTCTTAACTTCTTCAGTAGCTTTTTCCAGAAGCCTGCTCATGCCTCTCTGCCCTTTTGTAATGTAGGATCAAATATAAGTTGCACAAGCATAAGGGTCTAAGACATATTGCATATCCATGTTTGCTCTCCATGCTTTCAGTAGTTGCGTATTGTAATTATTTATTCTTATCTCTGATAGCTGTCTCTTTAAAAATAAAGTTTTACGCTTAATTGTGTGCCTTAATGCTAGCATGTAATTTTCCTCAGTCAATCCTAATTTCTTTAGGAATTGCTCAAAATTCATATCTTCACCATATTTCATACTGTCAAGTTGTGTTTTAATTTTCTCTGCATTTTGTTTAATGTTTTTCTGCTCGTCATTGTCGAAAGTCTCGTATTCCTCAAGAGGTGTTAAAATAGTAGTTTGTCGCATCGGTGGCAAGGGAAAGTTAAACCTGCAAACTTTGTTTCCCATTTTCTTACATGTTTTAGCATGCCTATGCAATTGTAGATTGACAAGTTCTTCCATTTCACTAGTATGAGCCTTCTGACAAGTGACATATTTATCAATGAAACTGACAATTTCCTTCTCAGAACTTTTGCCAAATTGTGGTGCATCTTTCACCCAGAACAGACCATGAATATGAGGACTTCCTCTTTGCTGAAACTCAACTCTGTAAAAATAATCGACTATTTGTCCTATTGGCATAACATCACTTCTGAGAATATCATGCATGAATAACTGCACCATATGCTCAAAATTTCTTGCACATGTTATAGGATCTCTCTGGATAAGGTTTGATTTTTGTTGCCAAGTCATGTTGTTTATTTCCTCATCAGAATATTCCTTTTTTTCAACAATTCTGCCGAGAGTTTTTAGCAGATGTGTCCATCTCGTTTCTGCAGCTGAGAAAGAACAGAACCATGTAGGGTTGCCAAGCTGACGGATCATCGAAAACAAATCTTTTTCTGCATTTTTGAAAATACGCTGGGCTCCCTCTTAGATTTTTTAATACTCTAAAACCTTCATCAAGATGAATCAGCTTGTTAACATAATCCTCTGACTTCAAGTCACCAGCAGTGTAGTTCTTGCCTTTAGTTTTACACTTTCGAAGAGAAATGCTAGCAGTGTCCTGAATTTGTTTGATTTGTAGCTTTTTAAGCTTGTAAAACAAATAATGGACTGATTGTGCTGCTCTTCTGTCTTGACATCTCAATTCCCATTTAGCTACTGTGCTATATGAAACAGGAACCTTTCTTTTTTTGTTATCTGTTCTACGTTTTCCACTGAATATTGTGGGAAATGATAGAAATTCTGAATCTTTATCCATAAAAATGCCCAAAGGTTTATTTCCCTCTCCTGGTGCAAAGCTTATAATGTTATCACCATTTCCTGCTATTTCTGGTTGTTGTAATAAAGTGTCTGACACTCCCGAGGGGCGTTCATCAACTTCACACCAATCATCATCATCATCATAGTCAATAGTTTCAGAATTTAGAGAACCTGAATTGTCCTTGTCATTATTATTTTCAACATTTTGAGTGTTTTTCTCAGAATCTTTTCTAATATTATCATTATTGAGGAACTCATCCCATTCGTGACTTTCTTCAGCTTGTGTTGTCACACTGTTTTGCCATGTGTCTTCTACCTCTATACCTTCATTTTTATACAATTCACTAGTGTTAACAAGATATTTAGCTGCCTCTATTACTTTTCGTGGTCTCACGTTTTGAAATTGATAATGGTGCTTATAGCTTACTCTCCTCTTGAATTTTATTGGAATAGTCTGTGACTCACAAGTCTAGGAAGGGTGTGCACAGTTGAATTAACATCACTTGGTGCATTTACTACATGTCCATGAATAGACAGCTGACCACCTCTTGGAAGTTCATGGATTTGCATAAATGGAATTCGCGGTGCTATTAGCCTTTCTTCTAATGAGGTCAAATCAAGCACTGATGGTTTATCAGGGAAACGCATGCCATTTGCCTTTGAACACTGAAGCAATTTACCCTCTTTTATATTTAAGTGGCAAGTATTACAAATCCATTCAGTGTCATCAACACTTTTTACTCCTGTAATACAGGACTGAACAAGGTCTTTTTGGCATTTGATGTAATTGGTTGCATTACATTTTCTAACTGATGTTCTGTACCACAATTGATCACAGCAGGTACAAATATACTCAGGACCACGATTAATACTCTCATGAAACTTGGTTATCACAAAATATACAAGCATTTGCATAACCTTCACTACAGTCTGACAATACTGTACTGCAATTATTCGTGTCCTTCTGTTTTTGCATATTTTCTCGTTTCTTTCGTATATATTCTCTTTTAGAAGCTTTACGCTTTTCTGCTTTATCTTCTTCTGATAATTTTAATCTCTTATGGCTATCTTTCACTTTTTTAACAGCTTGTGCTTGTTTCCTTTGCATAAATTCTCTTTTAGAGGTTTTACAATTATTGATTTTCTGTCTTTGTTCCATATCAGTATCGCAATTTAAACTTGCTGATCTCATTCTATTTTCTTGTTGTCTATAGTCTGCACTTTGTCGTTTCTTTTGTATATATTCTCTTTTAGAAGCTTTACGCTTTTCTGCTTTATCTACTTCTGATAATTTTAGTCTCTTATGATCATCTTTCCCTTTGTTAACAGCTTTTGCACGTTTCTTTTGCATAAATTCTCTTTAAGAAGCTTTACGCTTTTCTGTTTTGTCTTCTTCTGATAATTTTAGCCTCTTATGATCACCTTTCCCTTAGTTAACAGCTTTTGCACGTTTCTTTTGCATAAATTCTCTTTTAGAAGCTTTACGCTTTTCTGTTTTGTCTTCTGATAATTTTAGTCTCTTATGATCATCTTTCACTTTGTTGACAGCTTGCGCACGTTTCTTTTGCATCAATTCTCTCTTAGAGGTTTTACGATTTTTAAATTTCTCTCTTTGTTCCATGTCATTGTCACAATCTAAGCCTGCTGATCTCATTCTATTTTCTCTTTGTCTGTAGTCTAGATTTTCACGTTTCTTTTGTATGTACTCTCTTTTAGAAGCTTTACGCATTTCTGCTTTGTCTACTTCTGATATGTTTGCTCCCTTCTTATCATTTTTTCCTTCATCACCAAGTTCTGATTGCTTCTTTTCCGAGAGGTGACTTTCTTCATATTGCTCTACTATGTTTTCATGTGAACTTACTGATTTTTGAATCAGTCCATCCTCACACGTCATTTTAGGGGTAAGAGAGTTCAATACTGGCACTGTAGACACATAATGACATTCTTGTATATGGCCAATAAAAATGTTTGTTGTCTGTCCATCAGTATTGATTGGATTTATAACTATGACAGGGGAAAAATTTGCATTAGACTCTACGATATTGATAGTGACATTCAAGGAATTTGCAACAGCTTGAATTATTATATTATCTGCCCATGTTCCTTGCCTTGCCATATTATTCACATAGCTTTGCCAAGACTGTTCAAAGTTGCTTTCTATATACAACTCAGGGTGATGCAGAAGATGCTGAACTCCAAGAAAGCGTATATAGAAATGATACTCAGGGGTGTTATACAGCTGGCATGACACAGCACGGAAAAAACAGTTCCCATCTCCTAATACATTCACTGGAAGTCTACCAAGTTGAGATAATCTGGATTCTAATAACGAAACTGAATTGACTGATTTGATACATGACACATTCTTGTCATTATTTCTTTGAGTGAAAGGCCCAGGATTCTCCTCTATATCTCCACTTAATGCTATTATACGAGCTATCCATTGTATTTTTAAACTAGAGCACGGCAATTTCTTTGAACCATGTTCTTCGGTATAAACATAGGCAACACACTTTTTGTGCTTTGAGGTTCTTGTCTGTACGAAAAGCAAACACAAACTCTCAAGTTTTGTAAAGCAATGATATCTAGATTGATAATGACTTTTATTGAAGTTCAACTTCTGCTTTTTAGCTGATTTTATGCTTATGGTCAGAAATTGCAAAGAATTCATTATTTAACCTGTGGTATAATGCACTGCTTTTACTGCTTAAGTATGAATGAAGCTTTGAAGAATGTGGAACAACTTTTCGTATATGTTTTTTTACTTTAATTATAACTTTTTTGCTCTTTTGCAAAACACGCTTTATTTGGGCTGTGGAAATTCTTGACACCGCTCTGCTCCTTCTTCGCCTTACGTTATGTTTACACAAATTAACATAAATATCAATGCGAGATCTGTACATGTTATTTTCACATTTTACCTGAACAGACACTTCATTAATGTTCGGTGAACAGAAGGTTGTCACTCCCTCGATGCGGCGTTCATCTTGTGATTCATTTAAGCTTAATTCATCCACGTGTGTTGTCGATGCCTGTGGTTTGGAGAAGAGCAAGCGAAACTTACTGGCCAAAAAGGACAGCTTCGTCTTGTTAAACTTGATAACATTACCTGTGATTGATCTAATGTGGCTGATAGCCATCTCAAGCTACTTTTAACGAGAGATTGTTTCGTGGTTTGTATTGCAAATAGTACAGCAGTAATTTTCAGGATATTGTGAAGCAGTTCTGTACGAGCGAGCCTCAAGTCTGGATCGAAACTGGAGCCCAAAATGTTTTTTAATGAGACTATCTTGGCCGCTATTATTGATGTGTGGGTTGTATGTTGAAGAGCTCCAAAAGGTAACCACAATAATAAAGCAATGATTTAGGTATACTCACCAGTAATACGGTATGGTCCTTTCCCGATATGGCCGCCTCGATATGCTACCTTGCACGTGGAAGCGTGTGCAAAAAATTCCCTTTAGGGTCCCCTGGGCGCGAATATTTCGGCTTCTCAACATCGAAGTTTATTTGGACTTTGTAAAGCCGAAGCGGGGAGGGGTGGTGAGGACACTTTCACTTCCGTCTACGGTCCACAATTTCCGTCCACAAATTTCGTCCACAACTTCCGTCTACGGACCACAACTTCCGTCGACAGCATACCCTCACGATACTCATTCATTGCTTGCGCATGCGCGCGCATGAATAAGCTAAAAATCGCATCAGATCCTCCATAGCCCTTGAAATAGATTTGCATACGAATGATGTTGACATATGTGTGGTTCTGAAACTCATTTAAGACTCGATGTTCCTGACGCGGTTATCGCCATGTCAAATTATGCTCTATACCGCCGAGACAGGAACTGGAGTGGAAGGGATATGCGTAAAAATGGGGGAATTGCCATTTACATCAGAAACAATATTAATGTTATCGATGTAGATAGATCGGAAGAGTTTGAACTGATTGCGATTACCACTTGCCTGCCCAAGGGACAACATATGCTAATTTGTGGAGTTTATCACCCACCCCTACATAGTTATCAAGAAACGAGTCTGATGAGTTGTATAATTGACTTGGCGGACTCCTTCTTGGAAAGTTTTCCGGACGGTTTGTTCATCTGTGGAGGAGATCTCAATCAAATGGACATTACCCGTTTCGAATCGCTTTCTGGCTGGCGTCCTTTGGTAAGCTTTCCCACAAGAGGAGAGTCGTGCCTCGATAACTGTTTCACCAATAATCCAGGCCTGTTCAATCTTTGCTATCCTATTCAAATGCTGACGAAGACCGATCATAAGGGAGTGATATTACCACCTGGCATAAAACTTAAACCACTTCGATATAAAGTTCAACTTAGGGATTACAGGGAACATCGCAAGGCCAATCTTTATTCTGAACTTGAGCAAGTGGATTGGGGTTTTGTACTGGAAGCCAACAATATCGAGGACGCTGTGACAAGCCTCGAGACAAAAATTCTGGAACTTATGAATGCTTGTATGCCTTTAAGAACAGTAAAAATGTCGTCACGCGATCCTTTTTGGATGAGTCCACTTATTAAATATTTGTTGAAGATCAAGGCCAAAGGAACAGGTTCTGAAAAAGATCTATTGAAGCGAATTTCTAAAGCCATCATGGATAATAGAGTTCATTTAAATTCTTCTAATGGTATCGGAGGTCGAGAGTGGTGGAAAATAACAAATGCCATCTGCAGCTACAAAGCTTCCTCTCGTTGCACACTAAGCGAAGCGGAAATTAAGGATCTCAATTGCTTTTTCGGTCAATTGTGCACTGATAACAATTATCATAAACCAGAGCCCATACCGGTTCCATCTGATGCTGAAATACCACGCGTAGGCGAGATGCAGGTATGGAGATCACTCTTAGGCTTAAAGAAGACAGCCACCGGTCCAGATCAGATCCCTTTCTGGATATGGAAGGACCATGCTGAAATTCTTACTCCTGTGGTAACTAAAATATGGAACTTGTCCCTTGAAACCCATGCATGGCCGAGTTCGTGGAAGAGTGCCAACATAACCCCTCTTCCCAAGGTTGAAACTCCCAAGGAAAATGGGGACTTTAGAGGAATAAACATAACCCCGGTTATTGGTAGAGCATTCGAAAAGGTTGTTTATAAGTCCTACGTTAAGAACATTGTTGAGAGTAGCTTGAGTCCCACACAGTTTGCTTATAGAGAAGGTGGCAGCTGTACTGGCGCTCTGTTAACAATGCAACATGAAATTCTTAAGTCTTTGGATCAAAAGGGATGCAATGCGGTAAGGGTGTTTGCGATGGACTTCAGCAAGGCCTTTGACACTGTTAAACACGATCTGTTATTTTCCAAACTTAAACTCCTGCCGCTTAATCCATATATTTTTAATTGGTACTTAAGTTTTCTCACTGACAGGAGACAACGGGTTGTCTGCAATAGCATTGCTTGTGATTGGATCAGCGTGAACAAAGGCACCACGCAAGGAAGTGTTAGTGGCCCCTATTTATTTAATATATTCATAAATGATCTGCAAACAGATCCAGAGTCTAACTCTTCGTTGTTCAAGTATGCAGATGATTCCACTCTAATTATTCCTGTTTGGAAGGATGGTGAAAGTAATACTGCAATTCATGTAGTGAACAACTTTACAGAATGGTCAATCAATAATTGTATGAAATGTAATTTCTCTTAATGTAAAGAAATGATTTTCCGAAAGAAAGGCTACAATAATGTACTAGAGACAGTAAAGAATATCCCGCAACATCCAGAACTATGTATTTTAGGGGTTACATTTCAGGAAAATTGTAGGTTCTCTGTTCCTGTCAAGAATAAGCTGGCCGCAGCTAATAAATGTCTATATATTCTAAGAACTCTAAGGAAGGAAGGGTATTGTCAGGCGGAGTTGGATGAATTATTCAGCACTCTAGTTTTGCCTAAGCTTATGTATGGAATATCTGTATATGGTTCATCTCCACCAGAACTTAATACCATACAAAGTCTCCTTGATCGTTGTCATAAACGAAGATACACGTCCACTCCTGTTTCCATTGCTTAGAAAAGTCCGATAAAGGTATTTTTAAGAAATTAAGCGAGTGGGAACGTCATCCTTTACATCACTCCCTTCCTAGGATTAACCCTGCTACCCTTAAGCTTAGACAAGTCAAGCCTACATTTCCAATTTGTAATACTGAGCGTTTTAAGAATTCTTTTATTAACAGACCTAGTTTTAATTACAATTTAGCTATTGGTAATTAATGCATATTTGGCGCATTTTTAAGTATTTAATAGTTATATATAATCCATGTAACACTTGATATGTATTTTATCAGTGAAATAAAGACTACTACTAATGGGGGAGGGGGGGGGGCTTTCAAACTCAGTTGATTATTGTTTGCATCTAGGTAGGCATCTAAGCTCAATTTTCTCAACAGTTTTGCCCAAGATTGTACGATGACCGAGACATGTAGACTTTTAGCTAAGTTGGGCATCCGTGTTATAATCCACTGACACCTGTCAAATCAAGGTACCCGCTAACCAGTATCACGTGACCATATCATGGAGTTTAGAGCTCATCGAGGTCAGTGTATTTCATTTTTAATTCGACCGCCTCCCATGTACTGGTTTGGACTGGACCGCAGGCTGAAGCCAGGTTAAGTTATTGTAATCACGACACCTGAACTAAAACGAGGCTTAACTTTAGCAGTATACATGCAGTTGGTTATGAACTCCATGGTCACAGAAAAGCAGATAGCTTTTGACAGCAATAACATTCTCTCTTTTTGAAGAAATGGGCTTCCTTTAAATACTCCCCCTCAGAGAACAATTAAAGAAAAGCCGGTCTGGTGTCGATCGCGTTGTAGGGACTCCCATGGGGCGCCTCATTAAGTAATGTACTCTCTAGTAACCGTGTAGCACTTCTTAGTTATAGCGCTGTTGTAAGCACGCTTTTTTTAGCTGTTATGGGATTCGATTGGCTGACGTTTCGAGCGTTAGCCCTTCGTCGGAGCGAATCGAGGAATTGTGGGTTGTGTATGGTTTATATACAGAAAATGGAGCTACGCTATTGGTGGTAACATGGTAACGTGAAAAACATGAATAAATTAACTGAATGAAAAGCGCTCGTTGATACCGTGGGGATTAAGAGTGCCAATTTGAAAGATCAGTTTTTGCTCGAGAGTTTTACGGTTTTCCGTGGTACCTTGATGCAGGGAAAGGCCGGAGATCGACATGTGTTGTTTGGAATGGTTAGGGAGATTAAAATGCCGAGCGACAGGTTTGGATGCGTCTTTGTCATCTTTCTCAACATCACGAAGATGTTCTCGGAATCGGTCACCTAGTCGTCTTCCTGTTTCGCCGATGTATAAATTTTTGCATAATGTGCAGGTTATGCAATAGATAACACGCGACAAAAATGTAGGTAACTTTCTAGTTAAAAGCGCATTCAAAACAACTGAACAACCTGGCACTTTTAAATGCGCGCGCTCGCGATGCAAAACTTGTCCTTTCATTCAAAACACTCACAAAATATCGGGCCCTAAGCGATCTGTTAAGATCACTGATCGTTTCACGTGTACCTCCGCAAATGTTATCTATTGCATAACCTGCACATTATGCAAAAAGTTATACATCGGCGAAACAGGAAGACGACTAGGTGACCGATTCCGAGAACATCTTCGTGATGTTGAGAAAGATGACAAAGACGCATCCAAACCTGTCGGTCGGCATTTTAATCTCCCTAACCATTGTAGACAACACATGTCGATCTCCGGCCTTTCCCTACATCAAGGTACCACGGAAAGCCGTAAAAATCTCGAGCAAAAACTGATCTTTCAAATTGGCACTCTTAATCCCCACGGTATCAACGAGCGCTTTTCATTCAATTAATTTATTCATGTTTTTCGCGTTACCATGTTACCACCAATAGCGTAGCTCCATTTTCTGTATATAAACCATACACAACCCACAATTCCTCGATTCGCTCCGACGAAGGGCTAACGCTCGAAACGTCAGCAAATCGAATCCCTGTACGGTGGTCAATTTACATTATCAACTCCGTTGATAAACTAAATTTTCGTGTTTCACTCCCCCACCGACGCAGCACCACAGTTTCTTTAGAAACTAATCCCCTTTATTCATTTTTAGCTGTTAGATTTGTATACTATTGAATAGAGTATTGTATGTAAGTTTACCGTATTGTAAAAAAGTGTAAGTGACATATTGTAAGTAGTGTAAGTACCGTACTTTAAGCAGCGTAAATATAGTACCGTAAGTAGTGTAAATAAAATATTGTATGTAGTGCAAGTACCGTAAAGTAATTACTCCAAGTATCCTATTGTCAACAATGTAAGTACGCAAGCAATTGCAAATGTTGGAAGTGTTCTTTGTGCTGAAATAGGTAATATTAATAATAATAATAATAATAATAATAATAATAATAATAATAAACACGTGTAAAATGGCGGTCCTAGCGCAAAAATTAATCAAGATACATAAACAAGCCTCCTTTTCCAATTTTTACCCGCTGAACTACAACTTTCCCACCCACCACCCAAGTTGTAGTTCAGCGGGTAAAAATTGGAAAAGGAGGCTTGTTTATGTATCTTGATTAATTTTTGCGCTAGAGACCGCCATTTTACACGTGTTTGTAACATCATATCGCAATAGTTAAATCCCTAAATTGCGGAAATTGAGAACTTAGGGTCTTACAACGGCCATGAACCGGTTAAACCAGCTTAAAACTGATTTCAACCAAACCCAAAAAAATTTGCGCCTGTTTATACACCCTACTGAACAAGAGGTGCGCCAGGTTATACACCCTATTAAAGAAAAGGGACATAAGAAGAATAGCTGCAGCACGCATGCAGGAAGAGGTGTTGAATGAGTTTTATGCCCCGTCCGCTTGACAAGCCGCGCAAGAAGGGCCAGACTTGGAAGAGCAATTTTTGGACCATTTCGTAGTTGCAAGCACCAATTTTCAGGAATGGAACGACGTTTGGAAAATGGATGTTGATCCAAATAACGAATACAGAAACAGTGTAGAAGGTTTTTCTGTAAATATCATGAAAGAAGAAGCCTTTGATGCCATTGAAGAAGGAATTTTAAAATTTGGAAGTATTAAAGCAAGTTTTGGAATGAAAATCTATTTTCAACGTGAATTTCGCAATGAAGATAACGAATTGGAAACAATAACACAGAAACACTACTTCAAAGGAGAAACAGACATTCTTACTCCAGAAAACTATGAAACTGAATTTCTAAACCAGTTTAATCGTTTTGTTGGAAAGATTGAAGATGAAATTAATGAATGGTCTGAGAGGGGTTCAGGATGGGCGGTTGATAATATATCTCGTGCCTACGTGAATATTGCAGATTATGAACCTTCTGCCGGAGAAACGTATATTCCTTGCCCCCCAAGCAAGCAAAAAAGCAATAATAAATGTTCATAACAGAGACAACGAATGTTTGAAATGGGCTCTAAAATCTGCTTTGTTTCCTGTATCCAAAGATCCACAAAGACCAAGCAAATACAAAAACGTTGTTGATGGAATCAACTGGTATGGAATAAGTTTTCCAACACCTGTGAAAGACATTGACAAGCTTGAAAAACAAAATCCACATCTTGCGATAAATTGTTATGGTTGGAATGAGAAAAAGGAAAGTCTGAATGTTCACAGAATATCAAGAAAAGACAAAAAAAATAAAAAGAATAAACTTGATGCTTTTACAAAAAGATGAAAAAACCCACTACTGTTACATAAAGAAAATGTCGGCATTGCTTTATAACAATTCTAAACATCAACACAAAAAATTCTTTTGTGAAATGTCTTTGTCTTTGTTCTCTAAACAAGCTGTTTTTGACAATCATCAAAAATACTGCAATGGTGTCAAAGGAGCTCCAACAAGAATAGAAATGCCCGAAGAAGGTAAAAAAATCTTGAAATCCGAAAATTTCAAAACACAAATGAAAGCACCTTTTGTTATTTACGCCAACTTTAAAGCAGTAATCACAAAAATTCCAGAAGACAAACGAGAAAAAACAAGATGTACAGAGAAAACAAATGTGCATGAAAGCTTGTGGATTTGCTTTAACAGTTGTTAGAAGCGATGGAAAAATCGTGCTACCTTTTTACACTTTCAGACAAAAACCAGAATCGAAAAACAAAACAGCAGAAGTATTCCTTAACATGTTGTTGGAAGTCGAAAAAGAGTTGCGAGAAAGCCTAGGATCCCAAGAAAAAGTTAAAATGAGTCGTCAAGATTGGCAACATTTCAACCATGCAAAAAATTGCCACATTTGCGACAAACCTTTGGTCAGAGAACAATCCCTGGATTCAAGACCGACTTACGACGTATTTACAGGCAAATATGCAGGGCAAAGCCACGAAAGATGTTTCTTTAAAGAGCAACAAAAAATCATACTGTATATGAGTTCGGCGAATACGAAGACAAAATTATATTTGACTTCTGGCCCTTTTGGAATGCAGATCACAAACAACCTCTTGATTCGATTGACAAATGGATTTAAAAAAATCAACAAGATTGCTTGTTTTGTGGCGAACCCCTGTTTCAAAAAGATTTCAGAGACGCGGTGATTGATCACTGCCACATCTCAGGAAAATTTCGCGGCCCTGCACACGACAGTTGCAACAAGAGGTTGCGAATCAATTCGAAAACAATCAAAATACCTGTCGTTTTCCACAATCTGAAAGGCTATGATTCACACCACTTGATGCAAACAATGGCCGATGTCAAAACAGACAAACCTTTGAATTGCATTGCAAACAACACAGAGAAATACGTTTCATTCAATCTTGGAAATCTCGTTTTTATCGATAGCTTTGCGTTTCTTTTGAAAAGTTTGGATGCTGTCGTGAAAGCCACTCCCGAAAAAAACTCAAGATCACGAGAAGCCTTTTCCTAAATTGTTCCGAAATCAATCGTCTATTTGAAAAAGGTATCTATCCATACGAATACGTCGATTCCCTCGAAGTTTTCAATGAAACAAACCTTCCTTTGAAAGAAGGTTTCTTCAGCACGCTTTCTGGTCAAGGGATAACTGACAAGGATTACGAACATGCGAACAAAGTTTGGAAAACGTTTGGCTGCAAAACGCTGGGAGACTATCATGACCTCTATGTCGCAAATGACGTTGCGCTTCTTGCAGATGTTTTTGAGAATTTCAGAGACATCTGCATGGAAAAGTACAATCTAGACCGCGCACACTACTTTACCTCACCAGGCCTTTCGTGGGACGCTTTGCTAAAAAAAAAAAACGAAAATCGAGCTTTTGACAGACAGAGATATGCACCTTTTCGTCGAAAGGGGCATGCGCGGAGGTATCTTGATGGTGAGCAAGAGGCACGCGGAAGCAAACAATCCGCTTGTAGAAGGGTTCGACCCTATCAAACCCACCAAGCACATCCTCTATTTCGACGCCAACAACCTGTACGGCTGGGCGATGAGTAAACACCTCCCCGTGTCGTGTTTCAAATGGAAATACGACATCTGCGAGGAAGAAATTCTATCTAAGAAGGAAAACGCGAAGAAAGGTTGGATTTTGGAGGTGGATCTTGAGTATCCCCGCGAGATCCACAAAGAGCACAACAGTTATCCGCTGGCGCCAGAAAGAAAGGGTACGAAGAAGGAATGGCTCTCGGCCTATCAGAAAAGAATGATAGAAGAACTTAAACCTTCCATTCCTCGAGTGTGAAAAGCTTCTGCTGACGCTTCAAGACAAAACCAACTACGTGGTTCACTACAGAAACCTGCAGTTCTACCTGTCTCAAGGAATGAAGTTGAAAAAGATTCACAAAGCTCTGGAGGTTAAGCAAAAACCGTGGATGGAGCCCTACATTCGCATGAACACAGATTTCCGCAAAAAAGCAAAGAACGATCTCGAGAAAGACTTTTACAAACTGATGAATAACTCTGTATTCGGCAAAACAATGGAAAACCTGCATAACAGAATTGACGTAAAACTTGTGCGCAAAAACGAAGACAAAAAAATTCGCAAGCTTATTGCTAATCCTGCATTCAAAAGTTTCAACACATTTGCAAACGATCTTGCTGGAATTCACATGCAAAAAACATCGATCCTTCTAAACAAACCGGTTTACACGGGGATGTCTATTCTCGACAACAGTAAAATCTTGATGTACGACTTCTTCTACAACACTCTCAAAAGCGCTACGGTGACAAATGCGAGCTCATCTACACGGACGCAGATAGTCTTCTGTTGGAAATAGAAACTGAAGACGTTTACAAAGACATGGCTGAAAACTTTAACCTATATGACACGAGCGACTACCCTAAAGAGAACCCACTTTACTCAGATGACAAAAAAAAGGTTTTGGGTAAAATGAAAGATGAATGCGCAGGAACACCAATAGCAGAATGCGTCTGTTTGCGCCCAAAGATGTACTCGATCTTGATAGCGGACGAAAAAAATGGGAAAAAGGCCAAAGGTGTGAAAAAAAATGTTGTCAAAACCATCCGACATAAAGAGTACAAAGAAACACTACTTGGAAGAAAAGAAACAACGCACGCAATGAACATTCTGCGGAGCGAAGGGCACAAAATCTTTGACATTACTGTACAAAAAACATCCCTGTCGTCATTTGATTCCAAAAGATGGATATGCGAAGACGGGATAAACGCTAATGCCTTCGGATACAATCCACCTGCTGCTTTTTAAGAAATTGATGCAAATCTAGATTCCAACCCTGACTTTGAGCTGGAAGTCGAAGAAAATAAATTTGATGATGAGTATTTCCGCCTTGAAGCGGAGTGGCTAGACGAGATTTTCAAGGGGTAACTCCGTATTTGGGGGAATAACCAACAACTCTTCACGAACGAAACTACGTTTAGGTCCGTCATGAAAATAGTACAAAACCGGCGTATCAGGTTTCACGATAACCTTTTTTATTGTAAGAACTTTCAAAGACCAAACAGGGTCTGTGACTCTTTTTCGCCGCCCTCCAACTCGCCGGGTTGGTAAAGATAACGGACGTTGACAACAGATGGCAGCAGTTTTTCGTTTTTCCGCACAGGTCTTCGATATGTTGAGGAAGGTTTTGAAGAAACAACTTTTTCCTTTATCGCTTCTGTCGGTTTTTTGCCGGTTAGGCTGGTTTCCTCATTGTTCAAAGCCACAATAACATCGGGCAGCCGCTTCACCCACGCAGTGGATCTCTTCCCTTCAGGCAGACGCATTTACACAGCATACTGGTGGCCAAACAGGCGTTCAGCCAGGGTTTGGTTGAAACGTTCGACAATGGACTGGTTGCGGTGAATCTCTGGGTGTCCGCGTCTTATAAAGGTTTTGTGTTTTTCCATCTCTTTGGAAACAGCACCCATGAACTCGCGCCCAGGGTCCACCTGCAACATTTCAGGCCATTTGAGCGGCCCGTGCTTGTAAATCTTCTGAAAGGCCTGCGCAGCCTCATCAGAGTTTTTCGAGGTCAGGGGTTCAGCCTCTTTGTAGCGGCTGGCCACTTCGGCAATGGTCAATGCGTAGTTGAAAACTTTGCGGCCCTGAGGCAGCTTGTTGTGAGGCAAAAAAAGGTCGGCTTGGTGCACCTTTTTTGGCGTGAAAACATCAAATTTAGGACGAGGAATGTGACGCGGTGCAAGGAGATATATGTGCCAAAGTGCATGCCTCGCAAGCCACTTTTTTGCGGCATCTTCGGGTACTTTAGCAGCGGAGGCAAGTTTTTTGATCGCTGCCAGGCCTTTCCAATAGCCGCCCGGGCTGTAGTATTTTTTTGCAAGTGTGGAATCCATATATATTTCTTACCAAAACTTCAAAGGTAACGGAAAGCGGCGTAGCCAACAGCAAGAGTGCCGGCGCCCAAGAACTTTGGTTCTTTCAGCGTTGCGTTGTTCGGGATGTGCTTGGTTATACAGCTTGAAGGCGTAGTCTGTGTTGTTGAGGTTCTGCTTTGCCTGCGCTTTCATCTGCGCGTTTGTTTGGATCCAGTGAAGGAGCTGGGTGCGTTGGCGATTGTATTTTGCGTAAGCCGCCTGATAATCCTGAAGGGCTTTGTCATGGCGCTTTTTTTCGTCGAGCGCAGCATCATCGCCTCCGCCAAGCGCCTTTGCCAGATAATTTCCGCCAATGAAAGTCGCTGCATTCAGAACCGCTCCCCCAACCATAATAGCGATCGTCGCCATCTGTCCTGTCTGAAAGACAAGAAGACAATGTTTATATATGAAAGCTTATTTTTTAATTTGGCTTTCCCGCCTTAAGGCGGGCTGCTGCTTCGCAGCAAGAATAAAACGTTCGCGGGTAGGATTTTTTGGTCCTCAAGATACCGCTTTAGCGCCATGCTGCCCGCCATTACACCCGTGAACTACACATAGTTCATTGTGTTGCTGCTTGGGTCGGTGGTGAAATTTTCTTCCACAACCTTTTTCACGGCCCAGTCAATCCCAGCAATAATGCCAGTTAAAACCGCCGCGTCCATAATAGTTTTGACAAGCTTGTTGTCAGATATGGTTATTGCAGAGCGGTAAAAGTTTAAATAAAATTAATTCGTGGCTCATTTTCTTGCAAAAGTTCCTTTACTTCATCAATTTTTTCAAACATCTTATCAAACCTTTCATAAATTTTAGTATCTTCTTCATCAATTTCAGTCTCTTCTTCATCAATTTCAGTCTCTTCTTCATCATCATCTTCAAAAGGAGCCAACAGAAGGCACTTTATTACTTCAAGAGCCTGTTGGTTAAAATAAACAACAGAAAAAGAAATGCCCAAAGTTCCAACAGTGGAGAGAAGCGCTTTCCCAAGATTGAAATTAACCATCTCGATATATACCATACAACAAATATTTAATTAATCCATTTTTCTTAATCCATATTTGATGGGAAGCGCAGAAAAGTTGTCTTTACTTTTTAGCTTTTGAACCTTTTTATTTAAAGCAGATTTAATTTCTTCTCGTTTGTAGTAAATTCCAATTAACGAGACAATAATACTTCCAACCATGAGCCATTGGGTTGTGCTAAATCCATTCCTGCCAGGCAGATAGCTCGATGAACTTTGCCGACTTTCCGCCCATAAGCGGTGATTGTCTTCATCTTCAGGGGAGTTTATTTCCTGCCTGGGGGATTCTCTTTTCTTGGACTTTTCCACCTTATTATTAGCTATTATAACAGCGGCCTCGGCCGCAGCTTTTTTTTTGTGCTTCGCGGGCTTGTCGAGTTTTTTCGGCGACCAATTTGCCTGCAGCCACCCGCTTGGGGTTTTTCACGCGGGTTTCTTCTTGAGGAAGCTGGTTACTGCCTATAGGCAGTGGGTTTGTCGCCTGTTGTGTAATGTCTTCGCCATTTTTTTCTTTTGGGGCTGATTGCTTTTCAGGCGTTTGCTCGGCCATCTATGATAGCAAAAAGATTCTTTTATTCAAAACGAAAAAAAAATATTGTAAATTTCGCCGTCGAGACAATCTAACGTCATCATTAAAAACGTTGCAAGCCAAAAGTAAATAAAATACTTGCAAAGTTCTGGGGGAATTGCTGGGGAAAAGCCTGCAAATCATTCAAAATTTTCTCAAAACGTTCAGCTTTAAATTTTTCAACGATTTCGTTGAATCTGTCAGGATCTCTGACTGTTATAACACCACCCAAGAATTTTTCGAAGAACTCTTCGGCTACCTTTGCGTTTATTCCGTCCATGATTTCTTGATGCATCCTTTGTTCAAAAGGATTACTCAACATTTGGTGCGCATTTCTCAGCACCTGGTTTGGAAAAATCAATGTGCTTCGTGGTTATCAGCGCCGCATTGGCTACCCAAGGAGCCGCCCGCACTTTAAGCAAGCTCCAGCAAGGCTAGAGAGCTCTTTGTTAAGAATGTAATCTTTTTTTTACCTCTTCCTGGTAAGCTTCAACGTCCTTTATGTTAAAGAACGTTCCGACAACTTTGTTGGCCAAATAAATAAAACTGTCGATTAGACTTTCTGTTGTTTTGGCGCCCACGAAAGCCTCATACCTTTTGCTGTACTTCTTGATTTCTTTGTCGGTGAGGCGCTTCACCTGCTCTTGCGTCAATGCAGCCCCAATGGCCTCCTTGCACTTGCCAGTCGACACCAACACAGCCAGCTGTTCGCGTAGAGCAGGGATTTCTGGGCCGGAGGAAAGATTTTGTATGACACCATTCCCGCTGGTTTCCGGCTCGGCTTCCAGGAGATTCATAACTTCTGCAATTACATTGTCTGAAAGACAGTGCTCTTCTTCTGCCATGTCTGTCTATAACAGGTTTCCATTTCTTAATTTGTTTCCACAAGCTCTATTGCGAAAGGATGCCGCAGAGAAAAGACAAGGTATGAGTACTTCCGCAATTTCAGCTGCGCAATGAGGGCTTTGTACTCCTCTGCGGAAAGCTCGCCAGCAAAATCCTCAAAGATACTTTTCATGGCCTTGGCTGCGGGGGTGTAAAAAAGAACGACCGCTGCGACGTTTCCCCGGAATGACGCCGTTATGCTTGTGCAGTTTTTGGTCAGCACCCACACGCTGATTGAAATGTGGCGGGCAGAGAAAGCGAGATTGACCAGCTCGCCCGTTCGCCCCTTCACATCCTTTGAAGCCGCGCAGTCATCAAGTATGATCAGGGTGTTGGTCCTCGCGAACGCAAATTTTGCAATCTTCAACCACGTTTCCACCTCATGCTGCTCACAAATCACGATTTCCATTAGCAGATCCCTTTAGCCGATTCGGTGGAAGGTCTTGTTGTGTGCAAAAGTCGGGCATATCAACACGATGAATTCAAACTTCCAGCGGAAAGGTCCGTAGAGCTGGTCCACGACAAACTGAGATTTCCCCGAATTTGTCGGTCCGATGACCAAAGCATTGAAAGGAATGTTGGCCGGGTTCATTTATTTTTCAACGAACAAAAGTGCCCAAATGCGGATGTTTGTTCAACGAACAAAAGTTCACAAACAGCTGACTTTATGAATACTGTGCAGAATCTAATTGCTGATTCTGAATGTTCATCTGCGAGTCGCTGATTGTGAAAACATGGCAATTTACGTTTGCAGTTCCGCTTGCGGTCCGTTCGATCTCAAGCTGTACCCCGTCCTTAGTGTTGACAAGCCTCAACCCGCTTCAGTGCATTTCCTGGGCCGCCATTGACCACAAGTCAATTAGAAGCCCGAAGCGGTCACCTGTGTCAAACTTCGTCAAATTCATGTGTTGAGTTTTGTTAGTGTTTTTCATGAAAAAAAACGACTCGCCTCCTCCCAAATATCCCTGCCGTCGAGGCCGTTGTTGTACAGCCGGTTGGGCGAGCCGTTAACCGTGACGCTTACTTTTTTGATGTCGGGGTTGAAAAACTTTTCCGAGTCCCTGGCGTCCGGGGTGTAAGGTTCAATGAAAAGAAGAAGAATTCCTTTTAAGGACCTTCTTTGGGGATTGACCCGGAGGTTCAGACGCGTTGCGGATCCTTTTGCAAATGTAACAACCTCTTCCCGATGCACATGGTCATACAGGAACTCTGTCCCGGAGGTATAAACACACTGCGCCTCGGAAGCCAAAGTTTCGCTTCGGATCATTTCGTACTCGATCTGGATGTTTATCAGCTTGTATTTGAGTTTTGTGGTGTCTGAGCCTTTCACTACATTGTCAGCATTTCCGAGGGTAAGTTCGAATACAAGGTTGTTGTAAAGAGCTTGGGGGTAATACATTCCGTGGTCAGACAGGATCTGGTGGTCGAGCCGGATACGGTAATTTTTCTTGTAAATGGTTTCCAGCTTGGTATCAGCAGCGACACCTGAGGTGGGCTTGTCGCCGGCATTTGAGCGAATCTTGTTTAGGTTTTCGCTCTGGATGCCCTCGACCAGCATGTTGTCCCGCTCCTCCTGGGAAAGGAAAAGGTCCTCCCAGATTTGAAAATGTCGTAGTCGACCGTGTCTTGCAAAATTGTTCCTCCGCACTTCACGACCAGCTTGTCAACCAGCGCCCGCGAGACATTTTGCACTAGATAGTTGTTGGCGTGCCCCCGGTCAAATCGATGTCGAAAAGCAGGGAAAGCGAGCCTGGCACGAGTACCTGGTTTTCGTTCAGTTTGGGAACCGAAACATAAAGAGTCTCACCAGGGCTGGCTTCACTTTTATCAAATTTTATGTGATTAACCTTGCGCTCGGCTTTCATCGTGCCTAGCGTTTTTTTCTTTGTGTGCCTGAAGAAGGTTTTCCAGCACAGACATTATTCTTCTCTTGAGGAAAAACCGCAATTATGCACTGCAAAATTTTTTAATCAATTAAAAATTAATCGTGGTGAATAAAGTGAGTTGTCTGAAAGACAATGGCAGAAGGCGGCTATGACGCGGAAATGGAAGACCCCCTTTTGGGGAATAAAGATGATGAAGATGACGAACAGAAGGTGAACACAACCGGTAGATTTGATTTTGGTGGCCCCGGCGCCACATCAACTCAATACGGTGAGCATATTACAATGAAAACAACGCAGACCAAGCAAAGCGGGCTCCCAGAAACATCTTATGCTGAAGCTTCTTTTGGCGCAGAAACATCAAGACAACGCTCTTGGAGAGATTTAACAATAATGTTTCCAGATGCAAACGGTTTTGCGACTGAATCTGATTACAACCCAAAAAATGGCAGACTTATGGTCAAAATTCCGGGCTCTAGTAAATGGCACGATCTTTATACAGAAGAAAGAGGGGGCGCTGGTAAACGCCATATCAATCCAAGTCTGCCAAAACGACTAAAAGCCGCTCTAGTAATTTCAACTGAATCTATTATTGACAAAAAAGAAGGAGAAATTCATGATCTTCGAAAGATAAGTCAAACCAATTTGCAGAATCAAATGTGCTACTTTCAAAAAAAAGATAAAGCCGAAGCAGAAGTTCAAAGTCTAAGAAACAAAATCTACGATATTGATTCGAAAATTACACAATATGACAATCAACATGGCAATAATGTTGATATTGAGGCAAATGTTCGCGAGTTGAATTTGCAGAAAGTAACTCTTGAAAAAACATTGGCTGCTAAAAAAAAAAGGAGGCTGAGGCTCTTTAGAAAGAATTCGGGAAAAAAAGAAATGTTGCAGAAAAGATTGACGAACTAAAGAGTACCCTTACAGAAAAGCTAAAAGAAACGGTCGATCTTCGAAGAAGGCTTAATACAACAAAAACTCTTGCTGACCTTAATGAAGAGATTGATGAATTCAAAGAAAAAAGAAAAAACGAGGAAGAACTGCAAAAAGACGTGAACACAAGAGTTGCTGAAAAAGAAACATCAGAAGGAAGGGAAGCTGAATACAAAGAAAGGCCTAAAACTTTGGAAGCCGATGTTGCGGAAAGAGAAAGAGCTCTCCCACTTCGCGAAAGGATCAAAGCCATCTTCAAAAATATGGCGTAACAGTTACAGCGATAGTTCTTGCAGCAGGAGTCACAATCGGGGCCGTTATTGGCACGATCACCAACTCCTTGAAAGCCCTAGGCAAAGGGGTTGGAAACGGATTGAAAGAGATCGGGAAAAAAACGGTTTCTATTCTGCCCGGCCTGATCGGCTCGATAGTTCCTTTCCTTTTCAAAACCGCCGGTCAGGCCATCGGTTTTCTTGCTGAGCACACTTGGCTAATTATTCTGGCTGTGGTCGCCTTTCTGGTTGAAAGGTATGTCTCCGCGCGCAAGCGCGAATGAAAAACAGGTGAATTTTTCACCTGCCTATGGGCAGGAATTACCTCTTTGAGTAAATCGAAACAAATACAATCCCAGCTATCAAAATGGCTCCCACCCCAATAATAATCTTATTTATTTCATGGTCCTTGTCCGCTACTGGTTTCGGAATTGGTTCTTCCTCCGAAGGAGAATCGTCTTTTTTCGAAGATTTGTTTCCCGCCAAAAGGCTGGGGTCGGTTTTATGCAAAGTTTTTTGTAAACTTGCGGGGGATGGCGGCTGTCTTTTTGGTTGTTTCACTGGAGTGTTCTGGGCTTTCATTGCAGCTTTGTGGATTGGATTGGATTGGAGGGATGGCTGTTGGCTACCTTTATCTTTGAAGGGCCTTCTGCCATAAGGTGAAGAACCGCTTTCTTTGTGCCCTGGTTTACGTCGTCCTTTATCCCAAGTTTCATTTCATTTGTTGCCTGTCTTAGTCTGTTATTGTAACCAAGCACGCTTCCTGTGTCAATTATCATGTTGCTCGGCATTAGCCAGGTGCCCGGACAAACGGCCAAATTTAGCTTGACCTTTGCCTCATCCACAGCCAGCTGATAACGTTGCACGCTCTTTGCCATGTCTGGTTGCCTTATCGCATCTTCAACCAAAACAAGGAACTCATTTCGCACCTCCACCGCGCGCCCTCCATCTCCCAGAATGCTACTTCGCACTTTTACCTGGGCGCCCAAAACGCAGTAAACAAACGCCTCTATTGACTGATTTATTCTTGACAATCCTGCCTGTGTAATACCGCTGGATTCATTGGGACAGAACCAATCCACCTGCCTTTCAGCATCACTTTCGGGTTTTATGTAAAGAATTGCGTTCACTTTGCTTGCGGAACCGCCTTCATCACTGAACTTATCGTAGCCTGGGTATTTTGCTCCAGTTTTGTAGGGGCCGCGGACCCAAATATAAACACTGCCCAGCCCGTGATTCGCGCCTTTTGTGAAACGAAAATCGGTTGAGGGATCAACCCCAAACTCGTTACATATTATTTTGTATGAAGCCACATCATACTTGTTGTTTGTCCCATTAAAAGTTGGGTCGTCGGGCAAAGCGCTTATGTTCTGAATCCCACCCATCTGGAATAGGATCCGCCTGATAGTGAAATAGTGATAAAAAGAAATTATTTGGGGTGGCAAACTATGAATTTTGTTATCTTTATCGAAAATCTCACGACTAATGCCGCAGCCGGTTGTGGCGCACCAAACTGCAAAGTTAAGTCATATCTGGGCCGGCTATCCATTTATTTGCCTCTTTTCCCGAATGATGAGTTAGGTCGAATTTTGGAAATATATCTCTTAATTTCGTTGTAAAATGTTGGTCTGGTGTTACATAAATATCGATTGGGTTGCTGAATATTTTTTTGCAAACTTCTATGGGGTTGTTCGTAAAATGATATAGCCGGGTTTGGCAAACTTGAGCCTTTTAACTCGTTTTTCATCAGCTGGTGTGGAAACCCACCACTCTTTCCCAGCCCCAGAGCCTTTTTCATCGCCTCGGGCCAATATTTTTTGTCTGAACCGAAAATGCTTTTTAAATAATCTGGCCCAGCTTTGAAAAAAAATTCCGCTGTTGCTTTGTGGTCTTCGGTAAAGTTGGTTTCTGCGGTAAATTTACTCTTGTCGGCGTAGGAGAATTTAGACAAAAACTCGACCCAAGCTTTGTCTTTTACATTTTTAGAAATTTGGTTGGCCTCCGGGGTATGCAACCACTGAAAAAGATTTGCCATCATATGAAAGGGGTGATTTTTTAAATTGAATGTTAATGTGCTCTTAAGTAAATTTTTTGTGAGTAACATTTCCACAACTGACAACCCCTGCACCATTTTTTTTTGACGAGCCGGTTCCGAAAGCTGATTATGTCCGGCTTGTTTCCTGCTCGCTTTGCAATTCGTGGCTCAATGTAAAAAGCTCTGGGTTAGTTTCGTTGTTAAATGAACATGGTAGACGTACTTCTATAAAAGGGTTTCCTTCAGGAAATTACACCCCCAAAGGTCTCGCAAAAAAAAAAACTTAATTAAATGTTTGCAGAACTCGGCACTAAACTTACTACTGAGGTAAATGAACCCTCTGGCATCGTGGTGATTAAAAACCCTGAAAACAACATCCTTATGTTTTCCCAAAATTTAGTTGATTTTCTTGATATCCCCACACGCGTTACTTCGAATGTGTATATTTCAAAGCTCAACGGTCCAAATGTCTTCTTTGTGTACTGCGATTTGGTCGACCGGGACCAAAATTTATTGAATGCAGAAAAAACAAACCTGCTTGCTAAGTTTGACGTCGTGGGGGAGGCTTTCGAAAAAATAAACTATCGTGCGCCCGAACAGCAATCATTTCGCGCTGCTTCAACTGGCGCATATGTGCACAGTGTGACTCTGTCAGTCATAGATGAAAATGGAGAACTGTTTGACTTTCGTGGTCAAAAACTTTACTTTGAGTTATCGATCAATTAAAAAAATAATCTGCTTTTGCTATACAATGTCGTCTGCGAATGTGTTGCCGACCGCTCCGCCTGATGGTGGAACGCATTACACAAAACTTTATCCGGACATACAGGAGGAAATTCTTTCAAATGAGCGCTCAATGGGAGTGTCATTAAGTGAAAGACAAGTGGATTATGCAAATCCACACAGTTTCCGGTTGACAAAGATCAGCGAAATTGAAAAACAAATCTCCGACGAGGAGGAACATTACAGGACCGTGTTGAAAAAATACAAGAAGGCCAGGAAAGTGGTACGATACTTCACGGTCGGCCTTGGCGGGGCATCGGTTGCCCTTTCTTCCGGCGGTCTCGCCGCGGCTCTGATTGGTGTGGGAAATGTCGTTGGCGCCCCTTTGGGTGCTGTCGGTGCATTTTGTGGAGCGGCTTCCACGGCCCTGGGAGCTTTCAACAAAAAGCTGGAAAAAAGGTTGAAAAACATGCTAAGGTTCACGCTCTGGCTATTGCGAAACATGATTCCATCAACGGTTGCGTTTCCATCGCAATTGACGACAATAAGGTCTCTGATGAATAATTTCGAACCGTTTTGCGTGAAATAAAACGCTACCGCAGAAGTAAAACCGGTCTGCGCTTAAATTTTTTTGTGAATAAACCTCTGCTTCCGCAGCCATCTCAGCCTGAAATCGAGAAAATCCGCGAAGAAATTCGTGGGGAAGTCAGAGAGGAATTCAGAATAAAAAATAGCGGCAACTGTCGAAGCTTTGAACTGAAATTTGAGGGGGAAAAAAACAAAATTTTCTCATTCGCGTATAAAAAAACAGATGAATGTGTGACAGTCACGTAAGTGTTACGTTATTTAACTGCGTTACTGTCACGCGGGGCATTGCGTGACGTGACGTGAAAAGGGACAAAACCCTTGTCGGGGGTGCCCGGAGGCTGCTCTTGCCTAGCCCCGGCTAGGACTTTTCCCGCCGCTGACAAGGCGGCTGTCATTTCCCATATTACCTCTGGGAGTGAGGTTTATATCACCGACTGGTGATCTATAAGCTCCCCCCTGTTACCAGTAGGGCCGGAGCGGGTTCACCCAAGGGGTATTGTCCACTGGAAGACATCCCCCTATACTCCGTAATTCACCGTCTGCACAAGTCGTCAAACAGAGTTTAGATAGTAGCCAACTATCACACCCCTAGACTTCACCAGAGTTTGTGAACTAAGTATAATATATTTCGAACTTCCTATATATTGTAAAAATGTTTCAAATCTTTTCACTTGTGGTAAGACTTAAAGGCATATCTCTTTGTGGTTATTTCCCAAATCTAATTCTTTGGTGAAAACGCATGCGCTTTCGGGACTTTGCTGGATGATGTAATCAGTATGATGCAATCAGGATGATGTAATCATAAATTAAAGAAAGTCTGAATTAATTATATCCCTCAGTGAGGCAAAAATGATTGCGTTGTTCCATTCGATTTACTTTGTTTTCTCGGAACTTTCTACGCCCGTTTGGCAGAGAGATGTCAGACAAATCGTCTCTCAATTTGTTGAAGCGATGGAAGAGGTAAAAAAGAAAAAATGGCACAGAATTGACTATTGTCATCGGCTAGATTGGCCTTGTTTTTCTGCCCGGCTAGGTCTTTGTCCGAAGGAGGTGGTAATTAAAAAATATTGACTTCCGATTTTCAAATAAAAATGTCACGCAACTGTTGTGCTTCACCTGCGTTGAGCGAATCGCAGGAAAAAAATTACTCTAAAGAAACCATTTTGAATAGGCCTGTGTGAATAATAAAGACGGCCTATTTCTTATAAACATTCACATTCAAAAATTGTTAAAATACAATCTGGGCACTATGGTGCTCCAAGATATAACCGTTCATCCATTTCTCTTTCATATTCACGCATAAGATGATCCATAAAAAACTCAAAAGCTTCTTCAGCTGTTTCCGCATATGGAAACATTCTCCAAATAATAATATCCTTGTTAATTCCTCGCCACCCCATTCGTAATCTTTTTTTTATGTTCATAATATTTGTCATTTGTGTGAAAAGAATCTCGTTCCACCCCATTTGACGTCTTTCCTTAATTTTTAATGAAATAAAATCTTTCAAAATCTTATCTTTGATTTCGTGTGGTAAATATTTCAATAAGTCAAGGAATTGCTCTTCCAAGTCTGGCCCCTCTTGCGCGGCTTGTCCAGCGGACGGGGCATAAAACTCATTCAAGACTTCTTCTTGCATGCGTGCTGCAGCCATTTCTCTTATGTCCCTTTTCTTTAATAGGGTGTATAACCTGGCGCACCTCTTGCTCAATAGGGTGTATAAACGGGCGCAAAATTTTTTTGGTTTGGTTGAAACCGGTTTTAAGCTGGTTTAACGTATCCCTGGCCGTTGTAAAACCCTAAGTTCCAATTTGCGCAATTTAGGGATTTCACTATTGCGATATGATGTTACACACACGTGTAAAATGGCGGTCATTAATCAAGATACATAAACAAGCCTCCTTTTCCATTTTTTACCCACTGAACTACAACTTGGGTGGTGGGTGGGAAAGTTGTAGTTCAGCGGGTAAAAATTGGAAAAGGCTTGTTTTTGTATCTTGATTAATTTTTGCGCAAGGACAGCCATTCTACACGTGTGTAATAATAATAATAATAATAATAATAATAATAAGAAGAAGAAGAAGAAGAAGAAGAAGAAGAAGAAGAAGAAGAAGAAGAACCTTATGTCTGGATTCAAAAGAAAAGGGATTTGCCTTCAACTCCAGCCTTCAATTTAAATTTAGGAAAAAAAGAGAGACAACCCTCTGATAGGTCAAATTGAAAACCAACAATTTGATCCCAGGCCTCATTCAGTTGTTGCATCTTGTGAAAAGAGGCAAAAAAAAAACTCCTTCAGCATGCAATACATGAGATTTACCCTGAAGCTCTTTGCCTAGATATACTTCCTGCAATTACCCCAGAAGCAAATCCTCTTCGAGAAGACTTTCCTATTGAGCATGACATCAATGTTATTGAAGAGGAGGAAGCTATCCTTACACCACATGCTCCTTGTATGTTGGATATAATAAAAGAGCTTAAGATGGACACCAAGAAACAAAACTTAACTACAGTTGAATTTTTAGAATTTGCCAAGAATTATGTTTGGAATTACAAAGTCAGCAAAGATCAAAGAGAGGATATTGGTTGGAGCATAGAATTGGCCGTATTACAGGTTCGGTGGCACATAGGGTGCTTCCTTGCCAGCAGAGGTCTCTGGCGGCGAGAAAGGAGAGAGACCTCTGCCGGTGCCCGAAGAGTTCTTTCATGTAGCCGCGGAAATTCTTTGATTTTCCAACTGGCAATCCGCAAAGTTGTCAAGTTTGCAACTCTACTCTCCCGAGCCACTAGATTTGATCGTGTCTCCATTGAATTCCCTCATTAAGGACCAGAGATTATCGTATGAGAGACTGGCGGAATCAAAGCTATCAAGATCGAAGGTGACTTGCCATCTCTTGAAGGCATAGAAATCGCATATGTGATCCCGGAGCATGTGGAGGTAGTTGTAAACATAGTTCCCGAACTCGGAGAACGTCTCTTCCTGTGACAGCTGGGTTTACTAGTGTTTGAGGAGAATAAATTTCCTCTCAGACACCCGACACTTTTGTTGTAGATTGTAGTGAACACAGCGTATGGCTGCTGCAAATTTCACGCGCAAACCGGTTTCCTGAGTAGGGTCGCACGCGTCAAGGGAACGCTCGCGCTTGCGCGACATGAAACTCGTCGGGTACCGGCAGAGGCCTCTCTCCTCTCTCGCCGCCAGAGACCTCTGCTAACAGGGAAATAGAGTGAACACTACGAGAGAAGGAACTGATCCTACAAGCGCAATTAATGACATAACGGGTAAATGTTCTTTGGATGATGATAAGCTTCCTACACAAAAGTATGAACGAATTCATGAAGATGATGCAATAGAACATTATGTTTCAGTTGAGAGGTTAAATTCGCCAAAAGTTTCAGTTAGGAAGACTGGGCTTGTTCTGTTAAATGACTGTTCATTCCCTATGCCATTTTTGATGGCCTAACCGCTGATGACAGAGTTGTTGAAGCAAAATGCTTATGGAAATTCAGAGAAAAAACTCCTAAGGGAGCTGCACTTAGTTATGGTCAAATTGAAATGACAGCATGTGAACTTGAGAAAGGTGCTCTTCCTCTTTACACTGACAAGGGTGTTTGTCTTGTGAATGAGCCATTTGATAAAGACTTGTGGCTTCATTTGAGGGAGAAACTGAAAACATTCTTCCTGGAGTTTGATCTTCCTGTTTTGTTAAGTTTAATGTTTACATTTCTAGCTTTGGGTACCGGTTCCAAATAGCTTCACAAATCATAACAACATTGTCAATTGTGTGTTTAACTTTTAGAGGAGTCACCTTTTGCAGAAAAGAGAATTGTTTTAGCCTCTCCATAGCATGTTCAACATGAATTCTTGAGAGGGCAATTCGTCTTGTTCTTGTGACCTGCTTACTCGATAATGGTTTTCCTTTTGAAAAAGGAGGGATATTTAATGTACAACCCTATCTGTACAATAATCTCTTATTGTGAAGTCACGTACTGCCATGATGTCATCTTCAGCCTCCAGGAGATGTAAAATGCCACACTTCTGTGTAAGTTCCTATTCGGATAAATTCCCAAACCATAATAATGGTAGTAAATGTAAACGCACCCGAAGATGAAATGCCAACCAGACACTTCAATGCATTTCTTTGTTTGTATTCACTTCATGTTTGAATTTGTGCTGTGGGTATTTTGGATTTTTCTACCTGGAATTTAGTACAGTCAATGAGGACTCTAGTATTGGGGTAATTCTTAAAACACTTTGGTAGACAACTCTTAATCTGATCTCTTGATGATCAGTGAATGAGGTATTGCATTTCGCAAGCAAGAAAAGCTGTCCATTTGACAATGATTTTTGTAACAGGAGTATTTGATACACCAAAGATGACAGCCACAAACCTTCCAGTCAGGCCACGTTTTATTTTGACTAGAGTCCTAATAAATTCATCAAACAAGGGTAACTTTATTTTATGCCCAGTTATTTAAGATAAACTGAAAGCCAAGTTGTACAAGTATATTATTTTGTTTATTTAGGGACAGCAGCTGTTGATTAGCCTCTACCCTCAACATCCCCCTTACCCTCTCCCTTAAAAATTAAAATAACTGAATTACTGGTGTTTCAGCCCCACCACCAACCCCTTTCACAAAAAAATTTGTGCCACTTCTCTTAAGGTGGTACAAAACAGTTAACATCAGTATTGGCTGCATATTGGTAGTAAAAGAATTATCTTTTCCACCTAAAGAGTTAACAACATTCACGAGCTAAAAGCTCAAATTGAACTCGGTGACCCCATTTTTTTGTAATTGAATGATGGGCATATCAAGATACAGTTCTAGAACAACTAACTGTTTACTGTGAGACCAAACAATAAGTGTCTAATGTATGACGCTTGTGTTGGGTCCAGATAATCTCAGTCCGTGCCACAGTAACGGAGATGACAGGGATGTTGATCAGATGTTCCATTGATAAAGTACAAGTAGTAACTACCGCAGTTCAGGACTTGTATGTTGGTGGACCATTGGCAGCAGTTTGAGAAATGGTTGAAACAGACCTGCCTGGTGACTTTGCCATCTCCCACAGTCGGATGAGTACCGTTTAACCACCCTGGGGCATGGGTGCTACATCTGAATATAGAAACGCATGAAGTAGGCATTTTTGTTCCCGCGTTGCCTTGGAAACGGAACCACGCTGGCCCAAGCCCGCTATCACAATGGAGAGGTGAAGCGCCATGCGTGACTTTCCGGTCACCGCTGCTCAATGTTTGATAGTTGAGACATTCTGAAATGTGATATGAGATTAATTAAGCCTTCCAGTCCAAAACTCGAGCATTGATATATTCTAACCCTCTTTGTTGCCTCACTAAAATTAGAAAGGGGAAAAGGAAAATTCCATAGTGCTCAGAACTAGGGTTTTGAAGCGTCGTCAATATATAAGTTCAGTCTTTAGTCTAAGTGATCTTAGCTATTTAGACGAGATTTCAACAGATTAGCAGGTCACAGAACAGGTTAAAAGTTTCTCACTTTTTTATAATAAGCGATACTTCAATGTACAGTGATACTTGCCGTCTGGTAAACAGTATGTGTGACCGTCTCCGTGGTAACCTTGTTTACAGGTGCAATTGTACGAGCCAACAGTATTTGAACATACAGCACTGGCGCTGACACAGTTGTGAGCACCGCTGGCGCATTCATCGATGTCTAACAGAAACAAAGAATTAGTATGGCGTTAACAAAACTGTCACCAGAACCATGCCACTGTTGGATTGCCAATGACAGAAAAGCGAAGGAACTGGCTAAGGTTATATTCCACTCACAAGGAGCATAAACCCGAATGGAGGAATGCAGTGGTAGGGTTAACCTGAGGAGAGATCGGGCTGAGTAGTATTTGATTATCCCGAAAAATAAAACGTTTCATGCCCTACCAGCACAGTTGAAGCCATTTCCAGTAAAACCAGTTTTACAAGTGCAATTAAGCGACCCTGTAGTGTTTTGGCAGAAGGCATTGACATCACATACAGGCACTGAGGCATTACATACATCGATGTCTGAAATTGAATATCAAGATACTGTTAATATAAATAGACCAAAGTTTGAGGTCGGATATATGGATAATCATACATTTGAACTGCGAGAGAAAAGTTCTGGGGCACCAATCCCAGGAGTCTCCATTACCTGTTCAGGACTCCACTACCCTACATTGATATCCACCAGTGAGCAGTTCAACTATGATGTACAATTAACACGATTTATTCACTTTCATCAATTGATCCAGGACAGTTTTATTCAGTAAGTAGGAAGCTTTGAGAAGCGGAACAGCATACTCATAGGAACTCATGAACTGCTTTTCTCATGGTCATCATGGCTAGCGATAATGCTCGTAGTTGCGTACACAACGTTTTTGCCTTTTTTGGTGCAATAATACTTCTTCAATATGTATGGTCAACAATATTCGTAAAGTAACGTCCCCTCCCCCACTCAATTTTCAATGTTGAAGTTGAAAAGCCGTCATGATCAGGGAACCGGTTAGGAGGAGCAAACGACATTGAATTGGGAAAGGGGGATTTCAAACTCATTTGATTATTGTCTGTATCTAGGTAAGGATTTAAGCTCATTTTCTCAACAGTTTTGCCCAGGATTGTACGTTGACCGAGACATCTAGCCTTTTAATTCATTTAAAGCGTACATCTTTCAGGTGGGCATCCACATTATGGTCAACTAACACCAGTCAAATCAAGGTACCCGCTGCCCAGTATCACGTGACCATATCTCGGGCTCAAGTGTAGAGCTCATCGAGGTCAGTGTATTTCTTTTTTTAATTTGACCGCCTCTCAGGTACTGGGTTTGGATTGGATCCCAGGCTGAAGCCAGGTTGACTTATTGTAATCAGGACACCTAAACCAAAACGTATCCTGTGTACACAGGCTAGCACTATTTTTGAGCTGATATGTTGTTTTCATTCCATTTCTATGCTATTACTTTCCTGGAGAAATGCATTGTCATTGGAAAGATGGCAAAACTTGACAACAGCAATTTTTGCTTGACCCTATGTCAGTTTGAAATTTGAAACTGGCATGGCATTTGTAGTTGGCAAAAATTATTTACTTTCCATGCTTTTTACTAGCATTTTAGGGCTCAAATTTGAGGTAGACAAATATTCTATGTAACGGACCAGAATAAAGCCTATCTGTTGAATTGTTCTCTCATAACATTCCAAAGATTGGCGGTAGGTATAGGCCAAAACCAGCCAGTTTTGGCAAAGTGAAACTTTGATGACTTTTCTCTCTGCAAATAACTAGAGTCAGTCTACAATTTTAGGTTCACAGCATGGACCAATGCAAACATAATTTGTAAGAAATTGTTTCTTGCCCCCTTGCCTAAGTGCTTTTGCTCATTTATTGTTACCGAGGAAGCACTATTAAAAACATCAGACAAAAACTTGTTCTGTTACCATGGCAACAAAAGACCCAAACATCATTGTGTTTGTCATCGTTCATGGCAACGAGTTGCATGATAGCGGTTTTTTCTGAGTTAGTTTAATTTTGGAGAAAAAGATGGTCTTGAGTGGAAGACCCCCTTAAGGTGGGACTTGAGGTAAATTGGACTGAAATTTTAAGGATTTTAAAGAAGGGATTAAAATGTACACAAAAATGTTTTGAAACAACACCAGACA
>JAEMWC010000007.1:2120000-2165000 GCA_016490735.1 Pachyseris speciosa
GAAAGCGCACTCTTAGATAAATTGTCAAGAACAATTCTTAAGTTACGATTATTGAGAATGTCTTTTCTAATGTTCAATAAAAAAAGTTTAGATTCCGGGAATCTAGATATTGGTGGTTTCCAGTTTTTTTTTTTTTTACCTGGTGTCGACGGCAAGTGACTCCGGCTTTCCTTGTTGACAGCTGGCTCCTTTGGCTCCTCTTCCATGAAGAAGACAGCAGTTTTTAGTCTAGCTTCAAAGGATTTCAGGTCGTCATGAACCTTTTGCCAGTTGATTTCTTTTGCTGCTGGACAAAAGACAAAAACATTCTTTTAAGAATTCTGCTCAGGGATTTTGTTGTGACAGAATGGACTGATCTATGATTGTTCAGAGGCCCTGAATGGGGAACCTGCAATTAGCAATGATTGCATAATCATAATCACTCACGTTACCTTGATTTCTGAGTGATTGCGTCTCTTATTGTTAGTTTACCGTAGTTCATTAATATGCCTGTAGCATTTAGTAGTGAATGGAATCATGCACTAACTTGAACCAACTAAGTTGCCAGCATGGTTGTCCTGGTACTGCAGTGGTGATCACACCCGACTTGCACGGTCTCGCGGGAAGTGGGTTCAAATCCCGCTCAGGGCAAAAGAATATTTGTTTCAATTTCAACTGTCATTTAGAAGTTGTCCATCTTTGGTTAACTTTATTTACTTTGATAAAACGTTGCGGCCAAAATTAAAGGAATTCTACACTCCCAAGTAGCCTTTTAAATTATCTTTGTAATTTTGACCTCCCTCTATTTGTACTATTTCACTGAAACGAAATAAGAGCTTCAAGCCTTGTTGTGTAATCTGACCCATCCACGAAAGATTAGGGTTTTCGTTTATACACTGATATTTACCTCTCTGGATTCCGGGAGCTTTGTATCCTAGTATCAACGGGAACAGGACAAATTGCAGATAAAACAAGGCCTTTATAGTAGCCATCTTTAATCCTGTAGAAGCAAGGAAGAAAAAAAAAATGAAATAAAAGATGGCGCCGGTTAAAAACAAGAAGAAGAAAAAAGAAAAAAAGCCAACAAAGAAAGAAACAGGCAACTGAAAGCAGTTTTCATGATTCTCTACTGAATTATTTCCTCACGCTGTAATTATAACCTACAAAAGATAATCTCCTCACATTTTCACTGATATCCTTTGCAATCTTTTTTGATCAAAATAACAGCCGTTCGGCAAACTGCGGCTAAAGCTTACGTGTTATGTAATCTATTTTACGTTAAGGCCATTGAAAAGCCCGGCAAGAGCAAAGAAAGGAGACAAATTAGCCAATATTAGAAGTCCGACCATCTCCTGACCATTTCAATTCTTAAACGCTTCCGATTTCTTACCTCCTAGCCATATTACTGAGATTTTTCTTCTGGTAAAACAGAACCTTTAAGACTAACATTTTCTAATGAGAGGATGTGTTTTTGAGCCTGGGTATTGTTGATATGTTAAATGTTTCGACACCAAATCCATTAAGGTCCTAACTAGTAAAATTCCACACGATAAACTACAGGAAGGGGTTTGTGTTGAAACATTTAACACATCAACAACATTCAGGCTTAAAAAAACATCCCCTCACTGACGCGTGACTGTTTTGAAACAATCGTGAATCGCCTTTTCAGAAATAAGAAATAAGTTGTCGAAGACTTGAAAACATCTTTTCGCCAACAATACGGTATCATCAAGCGTAAAAACGATAAATAATTATGCTAATAGCCATTCAAAATCTAACATTAAGGTGATCATCCTACGTGAATATCGCGGATAACTAGAAAATAGCTCGAGTCACGTGACGGGATAATGGCATACGGTCACGTCTGTAAGAGCTACTAGAAAAGAGCCGGTTTCCTCGGCTCCCAAACAATAATGTGATTCACAACAAACTAAAGTTTCAAAACTTCGTCAATGCCCTTTCCTTTTATGACGAAAACGAGCAAGAAACGAGCAGAAAGGTCCTTTTCGCACAGCCCACCGTCGACCGATCCCAAGAAAGTTAAGATGGCGGCAACACCAACGAGTAATGAACACGAGGTTGGGAAAGAACGAAACGTTCCCCTTGATGATGTCCTGAAACAAATCGTCGTTTCAATCCAGTCTTTAGGTGATAGATTAGAAAACAAAATAGAACAACTCCAAACAGATATGGATTGCTTTAGTCACGAAATAAGAGAGAATCTGGATGGTCTGAAAGCAACCATCAGCGGCATTGAAAAGTCTCTAGAAGAAGCTTGGGTGCGTATTGACGATCATACCGCCGAGCTGAAAGCCCACAAAGATGTCAAAGACTCTCAACAAAAAGAAATCGACAACCTGAAGTCTGAACTACAGAAAACAACGCTGCCTCTCAACGTGGAAAAAGAAAACAACGTTGCTTTAGAGAACTACACCCGCCGTGAAAACTTAAAATTTATGAATGTACCAGAACATCGTGATGAAGATTGCAAAGGAAAAATTATTAATCTAATACAAAACGATCTGCAAATAGATGCCACTAACATCAGATTCCACGCCGTTCACAGAGTGGGAAAGCCCGCAGTTGGTAAAACCAGGCCAATTATTACAAGATTTGTGTGTCGCGAAGACAGAGATTTGGTTTGGTCAAGGAAAAGAGACCTGAAAAACTCCACAACCTATCGAGATGCTTACATCACGCAGGACTACGCTAAAGCCATTCAGCAAGAACGTCGAACTCTGATCAAAGCTATGAAAAAAGCGAGAATCCTCGGACTTGAATCCAAAGTTATTGATCGACATCTTATTGTGGGTGAAGAAAAGTTTACTTGTGGAACTATTCCGGATCATTTAAAGGAGAGCCTCATGGAGATTGAAACTACAACGTAAGTCACCTTTCTGCCTCCTGGAACTACGCTTTAATCATATTACTTTATTTCTCGTTTCGTAGTCTAAAAGTTGCCTTCATCAACAAAAATGAGCATTGTACAGTTTCATATATAATTCTTAACAACCTAAGTAGAGCTGAATTTGCATACACCGGCTTACCAAAACACTCCTTTTAGGAGCGTTTTTTTTTTTTTTTTTTTACACAATAGGTGTTATCTTGTTGTTGCTGCTTTGTTTTTCAATTTATTTGTATATAAGCGACAAAAGTACTTCGGTTATCAACTGCAAAAACGCTGTGTTTATATCCTGCTTGCTCAGATATAAGTATGTTATATCCCTATTGAGTCAAATACAACAGGCTAAGGTTAAGATAAATCCAAACGAATTCAGGTCAATTGGCAACTATTTTAATACATTTACATTATGGATAACGGAATCTCATCAATTAGCTTTAAAATTGTTTCCTTAAATGTTAGAGGTTTAAATAATTCAATTAAACGTACGAAAATCTTTAGGTGGCTTCATAGGCAGACCGCTCACTGCTATTTTCTCCAAGAAACCTTTAGCACCGAACAATCTATAAACATTTGGCGTTCGGAATGGGGTGGAAATATCTTTTACAACCACGGATCCAACCATAGCAGAGGCGTAATGATTCTTGTTAATCCCAGTTATCAATTAGAGGTGACAAGAAGTACCAAAGACATTAATGGAAGATTAATAATTCTGGAAACCAAGCTAGACAATCAACACCTCGTCCTTGCCAATGTATATGCCCCGAATGACAGTTCACAACAAATCAAATTTTTTCAAGATTTAAACAACACTCTAGCTGGCTATTCAGATAGTAATTTGATAATTGGAGGTGATTTCAATTGTGCGCTAACGCCTAAGGACAGAAAAAGCGTGAAACAGGGTTCGAACAAACACACTGTCATAAACGAAATTGGAAATCTATGATCAAACCTCGCTCTTACAGATATTTGGCGTGAATTAAATCCCCAAACTCTGTCGTTTACATGGCGTGACAAAGCTTTCAAGTCTCAGAGCCGACTAGATTTCTTCCTGATCACAGCTGATTTAGTAAATCTGGCAAAGGAGAGTAATATTACACACACGCCTTTCTCAGATCACTCTGCTATTATGTTAAAGTTGCAATCTTTCGACCAGCGTAAGAAATCAGGTCCTGGTTTCTGAAAATTTAATGCAAGCCTGTTGGAAGATAAAGAATATGTAGAAAAAATGCACGAAAACATTCCGGCTTTCATAGAAAAGTACAGAGATGTCACAGATCTTGGCCTAAAATGGGATGTCATCAAGATGGAAATCAAAAGCTTCACGTTGCAATACTCCAAGAGAAAAGCTAGATCAGAAAAAGATAAAGAAACTCAACTACTTATAAAACTAAATGATCTGCAAGAACAACTGTCTTCCTCGAGCAATAACCATAATCTGCTGAACGAGTATTATGCACTAAAAGCAAAATTAGAAAAAACTATTGAACAAAAAAATTAGGGGTACGATTTTGCGCAGTAAAGCGCGATGGTATGAGTATGTACTTTTTTAACTTAGAAAAGAGAAATTTCCTAAGGAAAAAGATTTCAAAGCTAAAATTATCTAACGGTGAAGAAACTGATGATTCAAAAACAATACTTGAAGAAGAGAAAAATTTTATAAAAATTTATATTCTACCAGAAATGTTGATCCCAATAATTCTGAGTTTGATGCATTCTTTAACAATAACCTACTTACACCCCTTAATGAGGATCAATCCAAAAGTTGTGAAGGCTTGCTAACCAAACAAGAGTGCTACCAGGCTTTAAAAAACATGGAAAATAGTAAATCTCCGGGCTCGGACGGCTTCTCAAGCGAATTTTACAAATTCTTCTGGGATAATATTAAACAAAACGTCATCGCAAGCATAAATTATGGCTTTGAAAAACGTCAATTATCAATATGCCAAAGAAGAGGTATCATAACACTAGTATCAAAGAAAGATAAACCAACCAATCTCCTTAGCAACCTACGGCCTATCTCACTTTTAAACACAGATTACAAAATTGCCACGAAAGCAATTGCAAAAAGACTCGAAACTGTTTTGCCTCTCGTGATAAACGTTGATCAAACTGGTTATATCAAAGGACGGTACATCGGTGAGAAAGTAAGACTCATTAGTGATATTATTAGCTACACTGCAGCAAAAAACCTCCCCGGCCTTGCTGTTTTCATCGACTTTGAATAAGCATTCGATTTTATAGCATGGAATTTCCTCCTTAAGGTTCTTGACAAACTTAATTTTGGTCCCGACTTCAAAAACTGGGTACAAACATTCTATTGCAACATAACTAGCTGCGTCACAAACAATGGCTATGCCTCTGATTTTTTCAGTCTGGAGCGAGGGGTCAGACAGGGTTGCCCACTTTCAGGCGTACTCTTCGTCCTTGGTATTGAAATTCTTGCACTTGCGATGAAACAAAACTCCAAAATTAAAGGCATCACGGTAGGAGGACGCGAAATAAAAATAACACAATATGCGGATGATACAACAGTTTTTGTTAAAAACCTTGAATCAATGAGTTCTTTGCTTGACCTCCTGGAAAAGTTTGAAAGATGCTCAGGTTTGAAAATTAACCATACGAAGTCAGAAGCGATGTGGCTAGGAAAATGGAAATACAGAGAGGATACCCCTTTCAACGTCAAGTGGCCAAAAGACTATGTTTAAGCTTTAGGGATACACTTCTCAAACTCGAAAAAAGTGAGCGACAAACTTAATTTCCATGCAAAATTGGATGTTTTAGAAAACACCTTAAAAAATTGGAGGAGTCGGAAACTAACTTTATTAGGCAAGATCAACATTGTTAAATCTGTGGGCCTTTCAAAGCTTATTTACAATGCATCGGTATTGCCAGTTCCTGAAAACTTCTGCAATCAGGTAAACAAAATCACCTTTAATTTCATCTGGGACAGCAAAATAGCCAAAATTAAAAAAAAAAACACGATTATCGGCGAACGCAAAAACGGGGGCCTGAACATGATTGATTTTACTTTAATGAACAAAGCCCTAAAGTCCATCTGGATTAAAGATGCAAGCCGAGAATTCAGCATGGACGGTTATTCCCAATGAAGCTACTTTACACCTGGGAGGCTTAGCCTTCCTCTCGACCTGTAACTGTGGCAGTAGAGATCTTAACATCGGTGAGCTACCACTTTTTTATGAGAGAATGCTACAATACTGGTTTGAGTTTAAGGATAGGCAGAGTAATAAAATGCCATGCACAAGGAAAATGATTATATGGAATAACAAAGATATTAAAATTGATAACAAGACGATCTTCTTCCGTACTTGGTTTGATAAGGGAATCTACACCTTAAAAGACCTTCTCGACCACAATCTAGATTTCCTTAGTTTTGAAGAATTCAAACTCCGATACCAGATGGAAACAAATTTTTTGACCTACTATGGAGTATTAAACGCTATTCCTCAAGAATGTAAAAAGGCAATAAGGCAAACCGGTGTGCAGCAATAGCACCATACACAACCATGCGAAAACTTAAAAGTGTTAACAACCAAAGCCATACATAGAAGTTTCGTGAAACACGTTTTTGAAGAACCCACCTCAAAACATCGCCTTATTTCCAATGGGTTAACACCGGACAAAATAAGCAAATACTTTAACTTAGCCTTCTCCATCACTAAAGAAACTAAGTCAACTATGTTCCAGTACAAAACTTTACATGATATTGTTTTTACCAAAAGCAAATTATTTAAAGCCAAACTTGCGAGCAACGATCTTTGCTATCTATGCTCAAAAACAAAACAGGATCTTGAGCATATGCTAGTTTTATGTCCAGTGGTATCGGAGTTCTGGAAACTTTTTTTGGATTGGTATGAGACTTGCAGAGCAACAAAATTAAAATTGTCAATTGTCAAAATCTTATATGGAATCATTGAGAAAGACCGCCTCACTAACTTAACTAATCACCTCTTACTACTTGCGAAATACTATATATACTGTTGTAGTATCAGTGAAGAACCTTTGTCTATTAGTGCATATCTAACAATAGTGAAAGACAAAGCTGAAATTGAAAAACAAATATCAATGAGGACCAATTCACCTGAACGTTACGCCAAAAAATGGAAGCCTCTAATCGATCGACAATAAGTTTCTAACTTAATTTAAGCCGTACTTCACCTTTTCTTGCCACACTGTAGGATATAGCACAGCTTTTTTGTTTTTTGTTTTTTTGTTTTGTTTTGTTGTTGTTTGTTAGTTAGTTTGTTTGTTTTTTATCGTAATGAATGTAACTAAGTATTTGTACTTTGTATTGTATTATTAGTAAGTATTATAAAGGTAACGCAAATATTGTTATAAGCTAACTCGACTGAATTCAATAAAAGTTACAGTCCTTTCAAAAAAAAACCAAGAAAAAAAGAAAATAGCTCTTTCTCTCTCTCTCTCTCTCTCTCTCTCTCTCTCTCTCTCTCTCTCTCTCTCTCTCTCTCTCTCTCTCTCTCTCTCTCTCTCTTTTTTACTGTAATTTTGTTAACGCTAATTACTCCTTTTTAGGTCTTGTTAACAATAAAATAGCACATCTTTTTTACGATTCGAAGATTTAAAGAATTGGAAGAAAAGTCCTAAATTCTACACGAGAAACAAAAGGAACCAGGGACACATGCCACAGTAGCTATCAGTGTGCGTTGTTTCTCGCCGTAATCTCTTCAAGAAAGCGCACGAAACACATGTGCAAGCGTCCCTAATTTTATCTCCAACGAAGTCAAAACGGCGGAGGTTTGAAGTTACCGCTTACCCTATAAGCAAGCACAAAATCGCGCTTCGAGTGATCGCGGCCTTTTCTTATAAAGAGGAGAAATAGCTCATTTTTTACGATTCGAAGATTTAAAGAATTGGAAGAAAACGTACTATGCTTTGAAATAAATAGAAAATTCTATTTTCTACTGCAATTCTGTTAACACTACCAATTACTCCTTTTCAAGTTTTGGTTACCACTAATTAATATTCACCGACAATTATCGCTTGTGATATCAGTAAACACGTAGCATTTCGGTGTGACTGTTCATCACAAGAACGGAAACGGGAATACGATGAAACGATGAAACGATGAAACGATGAAAATGTTAGATTTTGAACGACCATTAGGATAACTAATTACTTTCATATACCGGACGCACGAAAAAGACACCCCCTTTGGCTAGAGGCTCCCCGTATAGGCCATTGTGGGGTGTACCCCCGCCCCCCCCCCCCCCCCCCCCACCCCCAACCTGGGGTGAATTCACAACAACCACACGTTAGTGAGGGGATCTTTTTTTAAGCCTAAATATTGTTGATATGTTAAATGTTTCAAACGACTAAACCCATTAAGGTCGTAACTAGTTAAATTACACACGAGAAACCACGGGAACCAAGGACTCATGCCACAGCAGCAATCACTGCGCTGTGTTTCTCGCGGTAAACTCTTCAAGAAAACGCCAGAAAAAAATGTGCGTCTCCAATTTTATCTCCAACGAAACCAAAAGGTCGAAGGCTTGAAGTAAGCGCCAGATCTTTAGCGATGAGCGAGCATACATTCGCTCTTCGAGTGATCGCGGCTTCTATTATAACCAGGAGAAATTGTCAAAGGATATAGATAGCGAAAGACAAGAATCTCCCTGTGCCGAGAAAAGAAATGACAGACAGCAACTGGAAAAATAAAGCATGGTTTGCCCCGAGGTTCTCACAGCTTATTCTTGAATTGAAGGAGAAAACATTAATATTTTTGCATGAAGAACCCTTTGGACATAGAGTGGTCTTGTTGTTGATAAGATGGAGTAAGGCCAGCAAATTACTTGATCAATTTAGACGCCAACTGTTCGAGTCGTGAACTAACCGTCCTAATTAGGAAAAGAGTAGCCTGTGTTTCTTATTCCTTCGTTGTTGTCGTTGTTGTTTTAATCAACAGTGAAAACGATATTGTTTACACTTTAGGATGATTAGAGGCGTAAATGTTGGTGTGAACGTTAACTCTAATGTTAAGTATTCTTTGAGAGAAATAAGCTCAGAAATGCAAACGCTACGAAAATACACCGCCTGATGACAGACATTTTGTGAAATATGATAAAACTAACGAACCCTTACCTCGCATTGCTGTATGCAGTAACACACGGTCGTTGTTAAACAGTTTTGCCTAAACTTATGTGAACGTTACACTTCAGCTGCAAATCCGCGACTGGCTTAAGACCTATCTATGAGCAACTGATATCTAATATGGCATATTTCCATGGTTCTTTGAGTTGTCTTGTGTGGAATTTTACCACTTAGGACCTCAATGGGTTTGGTGTTGAAGCATTATTAACATATCAACAATGTTCAGACTTTAAAAAAGCAGCTCTCACTTAAGCGTGCTTGTTTTCAGTAAAACAATAGTGAATAGCCTTTTCAGAAATAAGTTGTCGAAGGTTTGTAAAATTGTTCTCCAAAACAAAACGACATCCTCAACTGTAAACACGATAATTAGTTATTCTAATGATCATTGAACATTTAAAAATTTGGTAATAATTCCTACGTGAATTTCGCCAGATAACAAGAAAATACCACTTTTTTTTTTTCGGATTCGAAGATTTAAAGAATTGGAAGAAAAGTTACTATCCTTTTTCAAATAAATAGAAAAGTCTATTTTCGACCATAATTCTATTAACGCTAAATATTAATTTTCAGGCCTTACCTACCACTAATTCATATTATTATATGCGATAATTGTCGGTGAAAAGTAATTCGTTGTGAGTAAAACCTGAAAAGGAATCATTAGCGTTAACGGAATTACAGCAGAAAATAGATTTTTCTATTTATTTTAATAAAAGCATAGTAGCTTTTCTTCCAATTCTTTACATCTTCAAATCGTAAAACAAGACGTGCAATTTTCTTGTTATTCCGCGAAATTCAAGTAGGATGATTACCTTGGTGTCACATTTTTGAGTGACCATTAGAATAACTAATTATCGTGTTTTTTTTTTTTTTTTTTTTTTTTTTCTGAAAAGGCGACTCTCGATTGTTTGAAAACAGCCAGGTTTAAGCGAGAGGATAGTTTTTTCGGCCTGAATATATTTGATATGTTAAATGTTTCAACAACTTGACCCATTAAGGTCATAACTAGTTAAATTCCACACTAGAATCCACAAGAACCAGGGAAACATGCCACAGTAGCTATCACTGTACTCTTTTTGTCACCGTAATCTTTTCAAGAAAGCGCGAAAAAAAAAAAATGGGCGTCTCCAATTTTATCTCCAACGAAGCGAAAGGGGCGAAGGCTTGAAGTAACCGCCCGCCCTTCAGCGACGAGCGAGCATATAATTGCGCTTTGAGTAATCGCTCTTCTATTATAACCAGGAGAAATTGTCAAAGGATATAGATAACGAAAAACAAGATATCTCTCTGTGGCGAGAAAAGAAATGACAGACAGCTATTTTAAGGGTGAGGTGTGAACGAACATTTCCGATGTGAGTCGCCTTGTTCCGATTACTCACGCTGGAAAACGAACCCGATTAAGGCGAAGCCTTAAATTTTGCTTTTTCTCTTAATCTCAATTAGAATAGGCGTTTCTTTTTAATTTCCCTGAAAAACGTCAATTACAGTATTGAATTCTACAATAATAATCTTTAAAATTTTATAGGTTAATTTCTTTGTGTTTTCTCTGCAATCGCTTGGTGCTGGCGTGCAGTTTCTGTTTTCTAACCAAGGTCATTTCTTGAAAGATGGATTTGAAATACGTACCGATAACAGAATGGACTTCAGGGGCACCCAACGAAAAGTTTCGGTAGATATCTGTTCGGTGGAGGGTAACTCGCCTTGCGCTTTCGGCGTCGATTAAAGAGTGCACTCGGATTTTCGTAATTAAAACGTGGCCTAAAAGATTCGAAATTGGGAAATCATAGCCTCTGAGGTTTTCGGAAAGGTCGTAATTGCCGTTTTTGGCAGTCAAAAATGTCAGCTAGCATTTTCGAAAAGAAAATAGTTCCCTAGAAAGTTCGTGGAAAGTTCATTTCAGCTTGCATTTTCTCAAAGGAAGATTTTGTTCCCTAACATTTTCGGCCAATTAAAATTTCAGCTAGGGAATCCGAACAGATGAACTTCTTCTAGCTTATGAAAACATCTCTTTTAAACAGACTTCAAACACCATAAGGTATTTAAAAATGCCTTTCTACAGCTTTTGGTTGTTTTGGTTCGTTGGGTGCCCCTGGGACTTGACCACGAAGGAGCGCTGCAGACATTTTTTATCACGGCAACTGGAAAAGTAACGCATGATTTGCCCTGAGGATCTCACAGCTTATTCTTGAATTGAAGGAGAAAACATTAATATTTTTACATGAAGAACCCTTTGGACATAGAGTGGTCTTGTTGTTGATAAGATGGAGTGAGGCCAGCAAATTACTTGATCAATTTAGACGCCAACTGTTCGAGTCGTGAACTAACCGTCCTAATTAGGAAAAGAGTAGCCTGTGTTTATCATCCCTTCGTTGTTGTTGTTGTTGTTGTTTTAATCGACAGTGAAAACGATATTGTTCACAGTTTAGGATGATTAGAGGCGTAAATGTTGGTGTGAACGTTAATTCTAATGTTAAGTATTCTTTAAAAGAAATAAGCTCAGAAATGCAAACGCTCCGAAAATACACCGCCTGATGACAGACATTTTGTGAAATATGATAAAACTAACGAACCCTTACCTCGCATTGCTGTATGCAGTAACACACGGTCGTTGTTAAACAGTTTTGCCTAAACTTATGTGAACGTTACACTTCAGCTGCAAATCCGCGACTGGCTTAAGACCTATCTATGAGCAACTGATATCTAATATGGCATATTTCCATGGTTCTTTGAGTTGTCTTGTGTGGAATTTTACCACTTAGGACCTCAATGGGTTTGGTGTTGAAGCATTATTAACATATCAACAATGTTCAGACTTTAAAAAAGCAGCTCTCACTTAAGCGTGCTTGTTTTCAGTAAAACAATAGTGAATAGCCTTTTCAGAAATAAGTTGTCGAAGGTTTGTAAAATTGTTCTCCAAAACAAAACGACATCCTCAACTGTAAACACGATAATTAGTTATTCTAATGATCATTGAACATTTAAAAATTTGGTAATAATTCCTACGTGAATTTCGCCAGATAACAAGAAAATACCACTTTTTTTTTTTTCGGATTCGAAGATTTAAAGAATTGGAAGAAAAGTTACTATCCTTTTTCAAATAAATAGAAAAGTCTATTTTCGACCATAATTCTATTAACGCTAAATATTAATTTTCAGGCCTTACCTACCACTAATTCATATTATTATATGCGATAATTGTCGGTGAAAAGTAATTAGTTGTAAGTAAAACCTGAAAAGGAATCATTAGCGTTAACGGAATTACAGCAGAAAATAGATTTTCTATTTATTTTAATAAAAGCATAGTAGCTTTTCTTCTAATTCTTTACATCTTTAAATCGTAAAACAAGACGTGCAATTTTCTTGTTATTCCGCGAAATTCAAGTAGGATGATTACCTTGGTGTCACATTTTTGAGTGACCATTAGAATAACTAATTAACGTGTTTTTTTTTTTTTCTGAAAAGGCGACTCTCGATTGTTTGAAAACAGCCAAGTTTAAGCGAGAGGATAGTTTTTCGGCCTGAATATATTTGATATGTTAAATGTTTCAACAACTTGACCCATTAAGGTCATAACTAGTTAAATTCCACACTAGAATCCACAAGAACCAGGGAAACATGCCACAGTAGCTATCACTGTACTTTTTTTGTCACGGTAATCTTTTCAAGAAAGCGCGAAAAAAAAAAAAATGGGCGTCTCCAATTTTATCTCCAACGAAGCGAAAGGGGCGAAGGCTTGAAGTAACCGCCCGCCCTTCAGCGACGAGCGAGCATATAATTGCGCTTTGAGTAATCGCTCTTCTATTATAACCAGGAGAAATTGTCAAAGGATATAGATAACGAAAAACAAGATATCTCTCTGTGCCGAGAAAAGAAATGACAGACAGCTATTTTAAGGGTGAGGTGTGAACGAACATTTCCGATGTGAGTCGCCTTGTTCCGATTACTCACGCTGGAAAACGAACCCGATTAAGGCGAAGCCTTAAATTTTGCTTTTTCTCTTAATCTCAATTAGAATAGGCGTTTTTTTTTTTCAATTTCCCTGAAAAACGTCAATTACAGTATTGAATTCTACAATAATAATCTTTAAAATTTTATAGGTTAATTTCTTTGTGTTTTCTCTGCAATCGCTTGGTGCTGGCGTGCAGTTTCTGTTTTCTAACCAAGGTCATTTCTTGAAAGATGGATTTGAAATACGTACCGATAACAGAATGGACTTGACCACGAGGGAGCGCTGAAGACATTTTTTATCACGGCAACTGGAAAAGTAACGCATGGTTTGCCATGAGGATCTCACAGCTTATTCTTGAATTGAAGGAGAAAACATTAATATTTTTTTGCATAAAGATTCCTTTGAACACAAACTGGTCTTGTTGTTGATAAGATGGAGTAAGGCCAGCAAATTACTTGATCAATTTAGACGCCAACTGTTCGAGTCGTGAACTAACCGTCCTCATTAGGAAAAGAGTAGCCTGTGTTTCTCATCCCTTCGTTGTTGTTGTTGTTGTTGTTGTTGTTTTCAGATCGACAGCGAAAACGCTGTTGTTTACAGTTTAGGATGATTAGAGGCGTAAATGTTGGTGTCAACCTTAATTCTAATGTTTAGGATTCTTTGAGTGAGATAAGCTCCGAAAATACACCGCCTGACGACAGACGTTTTGTAAAATATGATAAAACTAACGAACCCTTACCTCGCATTGCTGTATGCAGTAACACGCGGTCGTTTTTAAACAGTTTTGCCTAAACTTTTGTGAACGTTACACTTCAGCTGCAAATCCGCGACTGGCTTAAGACCTATCTCTGAGCAGCTGATATCTAATATGGCATATTTCCATAGTTCTTTAGTTGTCTTGTGTGGAATTTTACCACTTAGGACCTCAATGGGTTTGGTCGTGAAACATTGTTAACATATCAACAATATTCAGACTTTAAAAACGCGGCTCTCGCTTAAGCGTGCTTGTTTTCAGTAAAAAAAATCGTGAATAGCCTTTTCAGAAATACGAAATAAGGTGTCGAAGACTTGTAAAATTGTTCTCCTAAACAAAACGACATCCTCAAGTGTAAACACGATAATTAGTTATTCTAATGTTTATTGAAAATTTAAAAATTTGGTAATAATTCCTACGTGAATTTCGCCAGATAACAAGAAAATACCACTTTTTTTTTTTTCGGATTCGAAGATTTAAAGAATTGGAAGAAAAGTTACTATCCTTTTTCAAATAAATAGAAAAGTCAATTTTCGACCATAATTCTATTAACGCTAAATATTATCTTTCAGGTTTTACACACTACTAATTAATTCTATTACATGTCGGTATAAAATAGTTAGTGGTAAGTAAAACCTGAAAAGGAATAATAAGCGTTAACAGAACGACAGAAGAAAATAGATTTTTCTATTTATTTTAATAAAAGCATAGTAGCTTTTCTTCCAATTCTTTACATCTTCAAATCGTAAAACAAGACGTGCAATTTTCTTATTATCCCGCGAAATTACCTTAAAGTCAAATTTTGAATGACCATTAGAATCTTTAATTATCGTATTTACACTTGATGATACAGTTTTGTTTTCGAAAACCATTTTAGAAATATTCGACACCTTATTTCTTATTTCTGAAAAGGCGACTCTCAATTGTCTGAAAACAGCCAAGTTTAAGCGAGAGAAAATTTTTTTCGGCCTGAATATTGTTGATATGTTAAATGTTTCAATAAGGTCCGTTAAGGTCATAACTAGTTAAATTCTACACTAGAAACCACAAGAACCAAGGACACATGCCACAGTAGGTATCACTGTACTTCGGTTAAGGCGAAGTCTTAAATTTCGCTGTTTCTTTTAATATCAATTATCTTAATCTTAATTATAGTATTGGATTCCAGAAATAATAATCTTTAAAATATTATAGGTTAATTTCTTTGCGTTTTCTCCGCACCTGCTTGGCGCTGGCGGAAAGTTTCTATTTTTTTAACCACAGTAATATCATTGATTTGAAATACGTTTTGATAGCAGAATGGACTTTATCACGAGGCCGGGACGCTGAAGGCATTTTTTATCACGCCAACGAGAAAAGTAATACATGGTTTGCTCCGAGGATCTCACAGCTTATTCTTGAAGGAGAAAACAATGTTTCTGCATGAAAATTCCTTTGACTGAACACAGTGTTGGTCTTGTTCTTGATAAGATGGATTGAGGCAAGCAATTTACACGATCAATTAAGAGGCCAACTGTTCGAGTCGCGAACTAACCGTCCGTAATTAGGAAAAGAGAAGAGCTGTACCTCATTCCTTCGTTTATTTATCGATAAAACTATATATTGTATATTTAGATACGGCTCATGCGCAGGATAATTTAAGAGGTGTAAAGGTTGTTGTGAACATTAAATTAAATGTTTAGTATTCGTTGAAAGAAATAAACTCAGAAATGCAAACGCTCTGAAAATACACCGCCTGACGACAGACTTTTTGTGAAATATGATAAAACTAAAGAACCCTTACCTCGCGTTGTTGTATGCAGTAACACGCAGTCGTTTTTAAACAGTTTTGCCCAAACTTTTGTGAACGTTACACTTCAGCTGCAAATCCACGACTGCCTTAAGACCTATCTCTGAGCAACAGATACCTGATATGGCATATTTCCATGGTTCTTGAGTTGTCTTGTGTGGAATTTTACCACTTGGGATCTCAGTGGGTTTGGTCATGAAACATTGTTAACGTATCAACAATATTCTGATTTTAAAAAACCTCCGCTCACTTAAAGACCCAGTAAGGACCATTAGACTTTGCGCGCTGCGGCCCATCAGCGGCCATTTTCGTGATGTTCAAAATTCCGAGTTCTTTAGTTTGACTCAAAAATCCATCTGCATCGGCCGAGTTATTCTTCTCCCGTTATTCTGAAAGGTCTTATATATGATATAGCTTGTTTATCTGAGAACACTTCTACATGTCTTTTGACAAACAGTTGTATTTGGCCTAAATATTGTGTGAGGTCGAATCCTACTGATTCAAAATGGCGAACCCGTCCCGAGGAAGACCTCGTTTACCTGGACATGTCCGGCAAATACGACTTCAGTCGTCCGTCTTCGACCTGTGGAATTCCAGAAAACTCGCACTTGGCTTTGGGGAAGCTACCAACAGCGAATTTGCTGAATTCCTTTTACATGAACCGAGAGAGCATTTATCACAGCGATGGTGAGCACTTGCGACTATTTCATGCATGGTGACATCAGTTACCGTTCTGTACGGTTAGTTTCTTTGCTTGAATGAATTTTACTAATACTGAGTTTCAACATGCCAGGATTTTGGAGCTGGGAGATGTTTTAAGAAGCCGTCTGGAGCGTGGTGAAGTGATCAAAACATCAACAGAAGGGCGCAAAGTCTAATGGTCCTTACTGGGTCTTTAAGCGTTGCTGTTTTCAGTAAAACAATCGTGAGTTGCCTTTTGAGAACTGGTAAGAAATAAGGTGTCAAAGAGATCTTTTCCAAACAAAACGATATCATCAACTGTAAAAGCGATAAGTAATTATTCTAATGGCCATTCACAAATCTAACATTAAGGTAATAATCCAACGTGAATTTCGCCTGTAATAAGGAAATAGAACGTTTTTTCCGATTCGAAGATTTAAAGAATACTAAGGAAGAAAAGCTATGTACAGTGCTTTTTAAAATAAATAGAAAAATCTATTTTCTACTGTAATTCTGTTAACCCTAATTATTCCTTTTCAGATTTTGGTCACCACTAAGTTATGTTCACGGACAGTTATCTGTTGTGATATCAACGCGTAGCATTTCGATTTCTCATTTGTGACTCTTCATCACAAGAAAGGAAACGGGCATACGATGAAACGATGAAAAAGCACGCCGAAATGCTACGTTTTCATACCACAAGCGATAATTATCAGAGAATATTAATTAGTGGTGAGTAAAACCTGGAAATGAATAATTAGCGTTTACAGAATTACAGAAGAAAATAGGTTATTCTCTTCATTATAAAAAAAAGCATTGTAGCTTTTCTTCCAATTCTGTACATCTTCGAATCGTAAAAAACTTGTGCTATTTTGTTGTTATCCGGCGAAGTTCACGTAGGATGACCACCTTGATGTCACATTTTTTGTGACCATTAGAATAACTAATTATCGTGTTTACACTTGATGATACAATTTTGCTTTCGAAAACCGTTTAAGAAATCTTCAACACCTTATTTCTTATTTCTGAAAAGGCGACTCTCGATTGTTTCAAAACAGCCAAGTTTAAGTGAGATGTTTTTTCAGCCTAAATATTGTTGATATGTTAAATGTTTCAACACCAAACCCATTAAGGTCATAACTAGTTAAATTCCACACGATAAACCAAAGGAGCCAAGGACACATGCCACAGTAGCTATCACTGTACTACTTTTCTCTTTCTCGCGGTAATCTCTTTAAGAAAGCGCAAGAAAAGCAGGTGCGTCTCCAATTTTATCTCCAACTAAGCCAAAAGGGCGAAGGTTTGGAGTAAACGCCTACCCTTTAGGGAGGCGCGAGTAGAATTTAAAATCCATTGATATGAGAACTATCGTCCTTACTAGCTCATGAATTTAATTGGATGTCTTCTCTACTTTTGGTCACATATAAACAGGAATAGGTTTATTCAGCAACAAGGTGGTTAAGAAAAAAAGAGAAGCACTACAAATAATAAATTTTAACACAAGAAACATGATTTCTGTTACTACTGAACTCCTTTGTGTTTAAACAAATGCTATTTCATAAAATTTGGAATCAAGGTTATATGTTGTCCCATCTTTTTCAAAACCTCTTGAAAGCTAGAAATAAATTTGCAAGTAGCGATAGTAGTCCGAAAGTTTCAATCTGTAATTAGATTTACTCACGGAACAACAGCCTAGCACAAGTTACTATCATTTCTCTAAATAATTAATTCTGAAACATTAATGGCTGCTTTACCATGGAGTGGAACCTTTATAGCGTATATTTCCTATCGGACTTTTTCTAAACATGATAAACAAACTAGCTCTTACCTTGCCCTTCTGTATATTATCACGCGGTTGTTGTTGAAGAATTTACCGGGAACAATACCCTGCTAGCAGAGGTTTCTTCCTGGCAAGTCTTTTAGCATGTACGAAGTCGTTCGCGTCTCTTGTATTTCGCGTATTCGGCTTCTTTACTTCCTATTGTAAGTTTTAATAGAGATTCTGTCTGCCAAGTCTCAAAATTGTGGAGTCGGTGGTATCGATATTCAATGTACAACATTTGCCCGCAGTTTCCGATCTACATAACCACGTTATTAAACCAATATGCCTCACAAATTTGGCCAGTTCGCTTTTTTGTTTTTGTTTTGTTTTGTTTTTTGTTGAGCGTTTTTAATTACGTCGGTGTTGGTTCATACTTCCAAATGTAGAAATTTTAGTAGCATACTGTGCGATGAGCCGAACCAGCACTGTTTTGCGCCGGTCCTATAATGAGCTGCAATTGAGTCGAACGTTATTTCAGATTTCTCTGAATAGGAATTTCTTCGGTCACTATGAAGGACCGTAAATATCACTGTTTGTAAACTTTATAGATCAATAAGATTAAATACGGACCAAGGATAACCAATGTAGAGGCATTTATTTATTTACTTATTTTAATTTTTTTTTAAGATACCGCGTCGCCCACAGTTGGTGATAAGTGCGAAGAAAACGATCGACTTCCTCTGCTTCCTCAGTCACTGAAAATTTTACATGTCGAACCACAGACAATTCTAACTTACGTGAGATTATAAATCACAGCAATTCAGGAAGCTAAATCTATCCGTAAGCTGTTACGATTTATGATATTCACGCCAGTGGGATCTAGTGGGAGCTGAGCCAGTGGGAAGATGCTGGTAAACCAATCATATCGCAAGAATGAACAATACAGTCGTTTCAAAACAATAACAAAGGCGCCGAAAGACCTTTTTTGTTTTGTTACCTGAGGCTGATGTTAAAATATAAAGTTACCGCCTTACTAATTTCCGCGATTTCAAAAACAAACAAAACAAAATCACCTGCGAAAATGAAAATCGCGAAATTAAATCCTGTATTACACCAACAAACAATATAAAATTTACATGACTTCGCTCCCCTCACTTCAAGATTCCGCGTAGGTTTTGCGTTGTTTACTAAATATAAAGTTGATATTCCTTTATTCAAAGTTTGGAGTGCCGACAAAAGAGATCGGAAAAGAGTTTTGGCACACAATTTTTCGGATTTGGTTTGCAAAAGGTAAGCGATTTTAGAATAAATTATTCATTATGAGCAGGGAGCGTGCCAAAATGCTTCATGCAACGAGTGATTTGCTATAGATTTACACCTGATTTGCCCTTTTTGCGGACCTGACAGTGAGGCATTTGACCGTCAAAACTGGAAGCACAGCGGGGCATTTTATCAAACATTTTCAAAAAAGTCAAATACCCGGGTGTTCGCCCGGGGTGGAGGGGATGGGCACTTTTGGAATTGACTGATACATAATTTTCGCGATTTAAAAATAATCGATCTCATGTATTACACGACGAACCACAGACAATTCAAACTTTTGTGCAAGTGTATTACTGTATTATTTATTTATTTATTTATTTATAAATCACAGCAATTTAGGAAAATAAATAAATCTATAAGTGTTATGATTTATGATATTCCAGCCTGCGTGGCAGGCGTAGAAAAGGGAGGGGGGGGGGGAGGGAGGGGGAGGGAAAAGGGAGAGGGAATTGGGGAGAGGAGAGAGGGAACGCCTGCTCTGTAGATTGCGAGTAGTCTCTAATTTCGACGATGGATTGTGCGGCGGGCGAAAGTCACGCGCGCGCGCGAAGTTGCGAGGAGACGCGACGCGAGGAGACGGGGAGCGCCGAAATTCATATCGTCTTTCAAGCCAATTAAGCACAACGAGTGAGGTTCCTTCTCTTCGCTTCCTGTCACTTGCTCTGTCATCGATAAACTGTGGGAGACATTAAAGCCAAAAAAAAAAAAAAAGAAAGAAAAGAAAAGCCTTCTCGTTCACGTTGCCTTGAGGGAGGCAGATTATAAATGCCAGAAACAACAGAGAAGGGGTAGGAAGGCCTCCGGAAAGCCTACCTGTAACGATTTCTGCCGTGTTTGCTGTTGCAATTTTCTTGTTACTGTAAGTACGGGGATTTCAAGCGAAGAGTTTCGATTCTACGGAAAATATCTACGAGATCACAAAACGCCGGAGTGGATAAATGTTGCCTCGTGGACCTTCGGAGCAAACTCGGTCTTGAGTGTGAGCAATCTTTTTCACTCTCGTCCCGAGTGTGCGAGAAATACGCCAGGAAACCGAATTCTGCCAGTGAGTCTTCGCCGATCGCGAGCGAGAGGTTTAAACGCATGGCGCGCTCCCCTTCTACAAATTCTGCCATCTCAAAATCAATTAGACTGGAGTCGTTGCCGGAAAAGAAACCCGAAGCGAGAAAAACGAGGAGGTCCATAAATTATGGCCATTGAAGAGTTCGTGATCTTGAATGTTATAGTAGGTGTTGACATCGGCTTGTGTACTGTGTTGACAGATTCTAAGAAATAGCCAATCAGAGTTTTGCGCTTGGAATGTACGCTGGCCTGCGAGCAAGCTCTCTTGGGGTACGAGGGGTGGTAAGAGGGAGAGCTTGGTCGCAGGCTAAATGTACGCGAGAATCGTGAATCGTGAATATTTATCGAGTGCCGGAAAAGTTAAAAATCTCACCTCGGGACAACCATGATTTAGCGTGTACTCTTACGAAGAGTTCGAAACAAACGGGGGAGAAAAAGAAGGGCAGCGAATGCAACGATCGTTGCAGGTTCTGTGGTTTGGCGTTTGAGAATTTATCCGGTTCAAGGGCATCTTCCGGCGATCGCAAAGATCGCTGTTTTCCATTTGGCCGCAAAATAAGAAATGCCGCGGAGTTATACTGTTTTATTAAGACAACTGTAACTTCCAGTAATGCCATTGCTATTTCTGCGTTTTCGGCGACGAACTGTGATACCGTGGAAGAATCGATGCGCAAGAATGTAGCAGCAAACGTCAACTTCCAACGACGATTAACCCTTGAACGAAAACAAGGAAAAAGACGTAAGAGGAGCAGATAAAGATTCAGCAGAGCGGGTAATTTCAAGGAAGTCGCTGCAGTTTTGTGCGAAGAATGCTGTGGCGGACATCGAAAATAGAGATGAAGGTGACAACTTTTCGGAGGATACCCATTTGTTACTATTTTGACTGTAGCATCGATGGCCTCTCAGAATCAACTGACAACTCATCCGCCACAAAAGCCGAGACGTTCCAATGTAAATTCCACGTGGAGTCGATTGGAAGGGCTTCTCTTTAGCTTTTTCTGCGGTTGCATACATAATTTTGTATTCGCATCTGCGAATTTGATCATTGCCATTAGCAGCGTTAAGTTCATAGATTTCATCTGCAGTTGGTCTTCGATTATACTTTTCAGTGGACTAAGAAATGACGAGAATCACTGCATTTAATACTTAGTTCGTTGCTGGCGTTTAGATAACGGCCAAATTCGTGATTCCCTTGGTCACTATATACGAGTTATTTACGAAGCCAATAGTTATTGATGTATATAGACAAATAAAATAACTAATTTTGTTACTATAACGAGACCCAGTCGTAAGCTCTTCGCACATAAAAACATTTGGTAAATCAAACTCTTCCCGTATCCAGTGGTTAAAACCACCAGGACGTCTCTGCCGGTTAAAAAAGTCTTTATGATTGATTCTTGTTCTGCTTTAAAAATGTTTCTCATACTGACGAGATTTAAATCTCTTAAAGCACGTTTGCGTGCCGCCGCCATCATGGTTATTTTTGTTGAAACTGTGAAACTTACATTTATAAGTTACTCATTGTCTCTCAGCCGATGGGAATTTTGCGGCCGCCAGCTGCCGCAGATATGAACAAAAGGGGGTTCATAGAGCAGGGCTTCCCCCTCTTCTCTCCCCAATTCCCTCTCTCTTTTTCCCTTCCTCTCCCTCCCCCTCAACCTTCCTTTTCTACTCCTGCCACGCAGGCCAATGATATTCACGCCAGTGGGAAGATTCTCGTAAACCAATCATATTCAAGTATGAACAATACACACATTTCAAAACAATAACAAAGGTGCGTAAGGCCTTTTATTGTTTTGTTACCCGGCGGATGTAAAAATATAAAGTTATAATAGTCATAATGGTTAAGTAGAAGCTATAGTCTACCTTATTCTTACTGAATACTATATGACATGAGCAAACAATACTAAATTTACAGTTCCCGTCAGTATATTAAAACTCTTGTAGGAGGCTTTTTGCTGAAAGTTGTTTTCATCGCAATTTTGAAGTGGCTTCTTTTGTTTCTAAAAAACGCCTCGTTTTCACCAACGACGCAAGTAAGCGCAAGCGCAAGCGCAAGAGCGCTTATTTCACTGTCAAAACGGTATTAACGCAAGCATAAGCATGAGCGCACGCACAAGCGCAAGGATCAAGATTGTTCCTTTTCCTTGTACTTGCGCTTATGCATAAGCTACTTATGCTTATGCCTGTGTTTGTGCTTGTGTCGCTAGTCAAAACCAAGCTTAGATTCCTAGAAACCTAATGAAAACGTCTTTAATTTAAATTAACTGGCGTGTCCTTACTGCAGGTGTTTTTGCAAGGTTGCAGAAATGATAAAATCTCTAAATTAATCAAACTGTGGCTCTTTATTTCTCCCATATTCGCGAAATTAAATACTTGCGAAATACGCCTTAAAGTGCCTATGAAGCGAAATTTGTTTTTACATATTTATAAAATATACCATTTGAAACTCACCATTTCAAAGTTTGAGACGTTTATGTTTAAAATTGACGATTTTACAAGACCTCAAAGTTGTGCCAATTTGCCTTCAAAAATGGTATTCGAATTGCGCGGTAAAAATACCACGTGACTACAGTCTCTGACGTCATTTTGTTGCCAGAACATCAATTCGTCGTCGTCTTCTTCCTCCTCTACTTCTTCTTCTCCGGTTTCGCTTAATGTTTGCGAAAAGTCACTCATTTCTGATTCGCTTACCATGTCTTCTCCCTCCAAAACTCCTTGCTTACAGTAGAATTCTTTGTGCGTAAACAAACTTCTGGTAACAAAATGACGTCACGACCAGGCATTTTGCACTTAACTCGGACCCATTCTCCTGACCATTTTTAGGGCAAAATGGCACAACTTTGAGGGCTTGTAAAATCGTCAGTTTTAACGCTAAACGTCTCAAACTTTGAAATTGTAAGTTTCAAATGGTACATTTTATAAATATGTCCAAAACAATTTCGTTTCTTAGGCACTTCAAGATTTTTTCGGGAAATTAAGTACGCGCAAAAATTAGTAAGAATAAACCATATCCGGACGTTAGATTGTGTAGGAGGAAAGTTCTCACTAATTTTGTCCCGCGCTTTGTGCTGGTTGTCACGCCTCCCGCACGCTCTCCTTCCTTATCTTGTCCATAGAAAAGGCACTTGGTTTGTATCAATATATGATGACTGGCGGGTACTTACTGCAAGTTTTTTTGCAAGGTTGCAGAAATGGTAAATTCCTTTAAGAAAATGCAAGCTGAAATAAACTTTCCACGAACTTTCTAGGGAGATATTTTCTTTCCGAAAATGCTAGGTGATGTTTTTGACTCCAAAAACAGCAACTACGACTTTTTCGAAAACCTTAGGGGGTATGGTTTCCCTATTGTGAATATTTTAGGCCACGTTTCAGTTACGAAAATCCGAGTGCTTTCTTTAATCGGCGCCGAAAGCCCAAGGCGAACTACCCTCCACCGAAACAGATATCTACCGAAGCTTTTCGTTGCGTGCCCCTGAAATTATCGAACAAAGTTGAATCACATATCCAACATTGTTGGATTTGGATGTTGAGATAGTGGCACAGACATTTGTTGGCCTGTTGGACTGAAAGCCATCCTCTCCAGTTCTGAGTCAGCCAACATCACGGCTAGCATCATGTTTCGTTGCTGCTGAAAGAAAATCACAAATGGTTCAAAATTCCACTCACATGATGTTGCTATACTGACTGCATGAGTTTGACTTCTCAAAAGTCATGCAGGCAGTATTGAGCTTTCCAAACACAAACACAATACGTAAAATTCACCTTAAAGAGAGATTCCCAAAGAGGCCGTTTTTCAAAGCTATTGACTGAAACTTTAGAGAATGAACTCGTTTGTGCCCATCATAGACTGTTCGTTGATCATGTCCTGTTTGCGCAATAGCTCAAAACCCAAACAGTTTCTCTGAATGAACCTTTTCTTTATAGTCGGCACAGTTCTGTAGGGCTGCTGGTTTCAGCAGATTCCTGTTGCATTGGGTGATAAGGTGTACATACGTTTCGTAAATTTAATCTACTATATATATATATATATATAGTATATATATATATATATAGTGTATATATATATATATATATATATATATAGTGTATATATATATATATGTGTGTGTGTGTGTGTATTTCTCAGAAATCCCTAATGAATCACCATCCAAATGGGAATAGGCTGGTGATCCTAAGTAATTAAGGCAATCAGTTGCTAATATATCCCTTCCCTACCTTACTGCACTTAATTAATTTCCAGGGGGATTTGGCCGTGCATCGCCGATCGACCCGGGAGTAGTGACGTGATCCTGGTTGCAGAAAATGTGTGAAATTGTCTCCTCGGACCTTACCATAAAAATAAGGCCACACTGTGTATGTGTTGTACAGTAAAAATATGTGTTCCCGGTGTGGTTGGCTCAGTGGCCTAGTGGTTAAGGCATCCGACCGGTAATCTGGAGACCCAGTACTATAATATAGTACAAAGCACGTACATGACGCCATTTGCCAGCGCGTGCAGTTTCAAAATCATTACGAATGTGACATTTTTCAGAATTCAAACAAAAACGTCTCGATTAAAATATTACAGTCATACCAGTAGTATAGTGTTTGGGGGTACGAAATCAATTGATTTCGTTTTCCCCAAATCTGGTCTCGTATTCTGGAATATATAGTTATTTAATTTGATGGAATATATAGTTATTTAATTTGATGGAATCTATAGTTGTTCAATCTGATGGAACCAAGGTCTGCACACTTCATCTATAGTTTATTAAAATGCGTGACTTTCTCGGAAAAATCACCAAGCGTGACATTCTCGGAAAACAGGGAATGAGTCATCGCCTATAGCTGCAGAAAAAAATAGCAAAACTGGTGGCCACCAGAACCTCTCATGAGGGACTTAATTTGGAATTTGAATCACCACCCGTCCCTCATGAGAGGTTTTTTTTTTGAATTCCCACCACCACACCACCAGAGCACTATCATTTATGTTCCCACCACCACTCCGCTCTGGCCCTATCAGACCCTCTTGAGGCCAAGTATTTGTTTATTTGTTTTTTTCACCCTCCGGATTGAGATTGAACCGGCACTTCTGAGAAGCCTAAGCTTTACTATAGCTCTACCCAACAATCCGACACCATCTCAGGGTGATTTTGTTATTTTTCATTTTTTATTTTTCATTTTTTATTTTTTTTTTATTTTTTCAACCCATGGAATAACGGCGGGGGTTTTTCATTATTCCATGGGGTGGCTTGTATACATTTCGCTAACGAAAGGCCCCCGCTTTTTCCAATCGTTAGATCTTATGTATACAAGCCACACTTTATCTGTGTGAAACAACCCTTATATTTTCGTTTGTATTTTCATTTTTATGCTCGTGGTACATAAATGAAATTTACAAAGATAAAAAATAATACGCATGTGTAAAAAGCGAAAAATCTGACGTAGTTTAATGACTCATTCGAAAGGGAAACCCCCCAAAAATTCTTCGGGCAAAGGGTCAGAAAGAGGGCAGTATTTTAAAACTCACAATACTATCCTGAACTAGGCAAATCATATGGCGTGACGTCAACAGCTAGATTTCATAATGTCCATACGCATAGCTTGTCACGCCATTATCATGAATATACTGCTTGTCGTCAAAGCAGCTGAGTGATACTTTATTTATCTCATAACTTCCAAGTTGATGGTTCTGACTTCTGATTGTTTTCATTCTATGATGCATCTGTTTATTATCAAATAGTGTCTCTTTATAATTTTCATGTTTGATGTTATTCTTAATAATATTCTTCCTAATACCTTTTGCTGTTTTTCCTCCTTTCTGATCATCTTTAAAATAGCTATACATCTTCGATCTCAGTCCTACGAATTCACATATTGGGACTCCAGCAGCCTCATCTTTCATCTTACCAATCACTTTTTTATTCGACTTATCGAAATATGGCGAGCTTTCAGGATAGTCACTGTTATCGAATTTATCTTTATCATTCCAGAAATTCCTATAGACGTCTCCGGTTTCAATTTCATAGGTCAGTGAGTCTGTGTCTGTGAATAATAATTTTGCTTCATCTCCATATTTCTCTTTGATGTAGTTGTAATGGAAATCGTACATCAGTGTCTTGCTAAGGTCTAGAATACACATCCCCACGTATGCTGGCCGGTTTAAAGTAAGTGTTTCTTTTATCTTATGAACAGCTACTAGATTTTCATCGAAGATTTTACTGCTGACATAAGTGGGTTTACTAGCTAATTTCAATAGCTTCTTCCCATCAGTCACCAATCTGACGTCTACTCGCTTTCTGAGGTTTTCCATCGTTTTGCCAAATACACTGTTATTCATCAGCTTGAAAAAGTCTTTCTCAAAGGCATTTTTTGCATCAGTTCTTTTCTGAGTGTTGAAGTCGATGTACTGTCTGAGCCACGCGGACTGATTGAACTCTAATACTCGATGGACTTTAGTTATTTTCAAACCGAGATCCGTATATAATTGGAGGTTCCTGTAATGGAGCACGTATTTTTCTTTGTTGCTTAATGTTGGTATTAGTTTATGTACCAGACCAGTTGATATATTGTATTTCTTTGCTATGTTTTTACAATAATCTGATAGCATGTCCCCAGTCACTTCAATCTTTTCCGGCCCAAGTGGATAGTCATTATGTAGATCATGTAACTCTTGGGGGTATTTAAGGTCAACTTCAAGAATCAAACCTTTGTTGCTGTCTTCTTTATAGACAGCCAGGTCTAACTTGCTGATCCGCTTTTCTGTCAACCATTTGAAACCACCGGTTGGTAAATATTGACTCATAGCCCAACCATACAAATTATTAGCATCAAGATACATGATGTATTTCGAGGGCGCCTTCTCGTCATACTCTTTCATGTATTTATTATTTGCTTTACCGTAACGGTTGGCTATATAGCTGATTCCTCCACGCATACCCTTTTCAATGAATTGAAACATATCAATGTCTGTCATCAATTCTAATTTTATGTCAGTCATTTTAAGCATGGCGTCCCAAGATAAACCAGGAGATGTGAAATAGTGACACGGGTCCAGTTTATAGTACTCAAGGCATGTTTTTCTGAAGTTTTCAAATACATCAGCCAGTAGGAGTACATCTGTTTTAAGGTACAGATCATGATAATCACCCATGTTTTTCAAAGAGAATGTTTCCCACACTGTCTGAGCATGTGTGTAGTCTTCATCTGATATATGCGTATCACTCAGTATGCTATAGAATTCATCTTTTGATGGCAGCTTCTGATTGAATTGATCGAAACTGTCCATGTAGTCGTAAGGATAAACACCTTTCTGCGCCATCAGATTAAGATCCTTTCCCTTGAACTCTTGTGAGGTGTATTTTAAGGCTTCTTTTGGTAGATTGCCTACAAGTTTTTCCAAACTGGAGCTCATGAACTGGAAACTATCAATGAAGGTCAAGTGGTTGCCAAGCATGAAAGCCATATACTTCTCCAAGTTATTTGGGATAGCATTGATATTCATTTGACAGTCTTCACCTTTCTTGTTTTTGTAAGTGTGCTTCTTAACAATGGCTCCAATCTCCTGCATAATAAAATGACTATCATAGCCTCTCAGATTGTGGAATATAACAGGTATTTTTATTTCTTCTGGGTTCACTCTGAGTTTCAGATTACAATCTTGGTGAGCAGAACCTCTATACTTGCCGGTAATGTGACAATGATCTCGGACTCTAATATCCTTTTCAGTATATTTCTTATCACAGATGTGACACATTTCAGCTTTTGGAATTCTTTTTCATCATCCTCAGTCATTTTCAATGGTTTGTTAAAATTTTTTTTTCACAACATTCTTGCAATATTTGACCTCCTCCAGCATAGCTTCCATAAATTTGTACAAAGCCTTTTCACCCCTGTATATTGCTGCTGGTTTGCTGTATTTATCATCATAACAACAAACCACTTTATAGCCGTAGCCACAGTCAGTATGCTTCTGATAAGCCTCTGTATATGATTTATCACTGTTGGGTTGGCAACCGTGTATTTTCTCAGTGATGGCCTCAAAATCAGCATAGATCACAAATGGTACCTGCTGTTGTTTATGAAAGTTGTTGAATTTCAGTATGTTGTTATCTTTGTTTGGCATTTTTATTGCCTGTGTGCCATTTACTTGCATGCAGTTGCCCTTGTGATCATTCAGAACCCTTTCAGAGCTGAAGCATTGAAGGCAGTGCATACAAAAGTGTTTTCTTTCCTTATGCTTTGTTTGATTGTACATGAACTTATTGAAATCTTTGATTAGCACATAATGCTTGTTTTCATTTTCAGTTATTAGAAGCAGATTCAAGCAGTCTTCATATTTCTCTTTTGAAACAAAAATTGGATATGGCTGTCTATTCTCATAACCAAAAACATTGATGTTGATCTCATTTTGTTTCTCTATCTTGTTGTAATGCTTGATTGCAACTGGGAATTCAATCCCTGTATAATCCAATTTTTCAATGTATTGCTTGTCTGATTTTTTAACCCTCTGTGGGTATTTTTCTTGTGGGTTCAAGTGTCTGATGTGACACCATCGGAAACATTCATTATCTTCATTTTTAATATTAATCAAACCCTTCGCACTGTTTCTGAGTTCATTCGGTAGTTTAATGTATGAGGAGCCCTTCATTGGCGCATATTTCACAACATTGAGGTAATGGCTGTCAACAGATTCAATTGTCCAACCTGAACCTTCAGATACCCAAACTGCAATCTTATTCATTATTTGGTCTTTTGACAACTGTAGTGATTCAGTTACTTCCAGATTATTCACAATTGTTTGAGCTACACTGTTGAAATATGCGGTTTTGTATTCTATTTCTCCGTCAGTTATTTTTGCAAATGTTACCTTGAGTGTTTCAACAAATTTGAGACCTTTAATTTCATTCAACAATTTTATAATATTATATGCAACAGCCTTTCTTGTGTTTTGCAGTTGCGCAAGCGGGTCTTTGTTATTTTTTATACCGATTTCAAAAGATTTTGTGAAGCCCTTCAGAGCTTTCTCTGTTTGCTCTATCTTAGTCCTGGGTGTAGGTGTTGGTCTCTGAATCACCTGTTTGGTTCTGGGGGCTGGGATCGGTCTCTTTTTCAATTGTTCTATTTCTTCCAACCATTCTTTTGGTGGGGCTGGAAGTCTTTTCCTCTCAAAATAATCAACCAATTCTTTCACAGTTGGTCTTTTCGTCCTTGGTGCAGGAATTGGTCTTGTTCTTGGTTTAGGCACAGGTTTTGTGTCATCAACTATAATAACTTTTGGCTTTTTCTGCTGCTTCAACAGCAATTCGATTAGCTTAGATTTGCTCAATTTTTTGAGACTTTTCTTGTCCATATTACTACTAGTTTCGATAATTTTTTCCATTTATAATATATCTATAGTTATTATTTCTTTAAAACATTTCCGTCTGCGTTTAAATATGGTTGAGAATTCAATTGATCCAATTACTGGATCCTTTTGAATTGTAATTATTGAAGAATATTTTTTTGATGTTTTTTTGTTTTAATATGACAAGATTTCCCTGCCATTGTGTAGTTACGTCCTGTCTTGCATATGTTACAGTACCATTCTTTATTTAGCATATAGGTAGTCTTGTGTTTTTTTCTTTCCTCATCACTGAGAACTCTAGGCCTTCCCCGACCTCTCTTAACATTTTGATTCTCCATAATATATAGTTATATAAATTATTTTTTAAAATATCTTTCTCTTCTTGATAAGTATAATTTGCTCTCTTCCATGTGTTTAGTTATTTCATGAATCAAGTCTTCGAAACTATTGCTCATGATGTATTTGCAGTTGTTTTTCTCATACATTAGCTTCATATCAGACTGTTTGTCTGACACTTTATACACACCTGTTGGGCTTTTGAATTCAAGACAAAGAGCACTGTGTTTTCTTGTGGGATTCATCAGCATTAAATCACACTGTCCAGCCATATATCCTTTCTTATAACTTCTGATTCGCATGTTTGAGCTTATTTGATTTTCACCTAATCCCGCCACCATTAATGCACCTTCATATTTCTTTCTGATGAATGACACAATCTTGTAGTGCAGATCATCTTCACTTTCAATCATCAGCATATTATTGCTTCTGTCATTGAACTGATTGTAATACCCCTGTTTTCTGATTGATGGCAACACTTTAGATGTAACCCAATGTTTAAATTTTGCTGCTTCCTGTTTTTTAGAGGACAGTATTAGTGAATAAAATCCTGATTCATTTATAAAAAAACATTTGAAAGTTTTTTCAATGGTCTCAGCACGAGGGACCGTTTTGTTACATCGTGAATCAGTGGTCTCAGCACGAGGTAACGTTTCGTTACATCGTGAATCAGTGGCCTCAGCACGAGGTAACGTTTTGTTACATCGTGAATTTATGCTGATTTTGTGGTCTCTTAAGATTCTATCATCAGATAAAACATGATCTTTGATAGCTTTTTGTGGATTTTTATATTCAAGAATAGAAGCTATGTCTCTACCTCTGAACCAAATCTCATTTTTTCATCAAGATAGCAATCTATTGATACATCCAATTCTTTATTATTGTAGGAATATTTTTGCATTTGTATATTATAATAATTTATTTTTTTAATTCATTTTCGACCTGTGTTTAAATATAGTCAGGAATAATAATATTCTTGGCTACATAATAGCAAATAACAGATATACTGTAGGGTCTACATATATATGTTAGATAATTTTCTTTAAATCCTTGAACGGTATCCAACTGTTGAAGTCATCACTGTAACCCTTCCACTTCACCAAAGCTTGTTTCTTCTTGTAATCTCTGCGAATGACTTTATCAATACGGAATACATCCTGTCTGGCTTTTAATAATTCAGCTTCATAAAAACTCCCTTCAATATCTTCACCTTTCAGATCCTTTATTTGTATGTTATTGGATTAGTGTACTGGATCTTATCAACTGTAAACACTTCTTCAGTCCAATTTGGTGTATAGCCCTTGTCGAACACATTCCGTTTATACTTGGATATTCGGACCTTATCACCTATTTTAAATTTCGGTTTCTGTTTTAATGTTTTCATATCACCATACAAATTGAAGTAAACAGTTCCTTCATTCCTCTTATCAGATGCTTCAACGGGTGTCATCTTTATGCTTGAATGTTTTGTGTTGTTGTACTTTTTCACTAATTTTGGTAACATGTCTAAATACAGTGTATTACCTTGAACAGTGAACTGCTTCCACATTTTGGACTTCATTGTCCTATTCCATCTTTCAACTACTGATGACTTCTCTTCATTCTCAGTTGAGTACATCTGTACACTATGTTTCTCTAGCAAGTCCTTCAAGTGTTTGTTGTAAAACTCTTTTCCCTTGTCGACCCATAAATACTGTGGTTTTCTGCCTTCCTTGAATATTGTTTTGAATGCTTCAGTGACAGATTCACCTTTCTTATCCTTCAATGGGACAATCCAACCATATTTGCTGAAGACATCAATAACCATGAGAAGATATCGATAACCTTTATTCCATTTACTGAACTGTTGCATTTCAACTAGATCACTTGCCCATATTTCATCAATTTTATTTACAATCACACGCCGCCGAGTGAAATTTCGTTTTATGGGTGCATGTAATTCATCAGCTAGTTTTTCTTGCCAGTTTTCTTCACTCGACGGCTTTTTCCGTTTTTTGAAACACCGAGACCAAGTTTCTGTTTTTTGTCAATTAAGAATCTGGCTGTTTGACCCCATTTTGGCATCTCACCATATGGTATTTGATCTAGTGACTCGACCATTGTTCTATCACAATCGCCTTTATTTTTTCCCATATCATAACAAATATCATGGTAAGCTGCTATTTCATCCACTTTGTTATAAGGTTGTACATTCCATTTCAAGACCTCACCAGTATTTGGATCATATTCCAACTGTTCATGCAGTGGATTGTATGGACCCATATATTTGTATTTACTTGGTGTCCAGCCAGCTTTGGGTTTTGGCAACTTTCCAATTAATTTATGAATGTCAATAGCACCGCCATAATCTAATCCTTTGATATCTGTTTTGTAACGAATATTTGGTCTCACTTTTGTTGAGAGTTGTTTCAAAGCTTCTGAACCAACCTTTGTGATTGCAGGCTTTGCTAGGGAAAGTCCTTTGTCAATTAATTTCTTTTGCAGCTTTGGATTTCTCATTGCTTCTGAAGCATAATATCTCCCCATTTCAACACCTTTCTTTGCTAAATAAGGGACTCCATGTTCCAAGAATCCTGTTAGTGCCATATCTGCAGCTGAATCTAATATGCCTTCCCTTTCTCACTTTTGACAAACTTAGTCTTAGTGATCCCACACTCAGTACATTTACATTTCATCATTGTTCGACCATTTTTTGTCTTTTGATATGTTTCACTGCCGGGCACACATTCAGTCTGCTTCTTCTGTTTCACGCAATAAGATTTCATATACAAATGGGTTATATTAGTTTCTCCCCAAATAATTCTTTGCTGTGTCGCCAACTAATTGACCCCAAGATGTCCAACCTTTGTTGTCTTTACCCTTCATTGCCCTGCAAGTGAACCCATGAATTTAGGATCCGTAAACGGCTTTGGAATTGGTACACCCAATTTCAGATATCTTGGATCAAAAACTTTCTCACCCATCCTTTTCCCTTCTGGTCACTTTTGACAAATTTAGTCTTTGTGATTCCACATTCAGCACAAGTACATTTCATCACAGTTCGACCATTTTTTGTCTTTTGATATCTTTCACTTCCTGGTACACATTCAGTGACTTTCTTCTGTTTAACACAATACGATCTCATATACAATTGTTTAGATAATTCGATGGAAATAACTCAATCCATATCTCTTCATTGTTCAAGAACTTATGTCTCATCATTTCTTTGGTTGAATAACTGACAAATAATTTATTTGGGCCATCAAGCATTTGCATTGGATTCAATTTGATATATATTACTTCATTGTAACGATTAGCTATATTGATCATTATTATCTGGAAACAACTCAATTCAACATTTACCGGAACTAACATCATTGTTATACATAAGTTAGATATTTTCAAAGTAGTCTATGATAAACCTGTGATTGACTCTTGTGTCTGTGGGATCAAAATCAGCATTATGTATTGTGTTCAGAATCGATCTGCCTTTTTGTCTTTCGAGAAGATAGTACAAACACCAATATCCACACAATACTGAATCCCTTTCTTGTATCTCATCTCCAGAGTATTCAAGTTGTTTTCCACTTGTAGCCATGTATTTCTGTACTTCTGTTGGCATCATTAAACCAAATGAGTCAAAGTATTCACAGTATCTATCACCAATTCGATAACATACCCAGTGAGTACCTGGTCCAATTTTGGAATCAAGATTGACTATCCCACATTCATTGTTTTTTATTTGTCTGGGAAGGTTGTCTCTTGAAAATACTCCTCTAAAATGTTTTATTCCAAGTTGTTTCACCCAATTGATTAAATCAAAGTTGGATAAGGGTTTGTTTACAAAATGGTTCCTAGTATGGGGATTGAATTGAATGGGCTGTTTTTGCCTAGTAGAAGTCCTTTTCCTTTGGGTTTTCTTTTTTTTTTCATTCCCATGCCTATTGGGTTATCCCATGTACCAAAAACAGGAGGGGATCGCCATGGCATCATAGCATGTTTCCCACCATTTTATTTTTATTAACTGCAATGTGATCTGGAACGTGAACAGGTAATGACCGTCTTGGACGGCTGCTTTCAACATGCAAACCTTTTCCAGTTAATTTTCTGATTGCTTCTATAGCCAAAGGAATTCCAATACTGGCGAGTATTGTTCCAATACCCTTTCCAGTCTGCGCTTTTGTTGGTTTATAACAACGTCTCCACCATACTGCATTTTTTTAATAATATCTGCCATCTGTCTCGTATTCAATAAATTTCCTACATTCAATAATTGGGATAAATTGGCATTAGGAATAAGAAATCCTCCACTTTGTTTCTTCCCAAATAGTTTATCAACACCGAGACTTGCTAATGAAGAAAGAGCACCTGTAGCCAATGCTGGAGCCGCTTTAGCTACTGCTTTACCTGCATAAGGCAATAGTCTTGTTCCAAGTGAAAAAAGACTGGACCAAAGAGAACCTCCTTCTACAACAGCTTTTCTGATTTGATTTTTTGATATCTTGATGTCTGAACCTTTTCCTGATCTACTTGATTTAATCAGTTTGTTGATTTGTCTCTTAGTCAACATTAGTTGATCATGTCCAGACAATTCACTATGTGTCAACCTGATTGTTACAGGCGAATTTGTTGCATAAGCTTTTGCTAGCTTTTGTTTCTGACCCTGTGAAAGTTTCACTCCATGAGGATGATAAGTAGTCATATAATATATGTTTATACTAAATTGTATTTAATACAAACAATCATTTAATTTAATTATTTAATTTATTTAATTTATTTAATTATTTATTTAATTTAATTAATTATTTCCAATTAATTATTTAATTTACATTGATCTCAGAATTAATTTTCCATCAGTCTTTCTCATCTCAATATCCTGCTCATAGAGGACCAGTGCATACACACTGTAATCAGCATTTGTTGCAGCACTCAAAGTGTATTTGAAAGTCAGTTTTGTCATTCCATCTTTAATATCCTGTTTCTGTTTCGTCAAATCAAAATAAATGAAAGGGAATATTGTACCGAAGTTGCCCCTGTCAAGAAGGGTACTTTCACTGAAATCATTTACAGCTTGAACATATTTCAAAACATCTCTAAATACTCTTGTTGGTTCTGTTGAGGGTTTATAATGAAGCTCTGGATAATCATTTCCATTGCCAACTTCAAGATAACAATCAGTCAAAGTTCGGTTATTTGCAACTGAAAAGGTGTTATAGAGAAATTTATTGGCTGTCTGAGATGCATCACTTGCATCATTGATGATGAATACAAAAACATGCCTGGGTTTGTTTATTCCTGTGGAAATACGGAAATTGGCAGTCTGTTGTCTTGTTGAATTGCCTCTCTCAACCATTTCTCTCATGTAAGTCCACTTTCTGTTGTCAAGATACTTGCTCATGTATAAGGACTTTCCCGTAGAATTAAAAACAATGCGAGGAACTATTAGCTGGAATTTAGTTAGTACCACACGACAATCATCGGCAGCTTGCCAAATCATATTGGCATCACTCTCAAGTCTCAGGTTCACCTCTACTTTTGAGTTAGGCATAAGTTCATCCCAAAAGCTCTTGAAAAAACCGTATCTGTTCAATGCAAGCTCTGCATTTACTTCACCAGCTGCACCATTCAACAGTGCTTTGCGAGCTGCAAAACCTTTGTTATAAGTAGCCACCTGGGCAACTCTATCATCAGCTTGTCTTTTGTCGTCAAGATAGAAGAACTCATTGGTTCCCTGACTCACAGCATAACCCTGTGAATACTCAAGCAATGACTTAATATTTGTGGCTTGGTTGGCATCTCGGCACTCATAAACATCAAGACCATTCATTTTTACATTAATGGTGTTTATAAGAGCGTGAACTGAATTAACGATACCATTTCGATCTCCTGCAGCAATGTCAGCTCCATCTGCAAGCTTCTTTACAATGAAAATAACATTGAAACGGGCATTATACCAGTCAAATGGTGTTGTCTCTCCACTGTTATCAACAACGAAACGGTAACCTGTTTTCCTCTGATGATCATTGTTTGCTACTACAGTATTAAGTGCTGTCTCTAGTTCGAACACTACATCTTCATATCTTTCGATATATTTTGAGTCACGATAGTTTGACATATATTATTGTGTTAGATAAAAGTTATTTTATTTTACGTGGTCGACCTCTCTTTCTTTTGATTAAACCACCAGTCTGGCTCACACTCTCAGTTCCACTCTTGTTTCCACTTTTTCTCTTTTTCAAAAGTTCTATGATTTTGTCACCAGCTTTTTTGCCAGCATGTTCACCAATTGTTGTGGCTGCTTTTTTTTACAGCTGTTTTGCAATGTCAGTCACAATACCTTCACCATGTTGTTCATATTTTTTAAACTCAAACCGTTTCATATACTATTAGGTTTTAATTCCACACCTCTCAAGAATAACTCAATATACCAATCTATCCCATTTAAATCGACTGGAGCTCTAGAAGAGTCTGTGACATAAAAGCGTATTGAGCTGATTGTATGTGTTGAGACAGGATTCCATGAAAGAAAACGAGGTTTGTAAGTGAAAGGTAAACTTCTAACGAGATCTGTGACTGGAATAACAGCGATTGTATTTGTGCTATTTCCATCAACAATGCTATCTATCACCATATCACAATTGATATAAATTTCATCTACTCCTCTTGTAATATCAGGTAGATTTGTTCCATATTCTGTGGCTGAAACTAATTTTGAATTGAAACCGATAAGTTTTCTGAAATCAAGATTTCTCAGATCCACTCGATAGTTTTCATCAAGTTCAATCAAAATGCGGTATGTTGACAAAACGAAATACATGTTAATACCATACAGGAATTTTGATTTGTCTGTTTCAGATGGATTCAGTACATGGCTATTTTTACTCATATACTCATGAATGTAACTATTGATATCGTCGTATGAATACATCCCGTCAACGAATGTTATTGTTTCCCAGTTTACACCTTTGTCATAGCTGTATTTAATTTGATTATTCCCAAAAATATCTCTGATATTGTACCAACTGTATGTCATATTGATAACATTCACAGCCATTTCATATTTTAAATCATTCGTTAATTTAAGAGGTGTATTGAATCTTTTTTCAAAATCATGACTCTTACTAACACCAATTTTGTCTCTGTTTTTACTGTTGAATCGTAATGAAATTTCTGTCATATACTTTTACATTAGATATTTCATCATTATTTTATTCAACTCACCGGTTTTCAGGATTCCCAGTCTGTTCAATGTATGCAATATTTTTGTGAATTCATTTTGAACATTTTTGCTGTTGTTGCCGGCTGAAATAGATCCACCAAGCAACTGCAGTCTTGAAAGCATGTCTCCCAAAAATGCATCCCTTGAACCTATTGCACCTCTTCTCCTTCCATGCCTGAACCAATAGTTGATGCACCTTCCTCAACGGCGCCAATTCTTTTTCGGTACTTTTGCATTAGTTTGATCCTTTGAGTCAATTCATATATCTTTTCTTTATTTTTATCCCTATTTGTTTTGGTTGTTGATAGATGAGCTTTTTGTCTTCCAAGTTTTTGGTTATTTCACCAATATTTCTGTTATACTCATCGATGTCGATTGTACCATCCATTATCCTTTTTAAATTGTTGTTGGAGGAGACAATTCATATTCCTGTAATACCTTAACTATCATCAAGTGAGAAACCTTTGTCAAGATTTGACTTATACTTTGGTTCTGTTTCAGTCATCATTTTAGGTTTGTAATCAATTGGTAATGTTGTTTTCAAAGGTACTGATTCAGGTAACGTGTTTAATAGCATAAGATCTTCAAAACCAGATGTCAAGGCTTTTTGATTTTTTTTCAACTGTTCAAATAACTTCATCCTGTTTTTTGTCAACACTTTCTTTCACACTCTTCTGGACATCAATAGAGGGTTTCAGCAATTCTGATGTTGTATCATATGCATCCTGTTTTCTGTATTCATAAGTCTTGATAACATCACGAACTTCTCTTGTTTTGTTTCCAGCTTCAATCCACTTTTAAGAAGCCTTTTCATTCGTTCTATATCCATATACAATTGTGTTAGACTAATCTAAACTATTTACATATGGAAATCCCTAATTATGATATTCAGGGTTCAAAGAATTCATTCAGACAGTTGTATCCGTATATGCCAAAAGACACTTTCAGGATGCTGCTGGCTGGTAATTCTGGATCTGGAAAGACAACATTGTTCATGCATCTGATTATGGAACCGTTGGTCTATTATGATCAGATACATCTTTATGCAAAAAATTTGGATCAAGACAAGTACAAAATATCTTCGGAAAGTAATGGATGAAATAAGCAGTCACATTGGATATCCTGCCTTGGTTTGCAGTCAAGAAGAGATATTGCCAGTTGAACAAATAAAAGACACAGATTTGCAGCGATTGGTTGTTTTTGATGATTTTGTGACTGACAAGAAACAAGATCAGATAATCAGCTATTTCATTCAGGGAAGACACAAGAACTGTTCAGTCATATATCTCACACAATCATTCTATGGCTGTCCAAAATCAATCAGACTGAATTGCAGTCACTTCTGCCTTTATGATTTCCCATCCACAAGAGAAAGAAACTTGATTGCACAAGAACTTGGAATTGACAAGAAGAAAATACATTGAAGCCACCAAGAAACCTTATTCCTTCTGTTATGTTGACAAGCCGATGAAGACAATCAAGAGAAATTTTATGGTGCGATTTAATCTTAATATAACTGTATTATATGGCAATCAATAATTTTCAAGATGTTGAAAAACAGGAGAATCCAAAAACAGAAAGAATCGAAAAATTAACTTCAATCAAACCTTCTGATGTTGAAACACCATTTGAAATCGCTGAAAAAATCAAAATGGAAGTTACAGGAGGACACAAAAGTATTGAAAAACAATAATAGACTACTTGTCATCTATGAAACCATACCACCTGAATTCTTGGATGATGATGACAGCAGTGTGATGAGAAGATTAATCTAACAAGATGATATAATGGGAGTTTTTATGCTCAAATAATCAAGATAAACAAAACTGGAACTGGTGAAAGAGGCCCAGCTGGTCAATTGGTCCAAAGGTGAAAAAGGTGATATTGGTCCAAAAGGTAATACAGGTGCAATTTGGTCCAAAAGGAGCTACTGGAGCTGTTGGTCCCAAAGGTGATGGATTTCAAATTAACACAAGATGGTAATTATGACATTGAAAACAAAAAATAAAAAAGCCTTGTCTTTTGTTATTCCTACTGCTGGTCTTACAACTGTTCTTCGTTTTATTCTGACACAATTGGAAGTTTCAAAGTACACTTTAGTTGTTGAGTTTTATACTGATGGTAACCAAATAATGCAACAGTCTGACGACAATCTGTCATCTAATTTAATTGAAAGAAAGGATTCAATAAAAAGAGCATTTCCAAAGACTCATCTTGTTGATGGTTATCTTAAGAGATATCTTCCTTGAAAAAACAAGTCATGGTCCACATCAATGGAGTTATTGTTGATTTCACCATATTTACAAAATAATGCCAAACATCATGTCATAGTTTATGGTGTTTATGGATTTTCTAATATCATTTTATCACATATTCGCGACCCAGCTTTTGAAATAGAAGAAGAAGAATTGTTTTAATAATGAGGTTAAAATGAGTTTCATAGAATAGTCAATGTTGGACGCCCTATACTTCACAAGACTGCGCAACTAGAAATACGTTGATGATGGTGTAATAGGTAAAGCGGATAAAACATATCTCAATAATAACTTTGTGAAAAAAGATGAAGCGTTGCAATGACTTCTGATTTGAATCTTGGAGGTAACAAATTGACTTGGAGTAACAAATTGACTAATTAGCAGCGCCAACAGCAAACAATGATTCAGCCACAAAGGGGTTGCATGTTGATACTGAAATTGCTGGAATTACTGGCATTGATGTTTCTCCATTTCTTAAAAAAGATGGAAGTGTTGCAATGACTGGTGATCTTGACATGGGTGACAATAAAATAACAAATGTTGAGGCTCCAACTTCTGACAAAGATTCTGCCAACAAAAAGTATGTTGATGACCTTGTTTTTTCAGCATCAGGAGCTCAACGCAACCCATTCGCTTTTCTGTTAAAAGACAAATCCAAGTCTTCTGCAGTCAGTGGTGTGGAAAACCTTCAAATTGAGAATTTTGACAGATCACCTTATCACATAAACAAGTCATCATTGTCTTTTTTCATCAAACGAAGTGGTAACTTTACATCCAAAATTCGTTTTAATGTGACATCTTTAAGAAACAGTCAGTACACTTTTGTTGTTGAGTTTTACTCACCATCAGACCCACGCCAAGCTACAATTGGGCTCGATCTTCGCACATTGAACATACGAGATGCGGGACAGCCATTTCAAAAACCTTTTCTCAAAACCCCTATGTTGATGGTTATATGAAGAAGCTTTTCCGAATCGAAAAAACTGGTGGCGGTCAAGCGTCAATTGAGGTTTTACTTTTAGCACAGCTCCTGCGTCTAACACCAAAACACATATCATCGTTTATGGGGCCTATGGCTATCATACCAATTTGTCTTACTTTCTCCATGACCCGGCTTATGAAATTGAAAACGGCCATGTTGCGTTTGGTAGTAATATTGACATGAAATTAAACAAAATCATCAACCTGCAGGATAACCTCTCAAACCCACAAGATGCTGTAAACAAAAGTTATGTGGACCAGAGGTTGCAAACCAAACTTGATGCAATCGCAATTGAGCATGAACAACAATGAATTACTGAGCATGAACAACAATGCTCCACCCGTAAATTTAGATGATTGCGGTTACAAAAAGATATATTTACGAGATGCGGTTACAAAAAGATATACTGACGAGTATTTTCTTCGACGAGACGGTTCGACTGCAATGTATGGCGATTTGTCGATGGGTGGAAATAGAGTGACGAATTTAGCGGACGTGGTGAATGAAACTGATGCAGTGAATTTTAGAGTTTTAAATCAAGCTGGAATAGCTATTAGAGCGAACACTTTATTATTGAATGGAACAAATGCGATGGCAGCAGATATGAAACTTGGAGGGCATAAAATCATTAACTTAAAAGAAGGAACAAATAAAACCGATGCCGTAAATTTAGATCAATTAGAAAAAAGTCATATTTCATCTGCTTCTCATCCAAAGAATGCTTTCAAATATTTGATGAATGATATTGATGAAGTCAGTACTGAATATGGCTTGAAAGTTAATGGATATGTCAATTTACCTCGTTCACCACATTTGATTTCAAAAAAGGTCATTGATGTAGACTTGAATAAAGAAGCTAATCATATTTACAGAGCTAGAATCGGTTTTAATATGTACACAATAAAAGATGGAAAATACACATTTATTCTTGAATGGCTATTTCCTGATTATGAAGGAATGAATCTTAGTAGTGTAACATTCAGTGCAACTGGTGGAATTACAATTCATAAAACTGTAGGGAGAAAATTTGATAACAGAAATGAAGATCATTCGAGATATTTATTATGGATTGAAAAACCTTCAGTAAGTTCACCGCCTGAATATTTATATTGTACGATTCATATTAATGCTAACCCAACTTATCCAAATAAGTACAAAGTTCATTGTGTTGCATATATGGTATTGATTTTGAAGCAGCAGACGTTCCATCAAGTGTTTACGACTTCGCAGAAGCTTATAAAATCGTGAATGAAAAAATACAATTACAAACTGATTTAGATTTGAATGGACATGCTTTGATTAATAATTCATCAAACTTATTTGACGGTCAAAATGGTGAATTGACAATGCTAAATAATATTAATATGAACAGCTTTCTTATAAGTGAGGCTAAACTTGGTGGTGATTTAAATCTGAATGGCTATAGAATTCATAATAATAGTTTGAATCTATTTCGTTCAAGCGTCACAGGTGTAATTATGGAAACAGCTTTCGATCTCGGAGGATTTGCTCTCTATCAGCCAAATTAGGAGGTGATCTAGATTTGAATGGGAATAATATAATTGGTCAAATACAATATTTAAATTGCTTTGTTGAAGCCAGTCAAGGACATAATAAGAATACTTTAAAGCCTGTATTGATAAATGGCGCTGATATTTAGTATTCATAACAATAACTTTTATATTAAGAAAATGTATATTATACAAGGAACAAAACCCGGAATATTATACTTCAAGAAAAAAATGAAGGCGCTGGATTATTACCATTTCCAGCAACAATTTTTGAATACAGACATTCTTCTATGAGTAGAAACATCACAACGGTCAACGTCAACAAATCATTATCGAGAGGCTATTTTATAATTGACTATTCACATCCTAATACAGGTGCATTTGACATCACATTCCCATTAGAAGTGGTCATGAATTAATCTAAAATAATATTATATGGGTGTATTCAATCATTCACTAAATCAAGACAATAAAGGTGATAAAGGTGATATAGGTCTAATTGGTCCACAAGGCCCACAGGGTCCACAAGGTGATGGATTTACATTAACACAAGATGGGCATTTTGATATTGGAGGAAATAAAATAACTAATGTTGATGAAGGAACATCAGATGATGATTGTGTAACAAAAAAAAACAACTAGATTTGAAGTTAGATAGAGCAACTTTTGTTATTTCAAATTCACTGCCTGGTATACCTGTTCTTGATGGAATTTCAATTGCTTTGATACCATCTCTGTCTGTATTGACAACTGATGCTGATGATAGAGTTTCTAGTTGGCTGTATCCTGTTAATAATGTCACTTTTACACAAACTTCTAATTCGAAAAAACCATTGTTACTGAGAGATTCAGTCAAGAAAAAGTTTTTCATACGTTTTGATGGCAGTGATGACTACTTGGAGAACAGTTCATTTGATGTTTCTAAAGTTGCTGGACGGAGTGGAAATACTTGTACTGTTATTATCATTGCAAACACAAAACAAACAAAATATCAATCACAATTTCAATGGGGTAAGGGTGCTGTTAGATTTGGTGTTCATCTGCCTTGGATTAATGGAGCATGTTATATTGATTTCGGTTCTACATCAAATGGAAGACTTGCTGTTTCTTCTTTGGCTAATCTGACGGGAAATATTGAAGTTTTTACTGTTCGAGTTGATGGTCATAATATGGAATTTTTCAGAGGTATTTCATCAATGACACCAGTTGGAACAGGATCAATTTCAGCAACATTGACTGGTAGTGCACAAGAAATGTTTATTGGTTGTCAAGTTCATACAGATGGTTCTGCAATTAATTTTTGTGAAATGGATCTTTATGCTTTTGCTGTTTGGCAGAAATCACTAACTAACCAAGAACTGAGAAATATGTATCGTTTCATTGAAGATTATTTTGATCTTTAAATTTTTGTCTAAACAACTGATATATGAAAGACTTATTGAGATATGTATCTTATGTTTTCAAGATTTACAAAAAAGACTACCCCAATTTAGATGATTCTATATTAAAATCCTGTCTTGCATACAAATTTTTATACCACAAGCATTTCGAAGGATATATTACTATAGATGATATCATAAAATCTCACGCAGACATAGGCCTTATTGGTCCCGGAAGCGGTCGTTTATCAAACTTCTTAGAACATACTCTTGGTTGGATTGATGTATTACAGACTCATGCTATCCTCCATGATGCATATGGAAGATTTTACAATGATTATTCATTGGGCCGTGGATATAGTTATGCATATCCTGATTGCCTAGCAACAAAAAATAGTAAAAGATCTCCATTATGCGGCCAGATATCTGGAATACTTTATTGCATATTCAATAGAATTATTATATAAATGATATATATGTCAGTCAAACGTAAGAATATATTCAACTGGAATCATATTTCAGATGAATTAACAGAAGATCAGGTAAATGAATTAAAATCCTATTACCGAACATATCACAGAAAGTGTTGGGCTCATAAACAGGCGGTTAAACGGTTCAAAAAATGGAAATTAGCTGGTAATTCAGCGTCTATTATATTTGCAACAGGTGGTCTTGCTGCAAGCGTGGCAACCGGTGGTGTTAGTTTGGTAGCCATCAGTACAGCATCACTTTTGATACAAGGGTGGATGAAGCATAAAAACCTAGATTTGAAAATCCAAAATTGCACATATGCTTATCAAAGCTATCAACATCTACTCAATTCAATAAAAGACAAGTTGAGAAGTGGTGATTTTGATGCTTCAAGTATACAAATCTCAATGAAGAATATCGATGATTATGTGACTGATAATAGTCCAATTATTGATAAGTACCTACTGAAATATGATGAAAAATTCACTGCTTGATAATACGAATAATCTTATCAAATCTCAACAATAGAATCTCAACCCAATATTGATCATAAAATCCAAGCGTCTTTTTTGATCTAGTAACTTTTATTTCATCAAATGGAAGATCAAGCATTAAAAATATTTGCTTAAGCATAAATTTCGTACTTATCATCCTTTTACGATTCTTATTCACCAAAGGAAGGACAGTGTCTATCTCTTCGAATATTTTCAATATTTTACCCTTATCTTTTACAGAAATTTGAAGTCCATTCTTATGACATATACCATTTACCACATTTTCAATATGGTACTTCCGATGATATACTGATTTTCGCTTTATTTTATACATATTATTATGAAAGTCAACGTACTCTTTACAATAATCATAACCATGAACTGAACCACAATTTAGACAAACATTTTCACCATCATCGTTAAACATTCTCTGATTATCACAGCAAGGTGCTTTCACACTTTTAACAACTTTGACCAATAGCTGATCACAAAAAGAACATGTGAACTCTCCCATATTCTTTAATTCATTGTGGATTACTGAATTACAACTCATTCTATAATATTATGTGAGATATTATTTCTTTATGCAACTAACACATGACGTCACGTGAGAAATAATAGCTATAGGCGATGACTCATTCCCTGTTTTCCGAGAATGTCACGCTTGGTGATTTTTCCGAGAAAGTCACGCATTTTTAATAAACTATAGATGAAGTGTG
>JAEMWC010000007.1:2175000-2190000 GCA_016490735.1 Pachyseris speciosa
GCACGCTTTGGTGGAATGTACCCCCGTGGCTTTTGCATCCCTATGAGTCTCAACCTACTCAGCCACGAAATAAGGAGATCGTGCATGAAGCTTGCGAAAAGGAAAGAAGAGTTACCCATGCTTGTACCGCAGTTTTAGTAGAGCCATTGATGGATATGTCATGGTACAGAACGTGGATGAAGTTGATCAGAGTAACCGCTTACGGCCTGAGAGCCATTGAATTGTTCAAGACAAGATCGAAGTCTAAGGAGACGGAATTGACTGCACGCACACCAAGCAGTTGCAAAGTTAATACAAGATGTTCACAAACAGATGTTACGTGCCGAACCAGAAACTGTACTGTCAGTCTTACGACAGAAAATTTGGCTTACCCAACAAAAACAGGAGGCTGACGCGTCATCAGAAGATGTGTACTTTGCCAGAGACAGCGAGTCGGACCTTGTACACAGAAGATGGGACCACTACCCGAGGAAAGAGTGTCAACCTCATTACCATTTACACATATTGGTACTGACTTAGCTGGACCCTTATACGTAAAGGAGGGCTCAAGTGTGAAGAAAAAATATGTCAGGGGCATCCAACGAGCCAAATAAACCAAAGGCTGTAGAGTGGCATTTTTAAGTACCTTATGGTCTTTGAAGTCTGTTTAAATGTGATGTTTTTATAAGCTAGAAGAAGTTCATCTGTTCGGATTCCCTAGCTGAAGTTTCATTTGCCCGAAAATGTCAGGGAGCAAAATCTTCCTTTGAGAAAGTGCAAGCTGAAATAAACTTTCCACGAACTTTCTGGGGAACAATTTTCGTTCCGAAAATGCTAGCTGACGTTTGTGACTGCCAAAATCAGCAATTACGACATTTCCGAAAACCTCAGGGACTATATGATTTCCTAATTGCGAATGTTTTAGGCCACGTTTTAGTTACGAAAATCCGAGTGTGCTCTATAACCAACCCCGAAAACCCAAGGCGAATTATCCTCCACCGAACAGATATCTACCGAAACTTGTCGTTGGCTGCCCCTGATTTGTTTGTGTATTTACATGCGCATCGTCGCGTATGGTTCTCTTGGAGCTTACGAATGGCCTAACGACAGATGAATTTCTACAAGCCTTCAATCGTTTGAAAAATCGCTGGTCTTTGCCATACAGTGTGGTCAGACAATTCAAAAAGCCTTCAAAGCTGCAAATAGAGAAATTACGAAGTTGTATGACCAGCCGAAATCACAGAGCCAATCTTTGTGGGAGACTTTGGATCAAAGTCAAGTCAAGTCGGAATTACCTTTGGCCGCAGTAAGTGATGACCACAGAGGTCGGTTACCTATCACATCCGCTCATCTTGCCATTGGTAGATCGCTCAATCAGTTACCTGATGCTGACAACAATAAATTGGACGTGTCTAGTAAGAGAATCATGGAGAGGTATCTTTATCTGCAAAGACTGCTCAATCACTACTGGAAGCGTTGCAAGCAATAATACCCATATCAGTTAACTACGAGAGTGGCAGAAGGAAACACCCCTATTCAAGTAGGAGATATCGCACTGATCTCTGAAGATAACACTTCTCGTGGAAGATGGCCAGTAACCAGAGTTTAAGACGTCCATCCTAGCAAAGATGGACTTGTCCGAACCGCAACAGTCAGAGTTCAACATCTTGAACTCGAAAATCTCGAAATTTTGTTCCTTCTACCGACTTTTACGGCGGGTCGACATATTGATGCCCTTCAGATGGGCATCCACATGGCAGATCCATTCTAAGTTTTAGGTCTTAATTGCCAGATAATTGTTTTCGATCGAAATGTTTCCGTGTATTTAGTTTAGGTCTTAATTGAGAACTCTTCTGTAAACCACTTCGTTTTGTAGGCTTCCTGATTAAAGATTAATCATATTCACCATAACTTTGTTCTGAAGAGAAATATAGAGCCAGAAATAGTTCTAACTTGTTTCTTCTCACTCACCGTTTAAATTCTTTGTTTATGCCGAGTATTATTCATGCGTACAAACGAATTTTAAATTTTCACAAATTGATTCAAACCAAGTACCTTTTCTATAGAGAAGAAAAGGAAGGAGAGCGTGCGGGAGGCGTGACAAACAGCACAAAGCGCGGGACAAAATTAGTCGGAACTCTCCTCCTACAGAATCTAACATCTGGATGTGGTTTATTCTCACTAATTTTTGCGCGTACTTAATTTCCCGAAAAATGTCAAGGCGTATTTCGCAAATTGGTCATATTTAATACGCGAAGACTAAGTAAGTACCGAGTCAAAGACAACTATTCTTCTGTAGTTACCGTAAAAGCTCTATTAAGCCCCCCGGGGGGACTTATTTAATTTCAGGCCTCATTGACGGGGGGCTTATTAGAGAGGGGGGCTTAACAGAGAAGGGGGGCTTGTTTCAAAATCTTAAACCCTTCGTTTTTGTCTTTAAATAGTTTTTGTGCTAAACTCAAACAACTGCAGTGAAACTTTATTATTTAATACAGAGCGGCAAACAGTATTATGTGTTTCAGTGTATATTTGTTTAAGGCACAAACCAACTGGGCGTCATAAAGTGGATTTCGCGAATATGGGAGAAATAGAGAGCCACAGGTTTGTTTACTTTAGAGACGATTTTGTTCCCTAACATTTTCGGGCAATTACAATTACAGCAAAGGAATCCGAATTGACCAAATTCTTTTAGCTAATGAAAACATCACTTTAAACAGACTTCAAACACCATAACTTACGTAAAAATGCCTTTTTACAGCTTTTGGTTGATTTGGCTCGTTGGGTGCCCCTGTAATTTGGCCAGAGCTTTTACACTTAAGGCATCTTAGGAGGTAAAGCAAGTCGCTGCGCGAGCAATCGAATAGCAGTGGGCAATTTAGTACTTGGAAATTGCAAACATTTGCGAAACGGTGCGCTTTCGCTGAAGCGAGAAGCAAATCACAGAGGTGTAGTATGAATGGAGTAGAACTGTCGTTTCAGCTCGACTTTCAAGAGGTCTGCCCCCTTAAGGTGACTGTAAACCTTCAGGAGTGCCTTTCGAAAAAACGCTCCTCAGTGTGTGCGTCCTTTTGAAAGACACCCCAGAAGACTATATCAGTGGATGAACCAATGAACTATAGAAACGTTCAAACGACAATGACAATGTTTGCCCACCCGAATTAATAGCCCTTGCGTTACTACAGACATCCAAAAAAACTGAACTATGTCATTCAGGAGGTAACAGGCCAGGAAATTGTAAGAGGCTTTTCTTTACATTTTCACTGTTTTTCGATATTCTGAATGGTTCCTAGGAAAAGCGATTATAAATTTGGCTTGTAAATCAAATCAAATCAAATCAATTTATTTAAGCTCGATAGCATAGGGAGTGGTTGCCTAATCTCCCGAGCCGGGGGTCCATGTAATAAATGTCCGAGCATTCCGGATCGAATTAGAAGTTAGAAGTGTTGATTTTTGAGGAGAGGGGAAAACCGGAGTACCAGGAGAAAAACCTCTCCGAACAGAGAAGAGAACCAACAACAAACTCAACCCACATACGATGTCGAGTCCGGGAATCGAACCCGGGTCACATTGGTGGAGTGTTCTCACCGCTGCTCCATCCCTGCTCCCCCTGCTAATAGAATATTTTTGCATGCGTGTCACACTCTCGGACGTTCGCCACGGGAAAAACAATTCGAATTTTGTAAAAGATTTTGGTACGGCAACGTGTGAGGAACATTTTCGCCAAATTTCGTTAAAATCCAATAAATCTAGATTGAGATTAATTAATTGGACTTGAGGGAATGCACGCGAACATTGTGTTCTTGTGTCGGCAATTTTCAGGAAGTTGATTTAGCTCATGGAGCAACAAATAAATAACTGCTTACCCTTACGAGGGGTGTCCGCTTACCGGAGGTTATAAATGTAAGTTTCATAACGGACAAATCGCCGGAAAATGGGTTTAATTGATGTCCACTTATCTGAGATGTCCAGTTATGGGAGATGTCCAAAAGTGGAGGTTCGACTGCGATTCCAAAAAAAAAATTGTTCGGTGCAACAGGCTTTAATTAGTCGCTAGCGCTTTTGTTTTTGAAAGACTTGTACTTATGTTCTTCAACGCACTTCCCCGTCATTTATTCATTACCCAAACATAACATACGATGCTTCATCCTTCTGTATGTAGCTGTTTTATCACAAAAAAGTGAAAAAGAAAACAAAACTTGCACTGCTCTTGCTTCATGACCCAAGTTGCTACACCCTGTTAAGGTCTACACTTGTCTAATAATACTGATTACATGAAGCAGTTTTCTTGTGTCGGCACTTTAGGCGTCAGGCTGTATGATCGCCACCTTGATGAACCTGATTCCGACCCTCTCTCCGCTGTTGCTTTTGTAGACTTCCAGAGTGAGCCCCTTGTTGATCATCAGTCGGTTACTGTAGGCAGCGGTCCTCACGAAGCCACCGTCATGCGCAGTATAGCACGAACCCCAGCGTTCATCCAGTTTGAGAGTGAAAGCGAACTGGCCGGGATAAAACGAGTCGCTTGGTTTGGGGGTAACAGGACCGTGACGAATGGAGGATAAAGTCGCACCAGATACGCCTTCCGTTCCATAGCAGGGGCTGTTGCTCCCGTAGTTATGCTTATCACACGCTTCAAACCCGACAAAATTGGTACCGTCTGACACGCCATATTTGATGTCGCTGTCAGTTCCTCTTCCAATGCTGATGTCATTTGCGACTGTGATTTTCACAGTCAGCCGGGTGGTAGCATTAAGAAATCCAGCAGGAATCATGAGAACTTTGAGGAGAGCGGCGTTGGTCACTGAGCCCGCGTTGAATGTCAGCTGCTGAGAAGTCGACGTACGAGAACTGTCTATGTAGAACGCATTGGCTTCAAGCCAAACGGGAGTCATGGTCTCTTCATAAATCACTTGTGCCTGTAAATGGAGTGAAACAAAATCATTCATCATTCGATAAAAGGAAAAAAAATCAGCTTTAGAAACTTTGTTAGGACACGGAGGTTTGCTATTGTCTGCCTGTCAAAGGAATATTTAATTTATCTAGTATCTATCAAATTAAAGTTAAAAACTGTAAATATTTACGATCGCGATACAATGATAAAGGGAAAAAAGCCACTCGGATACGTAACAAATGAGCCCAAGAACCCACACGATGCAAACTACCTGAATAAGCTTACTAAAAAAATCGGATCAAATGATTGTTTGTTGATGTTCTGGTCATTTCGTTCCAAGTGAGTTCTATTTCTGGAATGTGAACATAGATCGGACTTTCAAGTTACACGACCTTCTTGCTCGAAAAGAAAACGTGTAATGGCGGAAGGAGTTTCATATAACAGCATTTTCGATTCGGCTTTGTTTCTCTCGAGGAACGTTGCGTGACGAGATGAAGAACGGCTGCGCAGGAGACTATGTCAAATCTTGCTGTCTTTTAACTTGTTACAGTAGAGCTAAAGATAGCTCGTGTTGTGCCTTTGTTTAAAGCTGGTGATAAATCAATATTTTCCAATTACAGACCTATTTCTGTTCTACCTTCATTCTCTAAAATATTGGAAAAACTTGTTTATAATCGTCTTATTGATTACTTAAGTAAATACAAGATACTTTCCGACAATCAATTTGGTTTTCGTCAAAATCATTCAACTGAATATGCATTAGCTCTATTATATGATAAAATTTCTTCTGCTATCGATAATAATGAGGTTACAGTAGGAATATTTATTGATCTCTCTAAAGCTTTCGACACTGTTAATCACCAAATACTTTTAGATAAGTTGCAACACTATGGTATTCGTGGCATTGCATTTAACTGGTTTTCTGATTATCTAAAAAACAGACAACAATTTGTCCAATTTAATAGCTGTCATTCTTCACATCATTTTATTAAGTGTGGTGTCCCTCAAGGCTCCATTCTTGGTCCTCTTCTTTTCCTAATTTACATTAATGATATGTGTGATGTGTCAAAAGTTTTAGACTTCATTCTATTCGCTGACGATACTAATATCTTCTTTTCACACAAAAATGTAAATATAATTGAAAAAATTTTGAATGAAGAACTACCTAACCTAACAGACTGGTGCCAAGCCAATAAGCTTTCCATAAATATTAAAAAGCTAATTTTATGGTATTTAAACCTAGGAAAAAAAGGCAAACACTTGACATCAATCTAGAGATTAGTCGATGTGCCATTGTGCCATTTTAAATAACAATAAGTGGCAAAAATAAACTGAAACTGAAACTGAAACTGAAGGAAAGCATGTTGTATCTCCGGTTCGATTTAATTGGAGATTTGCGACAGTTTGCACTGCGAGATTGTATGAAAAAGCGGGTGCACGTACACATCGCCAGCACTCCATAACGCATTTCCTTGTAAAAGCCGCAAGTTTTGAATTTCCGGCTACGCAGTGGCCAGTATCAAGTCTTGGCTATATCTCTCCGAAACTTCGTGCTTTTCAGTGCTATACAGTCGACATGGAGGATCTATTTGAGAACTCGTCTGACACTTAATCCGATAAATGTAAAAAAAGTAACGCTAATATATATCCGGGAATGGGACGAATGAATCGTGAGATTTGTGTACATCTTGTCAATTTATTTACCGGCAGCTTTCTAACATTCGATAATTTGAATTTTAACGATAAAATCCTAAACATACTAACTATTTTTGTTAACTATTTTGGATAAGTAAATCAAGAAGTACATGGAAAGCACAAAGCGCTGCACTATGATGATCAGTCAAGTATCGAAAAAAGTCGTAATTGACTAAAGAAAATGAACAGCCTTGGTTCGCGTGAATTTGTAATAAAGAGTTTGGGTAAACGTATATTTATACATGACTAATGCCTTTCGAATTGAGGTTTTTGCATAAGTCAAATTTCTCTTTCGTTTTTCATTTGTTGAAAGAAGTGTCAAAAACTGGAAAGACAAAATTGCATGTTGAGAGCAAGACGGACAGCATTTTACATAACACTGAGTGTAGCAACGACACTATACCGATATAAATCTTAAATTGACTCAAAATAATTAATTCTTGAAAAAGAGAGCTAATTGTTCTTGACGAGATCAGCCTATTACTAGCAGAAAACTGGCTTAGTTCAGTTCAATTGTCAAGCTCACACATTTAATGCATGCATGTGGTGTATAACGGAAACCAAATTGATAAAATTTGATTTGACTATAATTCGAGTGTTTCTGTAGAAGCTGGATGATGGACGTTGGCGAAACACGGAACTGATTTATGTTGTTGAATTCTCAGGGAAAACTACAAGAAGCTGATTTTTTAGTTAAGCAGATTCCTTTCTTCTCCTCCACTATAGAAAATTTTCAGGAGCGATTGCAATTGATTTGAAACGTTGTTTGCTAATTTTATTTTGTTAACACTTATCCAAGATGCACTTATTAAACCATAACTGCAAAACATTAAATCCTATGAGGATTTGAACTTGACGTGCAGTCTAAAAGCTTATCACCAGCTAAAGCAAACTGACTGAACCACTTCTAAATGGTAGATATTCTTTGAGTTTCGAACAAAACAAGAGTAATATTCAATTCAGTTTCAAATCGCTAAAAGAATCGAAAGAAGCACGTATGTCCCGAATCCTCTGACATTATAGCGGAGCTCCGACGGCCCGAAGGGCCGTCAAGCGGAGCACCATACCTATAGAAACCCGTCAACTGCTTTTCTCATGGTAAAAATGGCTAGCGGTATTGCTCGTGGGCGCGTACGCACGACGACGACGACGACGACGACGACGACGGAGTCGCCCAATAATTAATAATATCCTAATAATCATCATAATAATCCAACATGGCGGCCTTACTCCACCTGGCCCAGCTGACCAGCTACTTTACAGCGTACATCTTTGATACTGGACATCCATCTTATAGCCAATTGACACATGTCAAAACAAGGTATCCGCTGACCAGTGTAACGTGACCATATCGCGGGCTCAAGTTAAGACCTCATCGAGGTCAGCTGTTTTTTTGAAGTTGACCGCTGACCAGGTACTTGCTTTCGATTGGATCGCAGGCTCAAGCCAAGTGTGGGACACCCAAACCAAATCGAGGCCGTTGAAATTTTTCGCGCGCTTTCTGCGGCTGGTAATTTCACATTCAGTTGGTTTCTTTATTTTGAGCAAAACAACTTCATCTTCTTCGATCGAAGTTTGTCTTTCGCGTAAAAAGCATAAAGATCAAGACCTTGTCAAAAGATACTCCGAAGGTGAATTTTCAAGTGATGAAAGGAAGGACGGAAGATTTTTCTCAGGAAAAGCTTCAAAGATTGTGCGGTTGAAAACAGTATAATTCAACGCTTCAAGGGCTTTCACTTCACCGCCGCATCTTGCATCTCACCAAGAAAAGTCACTTAACAGTTCACCGGTATTAATGGGAGGAATGAGTAGCTCAAACTCTGTGGAAGAAGCTCTTTCTTTGGACAAACCGTTTGCTATTTTTGCGGATGCTTGTTTTTACTTTACTGAAGCTTACGCATTTTCAAGTGGTAGAAACCTCTACAACACAGGACAGTGAGGTAAATTAAATAAATAGAAGCTTAACATTTGGTTTAATCGTTGTTACTTTTGTTCAGGAATGAAACTTGTATTTTTCTCTCGAATGGATATAAATAACAATCATCTGTACTCGTTTTGGACGCAAAGAAGTAGTTGAATTGTTTGTTTGTTTTGTTACGTTGTTTTCTTTGCAAGCGAACGAGTGTTTTTACTCGGCTTGGCTGACTGTTTTTCGACCTTGGTTCCTCACAGTAGCGTTAAGAAACTTTTGCCCTTATCTTATCAACACGTAATCGCAATGAGTCCTCGTAAAATTAAGCATTAAAGGGGGAGACTCGAGCTCGAGTAAAAATAAAAAATCCGATCAAATGCATGTGCATGTGCACTTCTCAAAATCTGACATTAAGTTGTCAAAATGCTGCCAAAACAGTCAAAACCCAGCGCGCTTCACTTCGTCAAGTCTTTAAGAGATCTTCGTCGAAAGCAGCCTGTAAACAACAATTAAGTTTCGCCGTCTTTAAACATGTCGTTTGTTTGAACCGGTAAGAATCAGCGTTTGGATGTTAAAAACAGCGAAATGGATTGACTGGCTGGCTGGTTTTGATAAATTTTAAAGTGGACGGGTCTGCGAGAGAAATGCTCGTTTGGTTTGGCAAGCGCTTTCTTCGTTATCTGGATGATGTTTTGCCACTGAGAATAATTAATTGAAGAAGGTTCTTCGGAAGACATGGGAAGTAACAGTAAAACCATCAAAGCACTTAAGTGTTTTGTGTAAGCCAAGGAAAGATTTTGTGGGAAATGGCTCTATTATTCAGCTCTGTCGCATTCCGAGTGATTGCTGTCTCAGTGATTCCTGTTGACTGCTCTAAACGATCAGGTACGGACCTCTTTTTTGTCTTTTCTACGGACATTTATGTCAAATCTGCTAAGGAAATTTTCTAGCTTAATACAAGATAGTTTTGTTACCTGTCCAATTTCTGCACCTTCTCCAAAAATCTTCGAAGAAATATTATTCATATTGTGCTTTGTTTTCTTGTAATAAGTCTTATGTTTGTTGTTATATTGTTTCTGAACCGCGGTCAATTCCTGTTGACTGCTGTAAACGAAGAGTTTGTACCCTTTATTTTTTTTTCTAGGGGCATTTATGTCAAAATAAATACCGATTTTCCTAGCTTTATCATTACAAGCTATTTTAATTACTAGCTAGTCTTGTTTAATTTCTCCACCTTCTCCTTCTTCGAGCAAACACTCGCCGGCATCGTACTTTGTTCGCTAGCAGTGTTTTTGTTTTGTTTTGTTTTGTATTTTAGATCCGCTTTGAATCCCTTTACGCTTTCATCTCAAAGTAGTTAGACTCAAGAATGTCCGTCTTTTTTTTTTCTTTTTTGCAAACGTTTACTATCGAAAACTCTTCGTTTTCCCTGCTGCTGCTCAATTGTTTTGGACACAAATTAAACTGGCCCAAATAAACTCTTGCGAAGTTGCTCGGTGAGAGTGTGCAGCTCCGATTCTAGGCTTGGCATGGCTAAATATATATATGGCCTTCAGCTTTTCTTTTTTTAATCGCTACATAACAGACTGGAATGGTGTTCCATCGAACATCATGCATGCACCTTCTTTAAGCAGTTTTAAGTCCTATCTATTACATTATTAGTGTCAATTTTAAATCAGATGTAGCTTGTGAGTGACAAGTATGTAATTTAATTAGGTTTGCTTTGGATTACTTCATGATTTTTAGTCTCAATCTCAAATCAGGGGTGACTTGTAAGAGACAAGTATTTGATTTAATTTGATTAGGTTAGCTTTGGGCCACGTTTAAATTTCACCTCTTAGTTTTTAGAATGTGTAATATTAGATAATATTCTTTGTATGGGAATTTAGTTTCTCCCAATTATTCTCCAGTCATGCACTTTTTTGTTTTGTATCAACTTAGTTGTATTCACATGACAAAGTATTATTAAACTTAAAACTTAAAATTAAACTTAAAGTAAGCTCTTTCTCATCAATGTACACATCCTTTGGACTTCCTCCTCCTGCATACAGTCTTTCAATTAATTTTATTAGTAGCTGGTCACACCAATCTTGTGGGAAGTTTGGATGACATTTGGCATTAATGTTTAATGGAATCTCTGATGTTTGATGAAGTATGTTAAGATCAAGTTAAGATGGCTAACGGATTTCCAGCACTTTTGCTTTGATGAATCACCTTGATAGTGGTATCAACCAAATGCCCAATATATTATTATCAAGTTGTTTGGTCTTGCACTTAACTGGCCAGAAGAGCAGCTGGATTTCTTTTTGAAAACACTGTAGGTGCATTGAGTGATGAGCTTAATGTTAGCAAGCAGTTTTTTTTGTGATAGTAAGGTCAAGAAGTAATTGATCAAAATAAATATCTTGGTCTTAATTCATGGCATCTAAATATTTTTATTGATTTTCATGTATCTTTCTTTCATAATTTTTGTGAGGCATACATATATCCAGAGGATACACAATTTCCGATTTCTGACTGTCTCATGGGAGGCTGTGGATAATTGCAATTGCACTCATTATGAAGTGATGATCTGAATCACTATATATCTGATATGATACTGATTCTAAGGAGCAATCACCAGGCTTCCCCACTAATTTCTAGTGGCTCTAAACCATACCTAAGTAGCTAAGTATGTAACTAAGTTGCCTACAGTTGAACGGGGAAACAGACCTGTCCTTAGGTATTGCTCTAAGATGTTAAGAAATGTTTTGTTTTAAAAATTTATAGCTGAAAACTAGCTTTGCAGGTTCTTTTTTACACAAGGTATTAAAGATTGTTTTAAAAAAAACCTATCTCAATATTTTTATTTTGCTTTTTTAACATCTCCAAACTCAGTTTGGAAAGGAATTTTTATTACCTTACTCAATAGAACGCTTGTTTTTAGGAGGGGTGGGGGTCCAAATTCGTAAAAGGGGATTCATATCTGCTAGCAGTTCTGGACTAGGGGGTCCAAATCTGATCCACAAGCAGATCTGGACTGGAGGGTGCAAATCCACGTGGGGTCCAAATCCACTGTGCCACTGGCTCAGATCACCTTTCCATACTATTTTCTACAGCATTGGGTCTGTAGCTTGAGTGAGGTCAGATGGGTGATATGACAAGCAGACTATATGTAAATGCCAGTAGAAAAAGAATGCTTTTGGAGCTCCGCTTTTAGGCTTGGCTAAATATATATATTATTACTCATCGCCAAACAAAATAGGTAAATAACTTAAGAAGTGACTTACAGGGCACACAACGACGCTTAAGGACAGGAAAGCCATCGCAGCGATCTTAAGAGCAAAAAACGTCGGCTTCATGATTTTCTCTGAGCTCTTGAAAATCTTAAAGGCAGTCGAATTAGAGTTACACAACGAATGGAGTAGTGATGACACACAGATCCCTACTTTGATTTATGGGATTAAATCTCAAACTTGAAATATTTTCTCGCAGCGATATTGGTTACATTTTGTGGGTGCTCATCCTTGGTCAGACAATAAGCAGTTAATTATAGCAAACGTCGTTTTAACTTTTGTTTACTGATGACGTCAGATAAAAATTTAGAAGAATGACGTAATCAAATGGACGAAGTAGGCCTTCGATCTCGCTGTCAAATTCCAGCAGCAATGGTTCAGATGTTGTCACATTGCCATTTTCCTGCCTTTTTGCGCAGTTTACCGTTTATTATTATTATTATTATTATTATTATTATTATTATTATTATTAGTTGTAGTAGTAGTACTAGTAGTAGTAGTAGTATTTATTATTATTATTATCATTATTATTATTATTATTTTAATCAAAACTATAACAAAATTCTCGAACGTGATTGGTTATCAGCAGCCCGACTGGAGCACTAATAGGACAGTGCCATTGGACAGTTAAAGCGTCTTGCCTGTGTAATTGGACAGCACACGTCATTTTGCACGCGCTGTTGTCGTGCATTTTGTTGAGTAAACTGTTATGTTAAACTGTTATGTTTTTCAGAATTCATAACGACTTGTAACCGTTTAACGCTCAACCGATGATTAGTTCGTTTCTCAAATTTTGTCATAGTTTTGATTAATTGGTAACGGGACTTCGTGTCGTCCAATTCTGTCTGTAATCATACTCGTGATTCATGAGGAACCTTTAGAGGCTTTTTTTTGAACACCGCTTGACTCCTTAGTTGCTAGGGACGCTTAGCTAAACCTGGTTTTCATAGCTCGGGAAAATCCCAGATGGTCGGGGGTTTCACTATTTACCGACCGTCCCAGATTTATGCCGAGATAAAGAAAACCGCAGAAATCTGGGACGCATCGGCAAAATAGAGACCTTCCCGATTTTCCCGATTTGTCCCCGACCATCCCAGACGATCGGGGATGTCTACGATCTCCTAGCCTGCATACAGGCTCTTCATTTGGGCAATTCAGAGAGGTTGGCTCTCGGTCTAGCGCTAAGGGATTGAGGCAATCCCGTAGCTTTTGACCGTGCGCCATCAATCACAGCAAAATTCCTCTGTGTTGCCCAAATGAAGGGCCTGTGTGTAGGCTAACGATCTCCAGTTTTCAGTTAATCAGCATAATCTGGGATGGCCGGGAAACAGTGAAATCCCCGACCGTCTGGGATTTTCCCGACATATGAAAAATCCAGAAAATTTTAGGTGTTAAATTTAATTACCTTTTTCGGATGTACTGTGTCACCCTTGTCAACATTGGCGGTGATCGTGCTGTGACTGTAAATGAGAGGGAAGACAGGTAAGCTTATTATATCCAGATCAAAGAAAACGTTTCGGCGAAGCACGCGTAAAATTTTCTACTTTAGCCAAAGAACTGTCATATCGCGGCACGATAAATCGTTTCGAAAACCAAATACAGTATAAACTTACTGACAATATTTTAAAATACTCCCTTTTCCGTTCAACAATGGATGCGAAATGATGGTTTTAAAACTGTAATAATGCAGAATATTGTAAAGCCAATATTTTAAATCAGATATTCCCTCTGGCAGAGGCAGTAAAAACACAGACATACATACATAACCGCCTTTGATCAGTTGGTAACCTATTCCTCGAGTTTCAAATAAGGAAGGTTCGGACTCGCTTCAACTCGAAGAGCGCCAACGGCGAAAGGGGAGTCTGTTGTTTTAAAAAATGTACAACTTTTCCTACAATGGATGTAATGGGATTTACCGATTTACCTTCTTATGAAGATTCTCTGTTGGGGCCCCAAGTTTGAATATAAATTGCTGGTTTTACGACCAAAAACCTTATCTGATGATCCTGGAGAGAATGGCCACGCCACGCTCGCAACAGAATATTGCTCAGTGTTCTCGTCAACCTTCTGTTCTCCCTCGTCTGCAAAGCAATTTGCAGATGAATATCACCTTGTAGATCGTTCAGATCTTCGCGGAGATGGAGGGGTTCCCGCTTCGTATAGTTTTTATTATTATTATTATTATTATTGTTATTATTATTATTATTTTATTTTATTTTTACGTGGTTCTGCAGCTTCAGAAGGACTGAGAAAGTGTACATTGAGACTGCCTTTGACCTGTTATTGGGAATTCTGCGACAGAAATCTCTAGAAGACTGTCCCTTCATAAGATGTGAATATTTTAAAACGTTGATGTGCTTTATCAATTCCTTTAATTTCAACCATGATGATCGATCGGAACGTGCGGAAGAAATCAGCCTAAGATCTCATGTAGCGGCAATAGAAGCCCAGCTCTCTTAAGCGGCGAAAAAGATTTTGGCCTTGAGGAGCAAGTTAACATCAGATCAGTCGACAGTGCAGTACTTTCCTCCGAATACTACACCGACTACGCCATGCTCTTCTGGTCCTCCAAAAAGCCAGAGCCCGCCAAATCTGAAACGGCCGAGGACCATGGAGGAAATCCGGAGGCAGACCAGGAACTCTTGCCAGAGCCAAATTAAAAAGGAAGAAAATTAGAGACAATGTGACCAGTTTAATGGGTCAGTTAAATAACCTTTGTGAAAGGAACGGAGAGACTCTGGGAACAGTTTTGAAAGGATATTATTTTTTGGCAGGAGACGATGGCCTTGGGGCCCGAGAGGCTGTTATCTGCACGTTTGATAACATGGTGAAAGAAAAGGGAGTCCTTACTGCTTTCTCCAAGCTGGTGTCCGACGATTCTTGGAAGAAGAGAGTTCAGGAAATGAGAGTTCCAGACTGGATGATGTACCTTTTATTTAAGCTAAAGTCAAGAATTTCGGATGCAGCTTGGCAAGATTTAACTAATCTAACAAATCTTGGAAGAACTGGGGTAAGTTAAAGTCTTTGTTAAGGTTTGTTATTTTGATATAAGGTTATGTATTAGCTTCTCATTGTCTGAGTGGTTGTTATTAATAATTTTTAGGAAAGATCTCTATGTAACCCCACAATCATTATTTTTATTAAGCTTATTGGCTTATCATCATCATCATCATCTGATAAGACCACTTTTGACCACACAATACACCATTGAGTGATCACTGATACCAAAGTCCTTTACTCCAAAATCAACA
>JAEMWC010000007.1:2192500-2220000 GCA_016490735.1 Pachyseris speciosa
GAGCAGCTCGGTTTCCCGACAAGCAAATGCACACTGCTTTTCACAGCGGAGGTCGCATAAAACCATTTTCCTCTTAATTTCTCAAAACCTAGCCGTACAAACTATGTTCAAACTTTGGCAACTGGTTAAAAGCACCAAAACGGCACCGACATTTGTTTTCAAAACAATCTAATAACGAGAATTTTAGTACCGGTAAATGTTCAAAAGAGACAAAATTTAACATCTTATTTTGCAAACATTGTGCCTTAACAGATTTTCGTGTTCTTCTCTATATGTTTCTTTCTATCCACTTTCCAAATCCTGAAATTTTCAGCTGGGGTCGTACAGCTAGATTTTGACGAAAACACCCATGAACAGTCTGTTTTATAGAACCCCTGCTCCTTTAACACGCTTCTTGAACATCTCCAGAATATGGGAAAATTTTTACCACAGACGTCATGTTTTATTTCTGCTGCCAGGTGTTTTGTTGGCCGGTTTGTGCGACTCGAGATCGCGTGTGATGCTCAGATGACTTGAAGTGTGCGCACGCTGTCAGTAGCAGGAAAAACTGTAGTAAGCCACCTTAAATCACAGGCAAAATATTTTGTTCTCTTTCAATTAATATTCACAGAAAAATTCAGATAATGGTATTCTCATGTTGAAGAATAACATCAGTGCACTAAGGAAGGGATCTTTAATGTAACAAGAAGCCTCACGGGTGTGGAAAGTCTTCTCTTTCCTGGCTATGAGGTCAACCTCCAGAAAGTAACTGTCTAGATTATCCAGGAAATGAGACTTCATGGCCGTCTACTAGACGAGGTTGTTTTCAATCTAAAGATTGATGGCCGTCCTTTTTTTTGGTATGCATAATTATCATCAACAATACTTTGTGCTGGAACAAAGGCTAGCTTATAGAGTCTTTTACCATACATGCCATGTAGCTTTATGTTATTAACTAAAATTAATGTTTTGACTTTAACTTTCTTTTATGCTCTCTGATTCTTTTTAGTTTGGCTATTTTCAATTATAAAGTCAACGTTAAAGCCGTAAAAATCTCGAGCAAAACTTGATCTTTCAAATCTGCACTCTTAATCCCCACGGTATCAACGAGAGCTTTTCATTAAATTTATTTATTCCTGTTTTTCACGTTACCATGTTACCACCAATAGCGTAGCTCCTTTTTCTGTACATAAACCATAAACAACCCACAATTCCTCGAATCACTCCGACGAGGGACTAACGCTCGAAACGTCAGCTTATCGAATCCCTGTACGGTGGTCAATTTACATTATGAACTCCGTTGATAAACCAAATTTTCGTTTTTTATTTTCAATGTTAGTGCGCAGTATTGGCTGAGCTCGATTTGCTGGGTACTGCATGCAGTGAAAAAAGACAGCTACCGGGTTGGAAACACGGTGACCTTGCTCCAACTGGCATGTTTTGACCTTAATATTAGATTTATAAAATTTGCATCTTTCATAACCATCAATGATTTCCCCTTGTTTTAGTTCTGCTAATTCCCAAATTGTGTTAAAAAATGGTCCCGCTTCATGTTGGTTAAACATTTGTACTCAATAATACTGAAGGAGGAGCGGCTTAACAAAACCAAAGAAATTACTCTAATCAATCACAACGGACGCGAACACCGCAATAAACCAAACATATTACAAAACAATTAAATGTAGCCGACGGCAATGGCGGAAAATTGCGCTTTGATTGTACTTCTCATTAGTTGAGAAAGTGATGGGAATTTTGCTAACCAATCAAAGAGCAAGGTAAAGAAAAACAAACATAAAAGTGAATTACTTTAGACACGAAACATAAAACTGCTGAATCTTCAAATTCACTTTATTGTTCTCTGCGAGGCTGCAGGAATAGTTGGACACAACGAAAACACACACAATTTCTCGTTTGAAGGTAAGCCTGAGCTACACTATTCTATTTTCTTCAGACATGAATCATTTTTTAACCTGTAATAAAACTTGTATACAGCTGTACGTCGTTAAACGTAGAAATAAAATATCGATACTGAAAGACGAGAGGTACCGCTCTCGTCGACATTCAAAAGAGGAGAAGAAGAGAAAAAAACGGTAGTGGAAGAAAAGGCTTCAAGAGGAGCGAAAAAGGAAAAGACGAAATGCAAAGAACGGAAAGCCAGCTGAAATTGGCATGCCCGATGTGCGGCAGAACGAGATTGATGGGGCCTGTGATGATCATCTTGAGAGCGGGAATTCCCGTATTACTGTACGAGGTTAAAAAGTGACCCAGAATTGCTAGAAGATGAGGTGGTTGGCGCAGTAAAAAAAAGAAGGATGCTTGCTTGTGAATTTTCAATTGATGCTTTATGAGGCGTAAAAATTCTGCGAGAAAAATACGTGAATACAGATGCTTAATTTATTAAAGAGAAGGGAATCAAATTGTACTCTGCCCGTATTATGACCACTGTGTTTGAATAGAACACGTATAACATAACTATTATTAAATACAAATCAAATAGAATCGGCAGCCGCGCTTTCCCTTAACTGTGCTTAGTCTGATGTAAGGCATCCAAGGGAGGAACGAGAACACTCAATAAAGTTTTACCCACATTTGTAAATAAATTCCTTTTAATCTGTGGGAAAACTGAGAAAAGGTCTAATCTTAGTTTGCGCTGCGCGCGTATTAGTGGCGTCTCTGATCGTATCAAGGGGACGCTAAAATATTTTAATTATAATAAAATCAGGAAGCACTTAGATTCGTCTTGTCAGTTTTGTGGTATGACTGTGCGATTTTATCGAGAAGTTTCTGTTTTGGATTGAGCAAAATGCCAGATTTGGGATGAGCGCAGAAAAATGGCGCTATTTGAGTGCTCTATACTCTCACGGGGCACGTTCGATTTTAATGAAAACTGGATACGTGTGCTAAATAATAATTGTAGCGGAATCCACGAGGAGTAATCAATATTTTTCCTCAACGTCACAATGACAAACTTTGATATGGAACCTTTTTACAAGTTGCATTCGTTACGAAGAAAAACGTAAAACTTAAAAATGAACGTTTGCTTTCTATTCTATTCTCTTTTAAACAATTTACGCTGGATGTAAATTTGGACGGCCTCGGTCACTTTAAACTTGGCTGATTAACGATTCCCATATTTAGAGAAGGATGCAGATACACAAACTCTTTCTTATTCAGTGAGTGATCTACTGGTTCCTCCGTTTTGTTGTTTACAGTCACAAGCTTTTCAAAGGAGCAAAGAAAGAGAGTTTACGTACAGTTAACTTTAATTCATTCAAGCATGTAACTGTTCTTAAAAGTCAATGTAACAATGTCCAATAATATTTTAGTATTACATAGAAATTTCAGCTAAAATGCTTTGATATAAAGAAGTAAGCAAGCTTGATAAATACCAACTTTTTCCTTATTTTGCGATACACGAAGATCACGGCTAGAGATTTCTTATTTCCATTGTCTGAAAGTTGCAGGTACATGAAAGGATACAGTTTTCTTCTCGTGTTCTGTTGTCATGACAAAAGTTGATGCATAATGCCAAGGAAATCAGCTTTGACTATCCGATAGAAAGGCTGCTCGATAAGATAAGCAAAACTTCAATTCTCTTTTTGTAGGAATGTCCGTTCTGCTTGGTGGGTAGTTTCTTTAATTGGTAAGATAAAGGATTTTAAACTGTGTATAACTCCTAGTAAAACCATTTCAGCGTAAAATAAAATTGAAAAGGGACTGGGACAGAAAAAGCTTAACTTGGAAGATCTCATCTCTTTGGAAACATGGTGACCTTGCTCCAACTGGCATGTTTTGACCTTAATATTAGATTTATAAAATTTGCATCTTTCATAACCATCAATGATTTCCCCTTGTTTTAGTTCTGCTAATTCCCAAATTGTGTTAAAAAATGGTCGCGCTTCATGCTGGTTAAACATTTGTACTCAATAATACTGAAGGAGCAGATTAACAAAACCAAAGAAATTACTCTGATCAATAACAACGGACGCGAACAGCGCAATAAACCAAACATATTACAAAACAATTAAATGTAGCTAATGGCCATGGCGGAAAATTGCGCTTTAATTGTACTTCTCATTAGTTGAGAAAGTGATGCGAATTTTGCTAATCAATCAAAGAGCGAGGTAAAGAAAAACAAACATAAAAGTGAATTACTTTAGACACGAAACATAAAACTGCTGTATCTTCAAATTCACTTTATTGTTCTCTGCGAGGCTGCAGGAATAGTTGGATACAACGAAAACACACACAATTTCTCGTTTGAAGGTAAGCCTGAGCTACACTATTCTATTTTCTTCAGACATGAATCATTTTTTAACCTGTAATAAAACTTGTATACAGCTGTACGTCGTTAAACGTAGAAATAAAATATCGATACTGAAAGACGAGAGGTACCGCTCTCGTCGACATTCAAAAGAGGAGAAGAAGAGAAAAAAACGGTAGTGGAAGAAAAGGCTTCAAGAGGAGCGAAAAAGGAAAAGACGAAATGCAAAGAACGGAAAGCCAGCTGAAATTGGCATGCCCGATGTGCGGCAGAACGAGATTGATGGGGCCTGTGATGATCATCTTGAGAGCGGAAATTCCCGTATTACTGTACGAAGTTAAAAAGTGACCCAGAATTGCTAGAAGATGAGGTGGTTGGCGCAGTAAAAAAGAGAAGGATGCTTGCTTGTGAATTTTCAATTGATGCTTTATGAGGCGTAAAAATTCTGCGAGAAAAATACGTGAATACAGATGCTTAATTTATTAAAGAGAAGGGAATCAAATTGTACTCTGCCCGTATTATGACCACTGTGTTTGAATAGAACACGTATAACATAACTATTATTAAATACAAATCAAATAGAATCGGCAGCCACGCTTTCCCTTAACAGTGCTTAGTCTGATGTAAGGCATCCAAGGGAGGAACGAGAACACTCAATAAAGTTTTACCCACATTTGTAAATAAATTCCTTTTAATCTGTGGGAAAACTGAGAAAAGGTCTAATCTTAGTTTGCGCTGCGCGCGTATTAGTGGCGTCTCTGATCGTATCAAGGGGACGCTAAAATATTTTAATTATAATAAAATCAGGAAGCACTTAGATTCGTCTTGTCAGTTTTGTGGTATGACTGTGCGATTTTATCGAGAAGTTTCTGTTTTGGATTGAGCAAAATGCCAGATTTGGGATGAGCGCAGAAAAATGGCGCTATTTGAGTGCTCTATACTCTCATTTGGACAGTGTTTCCCGGCTTAGTACTATGGAAATATTAAGGCAGGCATTAAGGAAATGAAAAGACGGAATGACATTTCGAAAGAGAGTCAAAGATGTAAGCTTGAGGTGCTTCACGAGGCTAGTGTATTGCATAGCCTCAGCGATCATGCTGGGCTTCCTTTTCTTTTGGGCATTTGCACTGAGCAGGAACCATACTGTTTAGTCCTTCAATTGTACGGCCATGGAGAGGAAAGCCTTACCATTCACATGGGAATCAGACGAAGACTACTAAAGAAAACAGCAACCGTTGGAGTATTTCAATGAGTTATTTGTAGTACTCCGGAATACATCCATGGCAAAGGGTTTCTGCATAACGACTTGAAATCTGACGTGTTACATAAGCCAAAATACGATGGATATCGTCCGATCATCATCGACTTTGGAAAAAAGCGAGCCAATAAAGGAACAGAAGGAATACAAGCGAAGCTATGGTGCTGTGTACATTGCACCGGAAATCAACAAAGGACACAAGCAAAGCCGGGCAAGCGATGTCCTTTCGTTTGGAAAAATGCTAGAAAGGGTAGTTTATGGCAGAAGTTTCGAAAGTTTATTTTCAAACGTTATTTGCAAAGCAACTGCGTTTTCTCCCGCGCTAAGGCCTTCCGTTTCTATTTTTTCTATTCAACTAGCAAATGTACTTTGAGTATCGCTGGTGATTCGTAACATTTCCATTAAACTCTTCAGAACGTTTCTATCGTTCAGATAAAATCAGCAGAAACATCACGGTACCACACTTAAAAAAAAATTCAGTCACTAGTTCGGGTTGAAGTACTGAATTTTTTTTATAAATAGCCTCATCATTGTATAAATAACCTTTCATCATGTCCGGTATCCTGCAGATGTGGTTTGTGGTAGCTGAGATAGTTGGTGATATTAAATTTCGTAAAAACTGTTAAGTGGTGAAGTGTGACTGGTAGATAACATTGGTTTAAGCAAGCCACGGGAGACTCGCAATGCTTCTTCCATCAACACTTTCTATTGTCCTCAATTTTTATTGGGCATTTAAATCGGTCATTTCAAATGACCAAACTCTAGGTAACTAAGGCTTGCGGTCTCTCATGCCATGGAGAAACTGTTTCCATCTTTTGCATATTTAATTGTTTATTACTTCACGAAAGGCAATTATTAATCTGTCTCAAATTTTCTAAAACAAGGGTTATCACCCTAATCAATATTTCTTACCTTTTGAAATTATATTGAAAGGTGATTAGAATTTCCAGTAAGAAACCAAAAGTTAGAATTTTTGTTTAAAACTGGTGATTTCAAAGTTCCTTTAAAACTTTGCATAATTAAGCAAATTATGCTTATTGTGACGTCACAATTTTGACAAGTGTCATAATTAATATTATTGATGTGAAAGTAATTTTAATGCACTTCATGATTATATATAGTTTTATAGGGTTTTGTAGTAAAGAACAGGCTTGCCAAGCATTCTTTTAAACTATACTCATTTTTGTAACAAATAAATACTACCCCATTTGGTACCAAAAGGGTTTAGTCTGTAATTTTCATAGATGCGAAGTCTACTTGAGTTCAACTTCGCAGGTACGTCGGTGGTTCTTCCGGAACGCTGGCAATAGAAATATTTTGTGAGAACGTAGTCTGCGATCGTCGGCGATATGCCACCGGCAATTATATCCCACAATTCATCACATCCAAAATATCGGTTGCTGCGGACGTAGAACCCAGTGCTGAAAAAGCCCGGTCTTACCCAAATAACAATCTTAATCAGGGCCCGCGCAGCAAGTTTGCAAGTGGGGGAGGCTCACCTCGAACGCGTTAGCGTGAGTCAAATAGGGGGGTCCAGGGGCATGCTCCCCAGAAAAATGTTTACATTAAAGTCCTCTGAAATGGCTAGAATTGTATTTAAAACTAACAGGGTGTGGTCAAACTTATACTTTCAGCAACAAAAAGCGGTGTTTTAAAACAAGAATTTAATTACCTTTTCGCTTAACTTATAATAACTAGCAATTAAACAATGTATCCACAAAGCTGAACTCAAAATAAAATTGCCCTCGAGACACTGTACTATTGAAAAGTGTGTGTGTGGGTAGGGGGGGGGGGGAAGCTAAAGCCCCCACAGGTCCTCCCCCTGCGCGATGCCTGTTAATTGATGCTATAAGGAATTATAGGGCCTTTACGACAAATCTTGCTGTCCGTGCTGGTTCCTTTCTTTGAGCATAAGGCAGAGAGTCCAAAATCTTGACGCTTTCTTTGTATATATCTCCTTACAAGCAACTCAAACTAGCGAAAGCTGCCAGTGTTTTATCCATGCTTATTGAAGGATAGTTAGCTTGTGAAGAAAGGCGCGAAGCGATACTGATTTGGCGCGCTATTTTACGTTCACCGGGGATACGTCGCAGGTTCACCTGGGGCACCACTGCGATGTAACTTGGATGAAAAATCAAATCAACCGGCGATAAAACCGCAAGTCATTGCAGGTAGGTCGGTGGCATATGAGAACCAGGCTTAAGGTGTGTCTACAACAAACGAGTGCCCCTTCATGGAGATTACGACTACGGCTTAACTTTGTCCAATCGTCGCCTACAGGACATTTGCCATATTAATTTTCAAAGCTGTAAACGGTATGTTATCGGGATATATGAGCCATAAGTGACTTGCTTGTCGTACGTAATAATGTAAAGTGCTTGAGAGGCACCAACAAGCTCGTCGTCCCACGTATGAAAACTGCAAACTTTGGCTTAAAATCTACAACTTAATTTTATTGGTGTCAAAGTGTGGAATTCTTTACCGGATGAATTACGTTCAACGGCGACAATCTTGTAAGAAAGCTACATTTGTAATGAACAGTTTACTATGATTTTTTTCCACTGTAATAATTTTAAGTTTTGGTATGTTCATTTATTGATATAGTGTAGTAATGTTAGCCATTAATTGATCGTGCAATTTTTGATATCTTCATGGCTTGTTAGCTCATTCAGTAGAGCGCTGCACCGGTATCGCAGAGGTCGCGGGTTCGAATATCGTAGAAGACTGAATTTTTTTCAGGCTTTATTTTCACTACTGCTCAAGTAGTGTTCATAACTGCGATGATCAGTCACATATTTAATCATTGATTCGCAGTTCAAATATAATTTTCATATATTCATTCTCATATAGTGTATTCTGTAGTTAATCCACACCAGCCTTAAATAATTAGCTCTTTCGTTTGCGTGCAACGTTTTCAGGAAGTCTCACCTTCGCATACACCAAAGGTCCTAATCTTTCGAGGCTATAAGCATTCTTTTATCATCGTTCTTTTTTCGCGGTGCTTTCCAAGGGTTGCTCCGTTGCTGAAACATTACGAATAAACGATGCTCCAGGGTCCTCCAGGGTACCCTGGCTCCAGAGGCCCGTTGAAAAGAAAAAAATCTTTGAACAACCAAAATAGAACGGGCTTCGCGCCTCATTGCCGCGGCTTCGCCGTGTAATTTCCCTACTTCAAACGAAAAAAATAACCTTTGGCACCCAGGGTACCTCCAGGGTGGAAGAGGCGTAGCTAGCCATTTTTGGTTTGTAAGCCCGTTGCAAACTTTGCAATTTCGTAGAAGTCAGGGGAGTAAAAAAATAGACATACCGTAAAATCTCTATTAAGCCCCCGGGGGGCTTATTTAATTTCAGGCCTTAGTAACGGAGAGCTTATTGGAGAGGGGGGCTTAATAGAGAGGGGGTGGGGCTTAATAGAGCTTTTACGGTAATAACAGATGTGGAGGTATTTTTTCTTGAATTTTTATTGTAACCCTGGATGGCTTTACAAAACAAGAACCATATTTTTAGTGTCATCATGTCTCAGTGGCCCTTCAATATCAACGCGATTTCCACTACAAAAAGACGTTTTTCGTCATTGCAACTCTCATGGATGTCTGTAAAACACTAAGAAAACCACTGGTACATTTTGAGTCGGCGTATCTTGAAAATATTTCTTCGACAAAAACCCGAGTTCTGTGTGAGTTTTGTGGATCCCTATGGAGTTCTATGGAAACCCAAAGTTAAGGAGACTGTTCTTTCTGCCGCAAAAATCACTAGCCACAGACTCCATTCCCGGTACGCATGCATCAGACCAAAGGGAAGACAGCCGTTCCGTTCATTTCATGGTGGCGCACAGGTAGGTTTTTACTCTGCGCATCAAACTGAAGGAGCGTTCCGAGGTGGCCGTTCAAACCGGCATTGTGAGGAGAATGGTGAGTACTTAAGGTGAGCACCATATAGGACTGGATTTGCGCTCTCCAGGGTTTCTGCCATGGTCGCTGAGTTCTCACCGGGAGGAGAATGCTGCCACCTCGTTCTCCATCTATAAGGACTTAGTATCATATTCTCTCTTCTCAGATAGATCGGTTTTGTGTGTGTCATGTACCGTAAAAGCTCTATTAAGACCCCGTGGGGCTTATTTAATTTCAGGCCTCATTAACGAGGGTCTTATTAGAGAGGGGAACTTAATAGAGGGGGACTTATTTCAAATCTTAAACACGACGTTTTTGTCTTTAAATAGCTTTTGTACAAAACTCAAACAACTGCAGTGAAAGTTTGTTATTTGATAAAGAGCAGCAAACAGTATTATGTGTTTTAGTGTATCCTTTTTTAAAAAACAAACCCACTGGGCCGCATAAAGTGGATTTCATAGGAGGGAATAAGAGTGATAAATTACAAAATCTCGTGTCCTAAGGAAGAGGGGGGCGGTTAACAGAAACGGGGGGGCACAATAGAGCTTTTACGGTACCTCATCCCGAACTTCTTGGGAAATTACCATAATTAATTACCGCCTTTCCTGTATTCTTTGGAAGCAGCCGTGAGAGGCAGTCAACATTGTTACATTCGTAACATGTTACTTTTGAAAAGTTAGACCACGTTTGAACGTAAAATGTTCGGATAATTATGTCCAAAAGTTTGTACGACCGGTTGGAGCAAGGAGTTAAAGCAAATACCAAGTTTTTATTGCTAACCACAACATACCAGAACATGGGGAAAACTTGGTAACATCTGAGAGGTTAGTAAGAAACTAATGGAACGTCTTATTGAATTGAGATAGAGATGTATGTTGAAACAGTCCTAATTTGAATTCCCCCTTTGCACGTTCGTAACCTACCCTGGTAAAACTCTTTTGTCAATGACAATCCGACCCGGTTGGCCTAAAGGCATTGCCCCAGAAGCTAGCATTTTTCATACTTCTTGAAGACGACCAAATGAACGCTTTGAATCTCTGCTGACTGGAACTAAAATTGAAGCAACTTTGGGGTGTGTTCATAGAGACATAGTTCGTCCATGCTAGCTTTTTTACACTTTTTTTACAATATAGCACTCTTTACACTACGGCCGGTGAGGAATAATCTGAAATGGTTTAACAAACTACAAAGATTTTTTTCTCAGTTTCATTTTTCTTTCTTCCTCAATGTTTTTAACGAACCAGATAAAAGGTATTAAGATATCTTGTTCACGTTTAAACATGTGTTGATAATGAAGATCAAGTTACAACTGCACAATTGAGGTAAAGGTTGCCTCATATGGTTGCAATGGCAACATTTGTTGAAATCGAATTAGATAGCGGACATTGTTAGGTTTCCTTTAAATGGAGGTAGGAAGATCCTAGCACTAGGAAGATCCTAGAGGGCGAACCAACTTTTCGTTTGCTTTACATGCAGAAATTCGATGAAATTGTCTTCTTTTAGCCGCTGATCGCCCGGCCACCGCCATGTTTGTTTGGTTTATTGTTTTTGTCCCTGGTACTAGGATCTTCCTAACGAAAGCAGTTTACATGGTGCTAGGATCTTCCTACCTCTCAGGTAGGATGATCCTGGCACTAGAAAGATCCTAGCGCTAGGGCCAAGTACAACCCTTTGCATGTAAATTGAATACAGAAAACATATGGCACTAGGATGATCCGCCTTCTAGGATCTTCCTAGTGCTAGGATCCTCCTACCTCCATGTAAAGGAGGCCTTACTTCCGAAGGTCCCAAGTTGAATAAGTTCTGAGCAAAAGCGAGAAAGCGGCTCCAGAATTACGTATGTAGCTGAATAAGGGATTAATACAGGTATTTGTGCCTTTGGCGACCCCAACGAGCGGATAGATTGACATATATCATGTTTAGAATAGCTACAAAGAATCTTATAAAGAGATAAAGAGATTTGGACGGGAGCACGCCACAAACAATATGTAATAAAATCAGAAGGTAGAAATGAAAGTGGGTTGATTGACCATATAGTGAGGAAGGTTCTCTGAATAAATTTTAAAAACACATGGTTAGCCAAACAAGAACTCTTCCAGTTAGGTTAAGGTTAGAGCGACATGGGGAGAAAAGTTTAGGATAAATAACCAACTTATACTTGCATCAATAAAAGTAGTTTTAAAAATTGATTAGGTTTTGTTAAGAACATCGTGAAATCAAGAATTAGAGGCCAAAACATCTTCTTTCAGAAAATGTATGCCTCTTCTATAAATATTTTAGCAAGAGAGACTTAAACCGCACATGGTATTTTGTTCCTGTTTCCTGTGAATTTCCTTGGATCATAGCAGTTTGAGACAGTTACCATTCGATTCCGCCTTGCGCGAATTTAAATTTGTTTGTTTGTTGGTCCGGGTGTGGCGACAATAATGTTTATTATATACGCAGATTTTTCTTGTATAGTGTTCGGTGCTTTTAAACTTCCATCGGGCCGAAATTTGTTCCTATTTTCTAACTTACTTCAAGTGCAAAAGGCGGCAAAGTTCAAAGAAGTTCAGACAAGCGTCAAAATTCTGTCTTGATTCAGTGGAGAAACAATCGAGTGACCTGATCATATCCTTGAAAAATGAATGCTCTTCATCCCCTTGTTGTGGCCGGTTTCTCATTGGGATCAAACAACTAATACAAACGCCAAGCTGTTATTGTTCATTTTAACTGAGACGTACAACAGGAAGGAAAATCTTGTCAGGTCAGTGAGAAGGTTGGTTATTACTAACAATGTGAAAGGATTATACCGTGGAACCCCGTTAATATGGCCACTAACGGGCCATAAGAATTTGGCCGTATTAACGAGGTAGGTTCAGATTTTATGGCTTGCCTCTTTCAAGTGCGATGAACACAACTGAATTTTGGAAATAAACTGCTATAAAAACTATTCTTTGAAGCATGGGCCTCGAACTCAATTAAAGAGTTGTTTCTCAAGATTTATTATCACTTTTCTGTCCTTTAGAGGGCACATTTGGTTTGAGTGGTCATATTAAGGAGGTGAATTTATGGAGTAATATTCATGTTCAGATTTCACAATGTTTCCGTTCGTCGCATTGTTATGAGAAAATATGTGGGCGTTTCGCCAGGACGAAAAAAAGTGGCGGTGTGGTGGGGTTCCACTGTACATGCACGAACTGCATGAATGTTTTTCTTTTTTTTCTTGCCGCAAAGGGTCTACAGTGCGGGCCATAGACATTTCTGTCTATATGGTGACGTCATCAAAATGGCGTCCTGGTACAATTCTCAAGAAGTTATACCCGCCCCAAAATTTTGTCCCAGCATTTTTGTACGGTTGGTTGGTCCCTTAAGTCCCAGTTCCCCTGAAAGAGGACCGTCAGAGCTTCCATCCAAAGGAATCAGCAATGGCGTCGGTTGCAACGTGTCGAAGAATTTTGTATTCGAAGTCGAACTGTGGCACCTAGATTGCGCTCAGAGAGGCTCACATTCTGCGAAGCAAAAGGAAATTTGAGGTAGGTAGCATTTTTTTTGCCAAAAAAGAAAAATACTCTGGTATTCTCTGGTAATTGGGCTTCAAATATGTCGAAGCAGAATTCAAGTGCACGGCGGTTTTGTTCGAGTGCACTGCATTTGAAGTGTGACACGCAGTATTGCCCTTCGCCGCCATATTGCTTGTTTAGATAGAGTAAGTCTTAAGAGCCTTTGCTATTCTAAAGATTCTGTTTTGCTCTTCTTTTCAGTTGGCGGATAGTCGTATTTTATTCGTTTTGGACCTTGGCATTTCGTCCTACATGCAATTTAAGAATTACAAGGAGGCCGTTTAGGAAGGAAGCGTTGGTTGTATCTAGATGACGTGCTGGCACACAAATAAAAAGTCGAGGTTAGTTAAGGTGGTTTATTGACCAGTTTTATGAAGACATGACATTGCAATAAGGCTTAACTGAAGACTCTTAAATATTTATTGTTTAGTCATAATTTTAGAATTACATGATTACAAAAGCTTTACGTACATATATTTTATTTTATGTCACACTACCACTCCTTGCATCAAAATCACAAGAATTCATTCCTTCTATCATTTGGCTATTGGTAGATTCCTTATAAAAGAAGTCCAGTTAGTGCTAGTTAAACTATTTTGTTGCTGATTTTCTTTTTTAAATTTATTCCTTTTAGTTTGCAATCACCATATCTTTTTTTTTTTTATTTGTAAATTCCTCCAGAAATAAATTATTTTTATTGTAACTACAAGTTTGTTGTGTTGTTTATTAAATATCAACTCCAAAACCTTCCTCAGTCACTAATTTTTAAGGAGAGAAAAATTGGAGTGGTGTTCTCTGAAACATTTGCATGAAAAGCATCAAAACAGAATTCAAGTGCACCTTGTTGTTTTGTTTTTTAGTGTGACATTCAGATAAGTTGTTCATCAGCAACATTGTCTCTTCTAGTGTTTTCTGCTGCTTATCTATTGACTTATTATTTTGGTCTCCTTTGCAGCTCATGGATGGTCATTTGTCATTTTAAGGACAGCTTGTCGACTCTGTGGAAAAGTCCTTTCAAGAAAGCCTGACTTTAGTGACAAAAGATTATTTAAGGATGAGTTATTGAGTCATTTTGAGATAAACATTGAGGAAGACGTGGAGCAAATTCATCCCGGTGGTATCTGTTCTGGATGCAAACGATCGCTTTATCGAATTCGTGCTAATAAAGATGTACCAACCTCAAAACGAGCTTATTTGTGGACAAGTCACTGTGAAGGAAACTGTCCATGTACGAAGAAAGCCAGAGGGCGTCCTCCAAAAAGTGCTGAAGAAAAAATTACGACAAAAGAAAATGAAAGTGACACTGAGAGTGGTGAGGAAATTGAAACAGAAGAAGAGAAGAAGTCTTGTCGGGAATTCAGTGCACTAATTCAAAACATTCCATTGCTGGAGAGGGAGTTGGCCCTTGTATGTGCCAAGGAACTTGCTGACCAATTTAATCTTATTTTTTTGGACAGAGAGAATATTGAAACTTCCATTCAATGTTTGAACAGTCAAGATAAAATTAATCTGACTTCAATAATTTTCCAGCTGGAGAAAGAAAATATCAAAAAGGATATTTCATCCTGTAGTCAAACCTACAAAAGTATACCTGTGCTCTTAAAAGTCACACCTTGTGCATGGGTTCATGCCAGAAATTCCATTCTTGCTTCTGCTGTCAATGCACTTGCAAATGAAAAAACTCAACCTTTTCAGAAAGCTGTAAGTGTTGATCAACTTTATTCTCTAGTGCAGCCCTCTTTCATTAGCCCCTTGATGTTTGCATCAAATTTACTTGCATACTCGGTCACACGTAGCAAGCTTGTCCTCAATATCTATGGGAAGTTCCATCCTGCTGGTGGTATCACAACTGCCAGAACATGGCTGAACAATTTGACAATGGATGTCCCTCAAGTTCCTGCTGGTGATATTCTAGTTGCTATTGACAATGATCAAGTTCTCATAAAAAAGTGGACTGTCAGAAAAGATAACCGAGCACAGATTAGTGTTCTAACCAGTGTCTGTGTGGCTCCAGTTCATCCAGATGGAACTTTGCAGTGGGATCCAACTCTTTCTCCAGGGTAAGTCAAAGAATATGTGATCAGTCTGAGTACTTATTACTTTTTGCTACATTTTTGTAATATGCATTAATTATTTGCAGTTAAAAGCTGCAAGCTGTAAAAGCTACACTGTACATTGATGGCTAACAACAGGGTCAGGTGGAGTTAGGAAATGCTGGCTCTATCCTCAGCACCTAATAGTAATTAGGTGGCGAGGAACTAAATGAATGACTTTAAAGGGGCACTGTTACAGGATTTTCGCGTCATTTTACAATGCCGAAATATGTTCCTGCATCAATGGAAACCCAAAAATAATGATGCAGTTTTGTTAGCTAGGATGTTATCACTACTCCAAAACCATTTATTGCTGCCTGTTACTTAGCATGGCAAGGATGGAAATGGATTGAAATTTGAAAACACTTGCCAGTTTTTTTTCACATTCTAGAGGCTTTCCTTGAAAATATTGCCAGAAATTCATTATGGTTTGCTCTCCGAGCCACCATTTGTTTGATACATGTATGTTTCCGTTAGACCATTTGAGCATTTTGGGGACGAGTAAAGGTACCAGGTAGAGATTTCAGCAACGAATGAAGCTAAAAACAGCAAAACTCCTTTGACAGTGCTCCTTTAAGTATCAAATGACCAGGGTTGCCACTGGTGAGGAAATGGTTAGGGAAAAAAAAATTTCCAAAAGTTACATTTAACATGGTTCTTGGTCTTAACCCTTTCACCACCAGGAGTCTCCCTTGGACGAGTAAAGTCGTCTGGCGTTAGACAGAGTAAAATCTATAAGTGGCCACTGGTGGTGAAAGGGTTAATGGGATACAGTTAATTCTGGTAATAACAGTCATGTGTTGGAGCTGAGGGAGAGCCGGAGTGTACTTTCCACTGATATGCACATGTGCAAGTACCTAAATTACTTAGCAGAAAGGCTATAAGCTCTGAATGATATTGTTATACATGGAAATCTCTTGAAAGGTTAGATGTGGCAAAGAATACTTCTCATCATAGCAACATGTTCAAAGTAGACAATAATAAATTTATATTTGTTTTAGTTTATGGTCTAAAAGAAGTGAACTTGGAAAGAAAAGTGAAGAGGATAAGGTAAAGCTTTTGGACATGTGCTCAGCCACAGAGGCCAACAAGGAATTGATTCGCCATGAGGTAAGGGCTGACAGATGACTAAACCTAGGTAAAGTACTGTTCGTTTCTACCTTAGAGACAGTCAATCAATTGGCTAGCAAGCTATATGAAAAAAAAAAGAAGTTTTTGTTTTAGCTATCTGTAGAGCATGTAGCCATTTTTCAGGAACTCAGATTTTGTTATTTATCGTGAGAATTGTGGCTGGTTTTGTAACATGCACTGCTTTTGCATTGGTGTTGGATTTAACTTTAATAACTAGGAATACATAAAAGTAATTTAAATTACTGTGCTTTAGCATTTATGTGCTTGGTGTAAATACCTTGCTCATGCCACTTTCTCAACCAATTGCAACACATTGTAATAATTTTGGAAATTAATTAACATTGATAAGATGCTGCTATTCCCTTATGACTTCAGAACAAAAAGATGATTCATGAACTTCTTCATGATTTGCTAAAGGAGCAAACTAAAGTCAACGGTGAGTGGAAAGATGACATTGACCTGCGTGTAGATGACATAAAAGCCAATGAAGGGAGACGTGTTTGCCCTGTCTGCCAAACATCAATGGAACGAACAAAGAGAAAATGCATCAATCCGGAGTGCAGGGTCAGCCTTAAAGCTGCCGGAAAGCAAGTTCAGGAGAACCGACGGTTAGTGTTCGTCCAAACGCAGCCCAAAAGTTCCAAAAAAACAAACAGGCCGGCGGAGGAGCCTACATCCCGGCAACTATTAAAGTTGAAGGACCGCGTGAGTACGAAGAAGCCGTGCTCGATAGAATCCGCAAGACCTTAGCGGAGTGCGAAAATGCAGAGTTCATGTCAGTCAATATCGAGAATTAGAATATCAAATGATCCCTGACGAACAAATCCAGAAATAAACATTACATTATTGTCACATTTGTGTGTATTTTTTACGGTGATGTTGTCGCGTTGCAATATGGCCGCCGTCCACATTTCTGTGCTCAATGTCTAGGTCGACCCAGTTCCTCTCGGCTAAATTTCTTTGTTTTGGTTTTGCCTCGACCAATCATGTCGCAAGAAACCATATAGACAGAATGTCTATGGCCCGCACTGGTCTACGATTAATTCTGGATTCGTTTTCTAAATACATTTGAAGTTCAAAAGGATTATGTCGAAACTTGGTTGATGAGTATTAATTTCGTCCACTTTATCAATTTCATTTATACATTTCTAAAGATTATCAAATAAACAATATTCTTGTAACGATATTGCGTGGCAACAGTCGAACTTTCATTGCATTTTGTATAGTAGCCGCTTTGTAATAAGAACATTCTGCTCTGTGAAGCCTTCCGTTTTTCCATTTAAATAGGTACTACGGGGCTGACGATTATCGTCATTTTAGAAACTTCTTGTCCCTTCTAGCTGATGATGTAATGAGAGCAGAGATTAATTATTAAAGCGAAGTGAGTGAGTGTTATTTGCTTGTTTCCAAAACATTGACGGCGGTGGCTAGTCTGCTGTAGATTGAAAAATAGGCTTAGCTCCATTTTATTATTTTGTAAATTTGTGTTATTCTTTTTCCTCATTTTACTTTCATGCGGATGGCAATTTTTTCCTTGTCGCTGTTTACTGCCACCAATTTTCTACGACCTTATTAGGATGATGAAAGAATGTTTTGTTGTCTAACACTTTGCTTTTCGGGCGACTTCTCCATGTTAAGTATTGAAATAATAACGTATTTTCCGAGAAGCGGAAGCCCCCAAAGCTAACCCTCGTAGATTTAAACGCAATCTTACACAAGACACTTCTAACCCGTCATTCAAAGATTAGAACACTATATTGTTTAATTATTCACGAATAAAGACCTTTTGGACCACTTTTCCCTTTTTCTCAGACAGTTCACTTTCAAGAAGATTTTTGTTACAGCTCTCTAGTTTGATAATTTAACGGGCCAAGGCGTTTGTCGCCTGATGAAACCTTTCGCCTGATAAACACTATTGCGTCACGTGATCTGTCTAAAAAACTTAGACTCAGAAAATTTAGTGCGATAGAAATCTCGAGTTAATAGTCTTAAAATATATAGTGCGAATAAAAATATTTATGTATATATATTCCATATCACTCGTACCATATAACTGACGAATTGAATTCAAGGTCGGGTGAAATCTAATACTAATACCAAGTAATTTACCTTCTCAGTTTCAAAGATGAGAGCAACAGAGCTGTTGGCGTTTTTCGTGCTCTTTGTGATTCTTCTAAGTGTAACATCTGTACCGGCGGAAACTGGTAAATAAGTACGCTTTATGATGCACAGGCTATAGGAGCAATAAATAAAATGTACATGTGTATTATCTGTAAAACTATTGAAGGAGGGATTATTTTCCCTCCCAATTGCGCAAGTGTTTTACATGTAAAAAGTATTTGGATTTGAGTCACCACTTGAGTGAGATTGTATAATTGAATCTTCATCGAACTATTTCTGGCAGCTTGTTCTAAACATTTTGAACTTGAAAATTGCGTCCTGACGACTCTGAAACGTCGTTCGATTTCAATTATCATTGCTTATGTACTTGCTTATGTGCTACCAAATCTTTCCTCATAACTAGATCGTCAACATAAAACATAGGACTAACATATTTCAGTATTTACCGAATTTAACCGATTATTTTTGTTTCTTAATTTTTATTCAAGAGCGCCAGAAGAGAGCGGCTGTCAACAACGCATTTTCCAATGACATCAACAAATGCCTTTTTACTCCCTGGACAACAGCCTCTGGTGCCAAACCCGCTGTGTTAAGCAAACCTGTCGACTGTAAAGGTAATGCAGGGAGTGCTGTGCAGTTATGCTATAGCGTGAGTGGAAAACCACCGGCACAGTTTGCTGTCTGCTATAACAAAAACACCCTCACTCCAGATTTCAGTGGGCATATCGTCCCGCCAAATATTGCTGGTGCTGGTAGAGAATCTGACTGGAGACAGGACACTGGGGTTTTTGGTGAGTTTCGCTGACTACCGGTAGTTGCATTTGTTAAGGTACTATTCCATCAATTTAAAGATGAATAATTAAATCAAAATACACCACGGACGATGTAAGCAGAAACTCGTCATTAGCAAAAAAAAAAAAAACGAAATCGTAGTTTATTGAATTTACATTTACGCCGGAAAGGTTTCGTTTATTGACATTTCATCCATAGACCGGCAGGCCTGGTTACTGAACTGAGCGCGTTGCGGGCCAAAAATGACAAACGAGACATAAATGCTGCATAAATTACCAACTTCTCATTGCCCCGCAGGGTTTTGGCCCAGGGGCCAAAACCCGAGGAGGCATCATTGTATTCCGCGCGTATATATACAAACTACTTACAATATTATAATATAGGCTATATACCGGACGAAATCTCGAGTTGGCTAAAATGAGCGCGCTTGAGGTTCTGGGAGTTGATGACGTTTCAACCATTTGAGCGCGCCTGAGGTTCTGGGAGTTGATGACGTGCATCCGTAAGAGCCGAACGGAGTTGTGGGTAATGAAGACTGCTTTAAATATAGGCGGAATAGACTCATTCGGCTAACTCAATGTTGTACCCAATTCAAATCTCCTGGGCTTAAGTTTCTTTGTGTATTGTATTTGAATTATAATGTAGCATTAATATTTAAATGATATGGAAATACCTGGAACAAAACGTTTTAATCCCAAAGGGTTTGAATTGGGTACAACATTGAGTAAGCCGAATGGGTCTATTACATTTGTGAACACCAGAAGCACATGGTTTGTCTGTAAGCAAGGTTTTGAATTTTAAAGTTTTTTTAGTTTAAGAGTTGACTTGAAGAAATTGCCCCTTTGGATAAGAAACCTTGTGCCCTTTTGAAGCAGAAGCTTGCGGGATTGCAGAGCTGATCCAAAACTGCGAACTGAGTGACAAAAACATACCCGGTGCAAGTCATTTCAAGTGACTAAGTGCAGCTGAAAGACTCTGCAGGCACACAAATCTTTTCCATTCTGAAAGACTCTGCAGAAAACCTATTCCAAAGCTACGATTTGTCAGACACAAGTCACTTCCAGTGTCTGAAGGACTCAGTCAACAACTAAGCTGTTACTGAGACGCTCTAGGCCTACAGCCGAATTCGAAGTCAGCTGTAGCTGTCACACTACATTTCAAAAGAACTATTAGTCAGTTTGTTGCGTATTGCTGTTTACTTACATATTTATAACGTTTGTTGCTTGAAGGAAAACTTTGGATTTGTCATATATTTGTCATTCTCTCGCGTAGAAAGGTGGGGAAATTTTCAGAACTGTTTTCGAGAAACGTGGAATTTATTCTTGTGCAGTTGATTGCTGTTTGATTTTCTCACCTTTCCGCGAGAATGACAAATGAAAACGCGAATGCAAATTTAAGTTTTACTTCAAGCAACAAACGGTATAAATATAATTAAACAGCAATACAAAATGTAACATTATTTTCAGAATGCTTGCTCATTTTATGAATTCTGTTTTCGAGAAACGTGGAATTTATTCTCGTGCAGATGATTGTTGTTTGGTTTTCTCACCTTTCCTTTGCAAATTGAAGTTTTCCAACAAGCAGCAAATGGTGTAAATATAAGTAAACAGAAATACAAAATGTACTGTTATTCTTAACAGCGGGGGCAGTTTTAGTGTGAACTATTGCTAGTATGCTTATTTATTCTTTCCGTGAGCCAAGACGTTACAAGAGTCCTTAGATCATATAACGAGTGGCATACTCTGTTACGTTTGAATGCATCAGAAAACTAGCCTGCAAAAACATTGCATAGTAGGGTATTTAGAGGCTGAGAGAGCCACTAGGAGAAAAACATTACCGGCGAGCCGAGAGAGGGGCCTGGAGTTTACACAGCGACGACGAGAGCGCTATTACAACCTTGCCAGACCGCGTTTCTATCTCAGACCCAGATGCTATAAATTAGCAAAGCCAGCCAACCAATTTCGCTGTTCTTAACAACCAAACGCTGATTCGTATCGGTTAAATAAAAAAGAGAATTAATCAAGTTAGAAGGCAAAACGTCGCCCTTAACAGTTTTTGTTGTTTACAGTCTGTGTGCGAAGACCTCTAACTTTTTCAATGAAGCGTGAAGTGCGCTAGTTTTTTTGACATTTTCTCGACAGCTTTTTGACAACTTTCTGACAGATTTTGAGACATACACGTGTATTTGATCGTTATTCCCTCGAGTGTTTCTGCCTTCAATGAAATTTAAGCTTCTAAAAGCGAAAACCGATACCGAAAAAAAAGATCATAAGTTACTTCTCGTTGTCTTCACTTTGTTATATGAAAAATAGTTAAACGGGCATGCGATCTCCCGCCGAAAAGCGTGGGTTGCCGTCATCTCAAGTGTGATTTCGCATTGGCGTACATTGACGGGTGGACGCACAGCCGCACGAACTTACGGTGCCGTCATAACCAAAACCAAATTTCTTGCATCCATGGTAGATAGGTTTATCATATTTTCTTACCCTGAGCTAGCTTGAACGTGAATCAGTAAATTGTCAATTTTGTTCTGTTCTGTTCTGTTAAAAAGGACAAAGTTGACAATTCGTCTTTCACCTCTACCAGTTTACCATAGCAAGTTACGCGTCTCTTCAGTAAATTTTGCTAGGAGGGGTAAGCGATTGCAACTGAAGTAGGACGCTGCTGCGAATGCAATTCAGCAGCGCTGATATTGTAGCTTCTCACCTAACCGCAATTGTACGGTATTTGGCTTCCTTCCTTTTAGCCCCGGTACCACAAGCAACTGTTGGTGACTATGATCCATACGAACAGCGCGGGCTGTACGACAACTACGACGTTCGAAACCAGTATTTCTGCGCCAAAGGACACTTGACTCCAAACGCGGATTTCAATCTCGACAACGAACGTGAGCTCACTATGATCACCACTAACATTGCTCCACAGTGGCAGAGGTTTAACAGTATAAACTGGGCAGGACTGGAGGCTGCTGTTAGACAATACGCAACAAATGTAAACAGGAACGTGTTTGTCTTCACTGGCGTAGGTTCGTTACTTGCATTGTGTTTACAGGCGCGGAATTATTCACGGTTGTAATTATAGTTTGCACCATACCTCTAGTTGGTTATCAGTGGTTGACCATCAAATCTAGCATTCGGTCTCCGACAGGAAGCCTCTTTTTTCGTCAAAACGAAAACCTGAGGTGTATGACCTTCTGCCGGAATTAATGTTGGATTTGTAGTGGTTAAAGTTTTTTTTTCGGGGGGGGGGGGTAGTTTTTCCTCCCTTTGTTTTAAACTAATTATCATACTTTACCATACATTACCATACCCAAAAACAAAGGGAGAAAAAAAAATAAAAGTAATAAGCAAAGGACCGCCAACGATAACACTGCTACTTTACATAGGACTCTATAAGAGATTTAACTCTTTCCGGACAGGACACCAAAATATCCGACCTCCAAGTCGGATGCTTTGAAAACCTGCAACTTCCCCAAATCCCTGACTAAAGTTGAAATGAAGCATTTTTATTGCAAACTGTTAAGTTTTTCAGATTTTGTCACCCTGTAAACTGACCTAAAGTCCCAATTTTCACTGAATATGAGCGTTTATTCTGTTGCAAAAACCCAAATCGGCCTATGACAGCACAAAAAATACGCAACTTTGTCTTGAAGTTTTCAATACAAAATTTCCTCTTGAGGCTTAAAGTCTCATTTGCAGCAAACTTCGACTCCAATTCTTGCAATCTGCTTCACATTTTCCTGCTCACTTTCTTAGCGTGTCCCGGATAACGCTATTTGGTTTCAGTTGCTGCGTGTCCCGGATAACTCTATTTGGTTTCAGTTGCTCTCACGGTCTGTCAGTCCACGTTTGTGACCCAAAGGAATTCTGGGATTTTCTTCTGTAACGGCAGTATGAAAGTCTGCAAATTTCCATTTCATATATTTTTTATAAGTGTCGAGCCACCAGGTCCTGCTGACAAAATATTGCACCGATTGCATTATTTAGAGGTCAAAACTCGCCAAAATTGCCATGCCAGGTCCAGGAATCTACTCACAAAACGGCTAAAGACACCACTTCACTCCGTGAATTGCCATCACTCGCTGGAATACTTTGAGCGGCAAACTTTGTGCGAAATTGCTTCTCACCTCTGTTTTCTTTCAAAGGATTGCCTCTACCCATCAAACCAGCTTTATTGATGCCATGCAGGCGGCTTCTGAGGTGGAAAATGGCTCAAAAAACACACTTATAAATCAATTACGTGACGAATTGTAACTGTAGTGATCGTTTGGAAATAAACGACAGCTAGTGTGACGAGCGTGACAACAAAGATAGAGCCTTCGGTGTTGTGGACCAGCGAAATCTCCGTGGTAGCCCCTTATATTGAATAGCCAGCTCAATTTGACCTCCTACCCTCCGGAAATTTGCCAAAAAGACGTGCAAAAAGTCGGTAGGAAAGGAGTTAAACAAGTTTTGAATCAGAAACTTGGAGATTAAGTCGAAATTTTGGCCAATGAGATTCACAAACTGTTGAATCACAGGCACCCCAAGCTCATGCTGAGTACCGTATCACGCAATATAAACAAGATGGCTGCAAATTACAAGGCTTTGTATGGGAATCCCGGTAATCGGTCCTAGTTGATAGATATACGAAAAACTTATCAATAAAAAAGCCTTACCTTACATTCAAGGTGTGTTGCTTGCTATCTATATGGTTATTTTACCGATCTATCGCGATTTGAGCGATTTATGTGCTTTCTGTGTTTCCACTCTTTAGAGAAACGCCTAAAGAGTGGAAGGTTTTGTGGATCCAGTTTGTTTGTTGTTTAATGCACATGTCATCGGCTTCCCCGTGGGGTCGATCCCCGGGCTAACCAGGGGGATTGTAAATTCAATAAACAAACTTGAGAAACTTCCCCAGGGGTCGGGGAATCTTGCAAGACAAAGTCCCCTGGGTGAGGTGTCGCTCAGTAGAAAATCCCCCGCTGACATCCTTTACAAACTCGTGAATTTCGCCACCCCCTAATTTTTGAGCATAATGCATGTCAAGATTTTCCCCCTAATTTTTGAGCATAATGCAATGTCAAGATTTTCCTTTACCCTCGAGCAAAGAATTCCACCCATCTCAGTGTTTTCTCCCACACATCTGCCTGGTCGGCCCAGGGGTCGACCCCACCGGGGGAAACCGATGACAAGTGCATAAGAGTTATACAAAAACCCCACCAAATGACCATAAATCAGCTCAGGAATTACATAGAAAGCAAGAAACATATTACTGACGTAAGTTAAACCATTTTTTATTGAGCTTTATTGAATATTTTCCGATTTTAAAAACAATTGTCTTACTTCCCATACAAATCCTTATATTTGAAATGTTACGTAGTAACGATCATTGCTCATGTTTCGAGCTTGGGCTACCTGTGTTTTCACAAACACGATCATCTTCTTTTTTTAATCCGCACTTCAGATATTTGATTTAAATATATTCATTCTCACATATTCATCACTCACGGGTACATTACGCACCAACAAAATGACCAGCTCCCAGTTGGCTTTTTAGCTTGGTTGGTAGAGAACTGCACTGGTATCGCAGAGGTCATGGGTTCGAATCCCGTACAAGCCCGAATTTTTTCAGGCTTTATTTTCACTACTGCTTAAGTAGTGTTCATATCTGCGACGATCATTCACACCGTCCTTGTAATTGGAGAATTAAAGTTTCTAAGCAATCATGATTCAGATCATGTTCTTGAGATTATTTGTTTGATTCTTTTAGGTGGAAAGAAAAGAAACCTGGCAGGTGACATCATCCTGTTGAAAAGGCGAGTCCTGACTCCCATGTGGTACTGGAAAGCTGTCTGTGATCCTGTGGCTCAACAGTCCATTGTGTTTGTTGGAGAAAACGCTGTTGGTGACGCTAGCAATACACATGTGGCAGGATGCAATGGCATACAGCAAACGAAAAGTCAAGGAGTAGTATACTGTTATAGCCTCAACGACGCTTTGAGGGCGCACCAGTATGCAGATTTTAAATTGCCTCCATTCCATGAGAAAAATTGTAATCCAGCGGCGAGAGGCACCTTCATGGATAACTTACTTAATAATCGCCTGAATTGAAAAGCAATTATGTCTCAGAGCTTTCTGTATACCGTTGATTGTCAAGAATGAAAAAAATAAATCAGGATGATAATGACATCATGTCATGAACGACTAGGACCGTCCTTGATTTAAATATTTTGGAGTATATTCCAAGTCTCCTGGCCATACCGCTCAAAAACTGTATCATATAAACTCTTGTTGTTTATATGATACAGTTTTGGAGTATATTGTTTGCAGAAACAGTGGAGTTCTGCCATACCCCATTAATCTCGAACTTTCTGTCCTTTCTAGCTCAAGGATGGATCTTAACGAATTCCCTCCATATAACATGACAATGTTATTTTACCTCGGCCATAGTGGGCTTTGCAAGACTTGAAATCTTCTTACGTTGTGCCCGTATTCCTTCCCTTCAAGTAGGTTTTTGCTAGAGACTTCAACTGATAGGGACTGGAGAAGCTTTCACGAAGAGGTTCCCCATTCAAAGAATAAGCATAGTTACCCTTTTTGTTTTGGCTGACTTCACAAACACGAGACATTAAAAGTGAACGGTTTATTTATGATAGGTTAGTCGGCCATCTGAAGAATGTCATCTAATGTGACAACACTAATTATGACTGAATCATACATGGACCCCAAGGAAACGGTACAAAAAACTTTGCTGACAAAACAGACTAGAGAACTTGTCTAGAACAAAACTTAGTGAAAAAATTTAAACAGGAGGACTGACTCACGTTCGAGTCATCGTCAGCAAACAAAGCTGGACATACTCATCCATGGTCTTCCATCCAAACTCCGACACAGTGTCTTCTAAAAGGATTAATTTCTGCCTCTCAGCTAGCAAAGACGTACCTTCGGACAACGACGCTTCGGTCTTATCACTTGTATTGGTATCAAAGTGGAATTTAACTTCATCCGGCGAATCCTGAAGTCTTGCGTTGAATTTGTACTGAATTTCACTTCTGCTCAAATGAGTACAGCTCCTCTCGTCGAAGTTTCTTTATCTCTCGTAACTGCTCGTCGGCCGCCTCGACACTAGATCGTTTGATAGCGTCCTCAGAATCAGCTACTAACTTAGAAAACTACTGTAATAACGCCTTACTGTTGTCAGCCAGTAACGTATTTGTAAACAATTGAACCTCTTGCGAGACCGACATGATCAGAAAAGACGTGAAAGTTGTTAGCGAAAAAATTCAAACAGGAGAGAAGAATCTCCCGCCAAGACACCCAGCCCATGAGAACACCCGACCCTCTACATCGTGCCCTCAGAATATTAATTTCTGACTAATTCGTTCCCATGTCACTCAACGGGCAGAAATTACATATTCTGTCGAGTTCAAATAAAGGATATATCTATGTACGCATGATTCATGATATGGCCTTGTTAACATAGAGGGCCACTCCCGCGAATGTAAGCGTTACCAAACAATCACTGTCCCGAATTTAAGATAGTTTAACGTAAGACTGATGCATAATATATAAGAATTGTTATGGTAGCATCGTAGAACACAGATAAAAGCATTATATGACAATGTTGTAGAGAAAACGTTTCATAATTAGAAGTCGTGTTCGTTTTTATCTTGAGCTCCAGTATCTCTCGAAAACGAGCTTAGCTGCACCAGCTTGATGTCCCTTGACATTCCCTTGACATGGCGCATATTCTGTCCTGTTAATGTTCAAATTATTGCTGTTGATTGCCAATCAGATTCGAGAGTTTAGCTAAAATTTTAAGTACTCGTTTATAGGAACTAGTCTATAGTAGGAGAAAGTACAAATCAAGCTGATCGGGGGACTACGCCATCGTTGTGTTGATTACTGTTGCTGTGAAGACAGGATAATATACATGAACAACAACAACAACAACAACAACTTTATTTATCTTTACATATAAAAGTTAAGTAGTTTGCCCCGCAAATAGCTGAGAAGCTAGTCGTGGCGGGGCAAGACAAATACATATACAACTCAGATGAGTAGCTTAAGAAACAAAACAAAACAAAACAAAACAAAACAAAACAAAAAAAACAAAAACAAAAAAAGATCCTTAAATTAAAACAAGCCTTGCAGATAAATAAATTAAACGAAGATGTAGTTAACACAGCACTTACTGACATACAATGAGGAAAAGAAAAGAAAAACAAACATTAATTAAAGAGATTAAAAACTGGATCTATATACCTACTTTTTTAATGATCATGGGGATTTGAATATAGTCATCATCCTTTTCTAAAATATCAAATAACAATTTGCGAAGAACTCGTTTGAAATTTTTTTTAGGAAGATCCGTTATATAGCGTGGTATCTTATTCCACAGTTTTACTCCGAGTCGAGAAAAGGAATTGTTTAGTATTTCGAGTCTAGA
>JAEMWC010000007.1:2222500-2267500 GCA_016490735.1 Pachyseris speciosa
CTTTTTTCACGATTGAGTCACAAAGATGTGGATCGCGACGTTTCGACCGCTATACTGCTGGTCTTCATCAGGCGATGGTGTCGACTGGCTGCGTGTGAGTATAAGAAGCACCGTTGCTGGTGATGATTGGTGCGTTTCGATCCTCGCTTAGGCTGTTGTTGATTGGAGGATTTCGATCCTTGATCCTCGTCATTCAGACTAGAAATTGTTCCCTCAGCGGTCCCCTTTGGTACTGATCGGCTGCTGTGTTGTTTGATCGTGGGTATCCACGCTTCCTTGTTGATGTTGTTAGGATGAAGTCTTATGTAAATAGCCTCTTTAACCCTACGGGTGTACCAATGTGGGTCTCGGTCAATAAATTTAACTTTCCCAGAGCGGATAATGTCCGGTCGCGTTGCTATGTTCTGAAACGGCGCAGGATTGGGTTCGAGCAAGTCGTATGTCTCTATCGTGTTCCTTAATCCGTTCATGCATAGATCTTCCCGTCTCTCCAATATAAACCTTACCACATTCGCAGGGAATCTTGTAGACTACTCCGTCTTGTTTTACTAGATCGACAATGTCCTTAGGTCGCACTAGGTGTGATCTGAGAGTTCTGTCAGATCTGAAAACAGTCCGTATGCCTTGTTGTAGTCAACGGCGAAGAGCCTCCGATGTGCCTTTGATATATGGTAGAACCACAGTAGATTTAATTTCGGGTTCAGGTTCAGGGTCCTCGGTGAAGACCAGCGCTTTTTATCTTACAATGTTTTTAAGGAAAAGTATCTTGTGAGAATTAACTTTCTTCAATACTTTAGCGCAGTAAGCGCAATCTCTAATGCGAAACGAACCTGGGCTCACCCCCACACGTTTTACTAAACTCAACGGATTTCTTTAAATTAGCTTACACTTTATTAATTGAGCGAATTGCTTCCATCCCGCACAAAATTCAAAGTAAATGACTCTCAGACTGTGGGACTTATGGACTTTAAAAAATTGATTGGTGTAGGTCTTATGAATTGGGATTTCTATGTACCAATGAATCCAAATTATGAATCTTCCAGTTCAAACTTCTGCACCGAAGAGTAGCAACCAATAATTATCTTTTCAAAATAGGTTTTCTAACAAGTGCTCTTTGTTGTTTTTGTAAAGATGCTTCGGAAACCCTTCTTCATCTCTTCTGGGAATGTATACACGTTAAAATCTTTTGGGACGAGGTTAAAAATTGGATGAGCGGGTACTCATGCTTTTCAGTGGACAACTTCTTCCTCCTAACCTGCTTAGACTCGGTGGAGAATAATGAAAATGTCCTTTATCATCACACCCTTCTAATTGCGAGATACCACATCTATTGGTGTAAATCAACAAACTGTCTTCCTTCACGAACAATCTTTACCACGAGTTTTTTTAAATTGCCTAGATGAGGAAAAACGCCATGCTCTCGTCTAAATTCCCTAACACCACCTAATCCGTGCAAAACAATAAACAGAAAACATGACACAGACTTGCTATCGTGTGCTACCTGGAGCACGCACGTTTATTGAGTCAGGCTAAGACGACAGTAAAAATAACATAGGTGCAAAAGGCAGCTTAAACAGAACCTGGGAGAGAACCAACGAGCATCCATAGGATGAAAAAACCCCACCGCGCTCGTAGCAGTAAAAACTGAGGAAAAACCCCGGCCCTATGGATAGGACTCTCCGACCTGCCGGGCACGGTCTTATAGAAAACAATACATTATTTATATCCCTAAAGATTGCGTGACTGATAAACGAGAATTAAAATCGTCTTTAACATAGCCATCCTTGCCGTTTTCACTAGCCCGACGACCATGTCGCTTAAATAACTTATCAGGAATTCCGGCATTAGCTGCTGAGGTGGCTCCTCCAGTTCTAAGGCTATAAACACTTATCTTAGAAACGTCTGTAAAACCTCTAAAAGCGTCCTTTATAAGTTCTCGAACTCTCGTATAGCTAAACCCTTGGCTCCGGACCTTCACTCTTGACCGAGGAGTAGCAAGGGCCCTGAACAAAGGTAAATCTTCGGAGAGGTCGATCTGAGCAGCTGAAATGTATTCTTGCAAGGCCTTGACAGGACATGTCGGTAGATCTGACCTCGCGATAACGATCCATGCCCCGTCACGGAATTGGTCAGTCTTTGGTGACTCTAGAAAAATGGAAATATACGAGAGGAAAAACTTAACATCGCAGGCCTATATATGACATAACTCACTAAAATATAAAAAACCTTGCCTAACCTATAAGGCATAAAGCAACCGATCTGAGATCTGAAACGGATGGAGACTTATCTGTAATCCTCGATTCCACTAGGGCTCTCAACATCTCCGGAGTCACGGTATCTTTTTTGACCTTGGCCCTTCCCAGAATCCTTTGAGAAGCACTGACCATTAAAGAAACCAGAGAAAGATCGGAGATCTTTGACAAGCCAGCCATTGGCTGGGCCCAGTCGATGGCATAAACGGCGTTAAGAACTGGAGAAGGAGAATTAGCGTCCTTAAACAAACACTGCAAATAAAATGCGGCCTGAAAAGGATTAGCAGGAAAAGGGCAGACGTGATTAGATGTTGCCCAACGTTTCCATCTCTTAAAACCTCCAAGGTAGGTACGCACAGTACCATCCGCTTTAGATCCAAGAACTGTGCTCTTCACCAGGGAAGCGGTGGGTTAGAGATGCTCGGGGGTTGAGGAGAAACATTCTGACCACATTTCGGACTGGAACACATCTGCAAAGAGACAAAACTACCCAACAAAGAACGAAATAAAACAAAGCAGACCACCCGCCCAAAAACTGCACAACAAAGTAAAAAACTAACTAACTCAAAATATAAAAAAGTAAACAAATTATATAAGTAAATAAATAAAATCAATGAAAGAAAAAACAAAAATAACCAGATATCAAGTGAAAAACAAAATAATCGAGATAATACGAATAACAAACTAATAAACAACAGTAATGAAAATTGTAGATCAAAAACAGGATAGCACAAGTAAACCTTCGTTCACGGGCACAGATAGCCTCAAGTCCGGAAAAAGGGCACAGATTGTCCCTTAGACGCAAATCTGATTCAAGTTAAATAAACACACGAAAACTAATCAACACTTCAAATCAACGCGCAACTTGTTTAAGTGTCGGGCACAGCTGGTCCCAAGTCCGGCAAAGGGCACAGATCGTCCCTAAACACAAATCTAACAACACTTCAAAATAACTTGAAATTCCATGAAAACTGGGCAAAGAAGGTCCCATGATCTTGGGCACAGATGGTCCCACACTTCTGGGCAAAGATGGTCCCACGCTCTCCAGGCACAAAAATGCCAGCACACTAAAGGGGCAAAAAGAGCTTCCATACTCTCTCCAATCACAGATGCACGCATTCAGAAAAAATATATGTACAACTTAGTAAAGGCTCAGCACACACGGACTGGACGCAAATCAGCCGCTTCTCAGCAACGCAAGCAACATGAACTAAAAGAAAGAAAAAACAGACAAACTAGCGTAAAAAAGTAAGAGTGAGCGCCTCCAGAGAGAACACCAAGAGGGCCAATCTACATACGACACCTCTTTAAATACTCTTGCCGAATCCCTTGACGATTCATAACGACGAGAGCATATTTTTCCGCTAATTATTCAAAACGCGGAAAAATTCGACTCTCGTCTAAATTCCCTAACACCACCTAATCCGTGCGAAACAATAAACAGAAAACATGACGCAGACTTGCTATCGTGTGCTACCTGGAGGCCGCACGGCCCCTAAGAGTACAAAGAAAGAGACAACGACCTGCCAAAACATAAAGAACGTAAAAGAAAAAGCATAAAAAATACCTAACAATCGAAGTGGACTCTCAAAGCAATTATCCGGAACTTCAAGTCTTCATTTCCAAACACGCTATTGCAATTGCCGGAAACGTAAGCTTCTTTACATGAGGGAAGCTCTATCCAGTCAACAATAAAACTGGCAAAACGTCTTCCGTCTGGACAAATCAACGGCCAAAACGGGGCGAAGTACCACAAAGGGATGATAACAGAACCTGAAGCTTTACAATTACGCATATGAAGTAGGACGCGCAGGATAAGGCAGATAGGCGGACAGGCATGATTGCTCTCCCCGACTCAATTCATAACAAAAGCATCTATGCCTTCAGAACCCGGATACCAAAATAGCGCATTAAAACGCGGAAGTTTAGCATACACATGATTTGCGAAACGGTCTATAGTATGAGCACCCCAAACTAAGTCAATGCGATGAAACGAAAGCGGAGAAAGGCCCCAATCGTCCGCGTCATAAATACGACTGCGAAAATCAGCCTGGTCATTCTGGGACCTTGGGATCCCCTCCATTTCGATCGAAATGCCATGATTGCAGCAGAAGTTAAACAAAGCCTCGGACTGCAAATGACCTTTACTACTTCCAGACGAAATAATCCGAGGTACATTTTGGTTGTCCGTAAACCATTTAACAGTTAAACCTGATAACTGGTTAACCAAACAAAGCAGAACAAATTTAACTGCCAAAATCTCTCTGTAAGTAGAGCTAGACCGCATTTCCTCGTCGGACCAAACGCCCGACACTAAATCAAGGCCACACTGCACGAAATGGCCACCAAAACCGGAGTCACTAGCATCGGAGTGTGCATCACTGCGCTTGATTTAGGTGACATAACCTTACCATTCAAAGCGTCAATATTTCTCAACCAAAAAGAAAGTTCATTACGAATCTCAGGGGAAACATGCAAGGGCTGATCCCAGGAGGTTCTACACTCAATACCTGCATAGTAGTTCCTTGTAAACAGCCTGGTAACATAGCCTACTGCACAAGCCATAGAAATAATTTGCCCAGTAACTGAAGCAAGATCTGTGGCTATAATCTGGTCATTTTGGAGACATGAAACTAAGGAAGATTTGAGCTTAAGGATGCGGCACTCAGGAATCTGAATTAAACCTTTGTCAAAATTCAAAACGGATCCCAGGAAAACTAACTTCTGTGTAGGATCCCCGGTCGATTTGTCGTCGTTAGGAGTAAACCAGAAAAAGCAAGATCTTGACGAATTAAATCACTAAGGATTCAGACCGCTCCACAGACATATCCCCTCCAATCCCGTCATCGAGATACATAAGAGTAAGTTCACCACGACCTCTCCAGTATTTAACCAGTTGACAAACCACTTTGGTGAAGACATATGGAGCTGAACTCAAACCAAAAGCCAAAACCTTAAATACGTAAAATTTCATAACTCCATCGGAAGAAGGCCATTAAAACAACAAGAATTTCCTGTGCTCCTCGCAAATATCAAAGTGGTGATAAGCTGACTTGAGATTAAAAGAAAAAACAAACATTCCAGGAGGAAACATTTGAAGAACTGTTCTCAAGTCTTCGTATTTGATGGACTTCTAATGATAAATTTGTTAAGATGAGAAAAAATCCAAAATAAACACAAGTTTGCCTGACGACTGCACAGCGACGTGTAAAGGATTGCAAAACTGAGGCGAAACCGGAACTCTCTTATGCAGCCACGTGTCAACAACTCTGAAATTGCACCCTGAACAAACGTTCTCCGATGTAAAGCAGAAGATCGATTCCCGATCGAATACGGAAAGAGCGATTCCCGAAAAAGAATTCTGTAACCGTTTAGAATAATGTCGAGAACAAACTCTGAAGCTCCAACTACATCACGCCAAAAAGGAAAATTTGCTCGCAACTTCCCTTGAATACAAAATGATTCTTCGACGTCCTGCTCCGACAGAACAAATTCACACTGATCGAAGTCCAAAAACTCATGATTTCGATCCTGACGACAAGAGTTAATATTTGGAGGGGCAAGAGCTGGCCCAGTAACCTCTCTTTCCGCATCGAAAACACAAATCGGAGTCCCTGAAAAAGTTTCCAGAGTATCGACCTTGGGAACGAAAATAACTACCAGCAGGAGGAAAAGAAACGGACGCACCACCAATTCTGGAAGCGTTATTTGGGGAAAGTGCGGAGAAGGAAAATTTGGCGCTGGATTTTCTCTTTTTCTCTTGAAGAGTTTTAAGCTTGGCTGCGGCTCTTTTTTCAGCCTTCTTAATTTTTGAGGCGGCCGCGTCATCATCGGCCAAATCATCACAAACGTATTCTTGAACCGTGGCCCAACCAAATTCGGTTTGTCCGCTAGTGTAATTATCTTTCGTCTGCTATTAAGCAAGGAAATACCTTCATTCAATTCCTCCTTCGCCTTGCCAATATTTCCATTCTCCAAAGCTTTTAATGCGGCAGAACCCTTCTTGATCACCTTGCGGTTGAAATTGAACTGTTGCTCATTCCCTTTCTTCTTGAAGACGTGGGTTTCTGGTTGTACTTGTAAAGCTAATTGCGAAGCCAACTCCGGCTGCGCTTTAAGCAAGTTGCTTTGTAGGCCCTGAATCTGCGTATTTACTGCGGACAGGATAACGTCCTTCTGCGCCTCCAAAATGGTATGTAAGTCGGAAGGAACAGAAGTGGATGATGAAGAATCCTCGTCGCCCATGAGTCGCGAAAACCAGAAAGAGAATTCTAAAGTAAGAGTGAGCGCCTCCAGAGAGAACACCAAGAGGGCCAATCTACATACGACACCTCTTTAAATACTCTTGCCGAATCCCTTGACGATTCATAACGACGAGAGCATATTTTTCCGCTAATTATTCAAAACGCGGAAAAATTCGAATCTCAAAAATGGAACAGTAGTACATAATGAGTCAGATGAATAACTCCTCCAAACACACACCCTCCTCATAGAGTTTCGGCCTTTTTACGGCCTCCTCGTAAAACTTCGGAGGCCGTAAAAAGACCGAAACCTATTTGTCGGGTTTTGTGTTTTCCGGTATTATTCATTGGACTCATTATATACTACTCCAAACCCACGTAAGAAGCGAAAAACAACTATGTACAGTAAGGGAGGGTTGGCCTATTAGAGAAAGGGGTGGAGTGGGTGAGCCATGCAACCAGCAACAAACAATTTTGTTGCCGGCGCAAGAAATTTGACAACTCCCCTGAGCAATAAGATGCTCCTTCTGGTGGCCTCCCAACCCAGAAAGGTAAAAGCTGAGATTAATGACGGTTTTCGCGGGTTTTACTTAACGTCTCTCCACGTCTTGCGGGAGACGGTTAATAGTGCTGAAAAATATCTTCAAGCATGTGAAAAGGTTGAATGGGGTTTTGACAGACAAAGAACTCTTTTAGATTTGTGTTTAAAAAATATAAAAAATTTAGAATTTAAAATTGATAATTTAGAGACAACGGAAATAATGAGTAAGGTAAAAAATATTATGGATAACATTCAAATAGTTATGGAAAGTCTTGAAGTAACCCGCAAGATAGTAAATTATGTGGATTGAGGAATTAGCCTATTAGAGAAAGGTATCTTCAGGGTAAGATGGAGGATATCAACCAGCTGGAAGAGATGCTGATGGGCATGTGGGCTGCTGGGGCATCCCCCGAGCTGGCCGGGGCTGTTTTGCTGGTTCTGGCAGGAGAAGAAGCGGCCCTCGAAGCCATGGTGCAGCAGGAAGAAAAACCTGTCTTCAAACCCGAAGTGGTGTGGAACCTTACACCTCCAACCGCCTGAAGTTGGGAATGCTATAAGAATAGATTGAAATGAAAATCATAATCAGAATCAGAATCAGAATCATAATCAGAACCATTATCAAACACATGCTTTTCTCCATCAAACCATCCTTGACCATCCTACCATTTGCCTGAAACTCAAATTTTATTACTGTATGATGATGGATGATAAACATCTTGAAAATCTCTTGGGCGCAAATTTCCAAGAGAAACCTCTTCACAAATTTGACGAATATTATTATGTTGCAAACATTCCCAGCATAATCCACTTTTGAAACACAATATGTGCTTATAACAGCTAGTGACTTTTGTATAAACACCTTAAATGTTGCAAAATCTTTTTTTTCCAAACTTTATAAACATTTAAAAAGTCTCCATGAACTTTATACCAACTCAAATTTGTCCTATCTTTAATTTTTTCTACAATTATATTGTAATAATTTTTTTCTCTTAGTTTAGGTGTCTCGTTTTGGTTAAGTTAACCTGGCTTGAGCCTGCGATCCAAACGAAAACCAGTTTCTGGTCAGCGGTCAACTAAAAAAAAACAGCTCACCTCGATGAGCTCTAAACTTGAGCCCTCGATATGGTCACGTAATACTATTCAGCGGATGTCTTGTTTTGACAGGTTTGTCAATTGACCACAACATGGATGTCCAAAATCAAAGATGTAAGCTATAAACTAGCTTTTCAGCTGGCATATGGCCACCATGTTGCATTATCAATTATTATTATTTTTATTAGTGGTAGTAGTAGTAGTAGTAGTAGTAGTAGTAGTAGTAGTAGTAGTAGTAGTAATAGTAGTAGTAGTAGTAGTAGTAGTAGTAGTAGTAGTAGTAGTAGTAGTAGTAGTAGTAGTAGTAGTAGTAGTAATGGTAATAGGACTGAGTGGAGTACAATTCAGGGAGTAATCGGGTGAGTGATTTGAAATTACGAGCACGATTGTACAACACACAATTGTACAACACAAAGTCCGATTACCAATTAATTGTGTCAATAACAAAATGCGAGAAACTCTAGAGGTCAATTTTCTAAATTGTAAAATGTATTGTACAAAATAACCAAAGGAAATTGTTGCTATTTTACAAAGCGCGAAGATTGACAACTGACACTACATGACAGCTACTACTCAACATACCCAAAAAAGGTGACTGTCCGATTTGCCCTGTCCGATTACAAATGTTTGTAATCGGACAGCTCAAATCGGACAGTTTGGACCTGAAGCAGTCAATTAAGACACAAATAAAGGCTGTTAAGAACCAATCACATTCGAGCATTTTGTTATTGACACAATTATTATTATTATTTATTATTATTATTATTATTATTATTATTATTATTATTATTAAGTGGGCTGAGTTTGTTGGTTCTCTACTCTGCTCCGAGAGGTTTTTCTCCGGGTACTCCGGTTTTCCCCTCTTCCCAAAAACCAACATTTGATTTGATTTGATGTATTTAGAGTTGATTTGATTTAAAAAATTGTAAAGCGCCATTGATCTGTATTTGTAAATGGCGCTATATAAGTAATAAATTATTATTATTATTATTGTTATTATTATTAGGATATTATTAATTATTGGGCAACGTCCTCGTCGCCCCCGTCGTGCGTACGCGCCCACGAGCAATACAGCTTGCCATGATTACCATGAGAAAAGCAGTCCACGGGTTCCCATGAGTATGGGGCACCTCTACAGACGGTTTCCACGGTAAAGAAGAGAGAGGAGATCGCATATTTCTCGCTTTCCAGTGACTTACGTTCTATTAACAACTTAAATTAAACTTTAAGTCGATCGAAATAGAGACAGTTATTTGTAGAATGGTATTTTAGAGTCAAAAGTAGTACCAGAAACGTTACATCAAATACAATACGGTAGTATGTTGTTGTTGAGTGTCATATTCAATGCACCGCTGTTTTCACGGGAACGTTACTTTCGGGGTTCAAAAGGAAGGTAAAAAATTAACGTTACTTTTCGGAATTACGTTGACATAGCGCGTCTGTTGTCCTATTCATTCTGCTGATGACCAATCTTATTCGAGAATTTAGTTATACTTAAGACTTAAAATGCTGATTAAACAAGTAAAAATATAGTTGGAGAGAGTACAAAACAAGCTAATCGGTAATCAGCGATCGTTTCAGAGTGAAGACGAATTCCATATAAAAAGATTATTTCACGGAGTGACAAATGGAACAGTGATACACATGGCTGGATTGAGTTAGCTTTCAGTAATTTCAGTTTCCAGATGCCAGATTTTGTCAGAAGAACGGAACTAAACACATTTTGGAAAATAATTCTCTGAGAAGAGAGACGTCCAAGAATGTGGCTCGTCTAACGCAGGCTTTCAATTCCTTTATCATCCTCTTACACTTTCTTTCAACTGACTGAAAGGATATAAGTGAACTTAAGGTATGATGTAAATATAGACGAATACATTGCGTACAGCCTTGGAGGAGTTTCCCGGGATTTTGTAAGGAACGAGCCAGAGTACTTGATCCAAACAATGCGACCGTACCCAGTGAAGCTGCTTCATTTATCACTGTTTGGCCCAAAAAGCTCGGTACTCACACGCAAAACAGTCCATGAATAAGGTTTTTCAATGCCTTTCTCTCTGTGTTTTGTTCTTTATCGTCTTTAACAATTTTTTTATAACTTTTGTTTGATTGCTTAAGGAATCCATTTTTGTAACAGGTGTCGATTTTCCGATGATTGGCTGAGAACGTTTTATGAAATTATATTGGACATGTTAAGGTCGTGGTGTATTAAAAATATTTAACAATTATTCTACGAGGGCGCGCTGGATATGAAGTGATAAGCGCGTAGCGCCGAGTTGGTTATAATAATTTCATATCCAGCAAGCCCGAGTAGAATAATTGTTTTATTAAAAACTTTACGACGCATAATTGAGAATCTGAACAAAACAAAAACAAAAACAAAAAATGGAGGAAAGGAACTCGGAGAAAGAGAAAACCCTAATAAGGAAACATTTGTCCGTCACATAACTAAACAAATAGGGCGCGAAAACCTTTCGGTGTGTTTGTTTGTGTTGCAACGTTTTCGAAAAAAATTGAATGAATTCAATGTCCGAGAATAACGTTGAAGCTTCAGTTTAGGGTCATTTTTGGAAAAAGTGCAGAGTTTATTAGCTCTGAATGGTTGTAAATGGTCAATAGTTTGGTAAAAAAAAATATTCAATCATTGTTCGAAGAGGGTGGAACGGCTTTCACGTAGATGTATGAGCCGAAGGAAGCGGATTTATAAGGAATCAAAACAACAGCACCATGCCGGGGCGAATCTCATCAAAATGGAGACAAAATTTCCATTTATTTTGATGGACTGGAACATTGTCTCACCAGACCTGGTCGGAAACAAGATATATGAGGGATAAGCAAGACAAATGTCCAGGTTATACTTCAAGAAATGGCTTGTAGAAATTTGTCTCCATGCGCGGAACAAAAACTGGAACCGCGGCCGAACAGAATAACAAACAACAAGAACGGCGATTCTTCTCATTTTTTGCAAAACATCATATCTCAAAATCTGTACCGGGAAAGTTTGAAGCTGGTGATTGATATGTTGCATCAAATGAAGGTCAAAACATTTTCAATGTGTGTTAACTTTTTAAAAAGTGTCACTGATCGCTGTAAGGATTTTCAATAGTGGATTACTGGTGCAAATTTTAGCTGAAGTTCTTGTTTGTTTATTGTTTTTTATAATAGACTAGTCCGTGAGCATAGTTACAGATTGGTGACGTCGACACGTGTTGTGCCAGGCCCTGTTCCTCAAGAGCATGGAAGAGCATCTCAGAGTTAAACATCTTGTAAGAAACTCGTTGTGTGTTGCTTTTGTAGCAGGGTTGTGCTTTATGGGGCGTTTCTCGAACAGAGTTTACTTGAACTTGGAGCTTTGCAAGTAAGTGCTCAAAGTACACGAAGGGCACTTGATGCGAGTCGACTTTAACCCACCTGCATAAAGAAAAATACAAACACCTTGAGTTTTGTCGAATTTCTATTCGATAACTTATTTCTTCAAGATTGTTTCTGATAATAACGAATATTAAATACTTTTTAAAATACCAAGATTGCTTGCAGTATTTAAAGTTTGGTTTTCGTAGAGGTTTATATTTGTAAACTGTTCCGTGACAATTCTTCGTCGATGGACCGATGGGGAAGGCGCGTGGTCGCGCGAAGATTTTCCTCTAGACCAAAAATTATCCACACAGGAAGAAGTTTGTAACGCGATCGCGATTTTAGCTCGATCGACCATAGCGGACCAACCGAAGACAACGCAGGTTACTGGCAATGAACTTGCTTGTTAAAAGATCGCATTTTCGCTTAATCGGAAGAGACAACGAAATCTTTTAACCGTTGTTTGTGAACAGCTTGAAATAAACTGACGCAGTAAGCAGTTTACCTGGCAAACGAGGATGCAACGTTGCATTTATGCGTTCCACCAAACCGACCAACCACATCTGATATCCAGCCTGGTCGTTTATGTCGAGATGGTCCCTGGGTTTTGGTAGCGTAACTGTACATCCGGCGCTGTTCTTAAACACAGGAACGACGGCGTCCGAATAGTCTTCGTGTTTGTCACGTCTGTGTTTCTTTAAGGATTGTAAGGTCTTGAACACTTTTTTACAAGAGATACACTCCGTCAGCAAAGTGGGCATTTTAACACAGCTTCAGTAGTTTAACTCCACCACGTGTATGAATAGAATTGCCAAGTTTGTCGGAAGTTAAAAGATTTCACACTATCAGCGACATCAACATAAAAACCCCACCACCCAAATCAATTTCGAAAGAGCAAATTACTAAAAAGGAACAAGTATAATGTCACGAAATTTAAAAGAAAATTTCACTAAAAATACTGAAGGTTGTATAATAGCCCATGAATAAAGAAAACACTCCGAACACATGTTAAATTCGAATTGTCGTTTTCTCCCCCGAATGGAATAGTAAGACAATAAATCTTTGTGGCGTACATTGGGCATTGAACTCTAACGAAAGTGGATCGCGTTCTTTTGATAGAGAATAACTCAGAATAAATTTTATTTTGCTTTTTTATTGCCAATAAAAGAAGGTCTGCGCTTGACACATTAGTTTACTCGCGGGACAAAGGGCACAGATCAAATGGGAGAGGTTTTGGGCGTTATTGACTATTTATCATACAAAGAATGACATGTTATTCTGTGTTCGTAGTAGGTGATAACTGACGGTTGATGAAAGATGGTAAATCAAAATTTATAAAACTGACAGCCGCTTACCTGTTACTGATATGCTACAGGCATTTTCTTGAGTTCTCGGATGTATAATCTTGCATAGTGTTTTCAACACTCCTATTGTTTCTTATTGCGCAACTGGTCAATTTAGATGACCAGAAAGCACGTTTCTAAGGCTTGCGGGTCGTCATGACAAATCGGACTCGCGCTTCGCGGTCGTCTGATTTTGTAAATCACTCGTATGATTGGTAATAGTAATTGGACCGAGTGGAGTACAATTCAGGGAGTAATCGCGCGAGTAATTTCAAAATGAGACGAGCCGGCGAAGGGCGAAGCCGATTTGAAAGTACGAGCGCGATTACTCCCTGAATTGTACGATACCAGGTCCAATTACTAATTAATCGTATCTATAACAAATTTTGGAATTAAACATTTCTTTTGGGAAGGTCTTTTGAGCGAAAACGTCTGTAGCGCTTTTCATATTTTTTGAAAACTGCAGGAAACATTTGCAAAGGAAGCCATTAAAGCGCGCGTAATTGACGTGAAAATCACGTGGGTATCCAATTTCAGGTATCCAATTACAAAAAGTTCGAATTGGATAACTGTAATTGGACACCCACGTGATCGCGCGCCGATTACGTGACAAATAGGCACGCGGAGAACCAATCACGATCGAGAATTTTGTTATAGATACGATTACAGACCGAATTGGACTCCACTCAGTCTTATTACCATTATAAATTAACAATTTGATGACTGCCGCTTAAAAGCTAGCCAAGCGTGTGTCCGTTTATTTTAGAAAGTCGATAATGGCGTGAGCTTGTAAATTAGTATGTTAGGATCTTTTTATATTTTTTATTTCATCAAAATTTTAGTCTATGATAGTGGAATGTAAATTGGTCATATGTTAATAAAGATTTACATTTATATTATTGTAGTTGTTGTCATTATTATTATAATTACTATTATTATTTAAAAATTCATCCATCCAATGCTATCATCATCATCATCATCTTCTTTGTGTCAATAGCAAAATGCTTGAGTATGGTTGGCTCTTAACAGCCCTTATTTGTGGCTTAATTGGCTGTTTTCAGGTCCAAAACGGTCCTATTTGGCCTGTCTGATTACAAACACTCGTAATAGCACAGGCCAAATCGGAAAGTTTAGCAGCCAATGAAAAATAAGGACTTCATGTCATTAGCCAATAAACTTTAAGTATACGCAGCCCATGCTAGCCAATCAAGATCAAAAAAAATTATTAAGTGAGCAGGTTGACAGTTCCAGATAGAAAACAAACATGGACATAATTAACTGCTTCAACGACTTTATTCAGACATGTTTTCCTTAGATTTTGATCACAACCTTTTAACCAGAAGGGTATGTGCTCTTTCATTAAGTCTATCCTGAGTTTGTCGCATTTTGTTTTTAACGCCATTAATTGGTAATCTTTAATTATTATTATTACCATCAACATCACAATCATCTTCACCACCACCATCACCACCATCTTCATCATCGTCATCATCATCACCATCATCTTCATCATCGTCATCATCATTGTAGTGTACACTGTATTAGACCGGAAGTTTACCGTTAACACTTCCGGGTTTCCCAGAATGCCTAGTGGGGTTTGTTGTGTAGTGTGTGTGTCTTCAGGGAAGCCATATTGTGTTAGCGTTGGGCGTTGTGTTCATCCTGTAACATCAAGGCAGCTAGCCATTAAAGGGCCAGATTTCACAATCATCGTCATCATCATCATCGTCATCGTTATCATCATATGTCCCATGCAGTGGAGAGCCCTAACAACCTCATCATGCCTCCACTTGTATTCGGTGTTTGCAAGTTTTCAGAGGGCATTCACTGAGCAAATTAGAAACACTCTCGTCTTTCTGCCTACATATACGGCATCTACTGAATGGATTTTTCTGAGTCTTGTCAATATGTGCTTTGACAGCATTCGTTTCCGAGGACTGTGTTTGGGCAGCCATAATCAATCCCTCATTCTCCTTTTTGAGGTATGCATTTCTAAGCCACTTCCAGCTGGACGTAGCGAAAACAATCCTCAGTTTGTAAGCCACTTCCAGCTGGACGTAGCAACAACCTGCTCAGTTTGCCTGATGAAGAACTGTCCATGTAATTTATATTCTCTCAACTCCTTGGATCTATCCTCAGATTTTCTTCTTTTATAACCTTCAGTGCCTTACGGATTATCTGCACCGCTGGGACTTGCAGCCATTAGAAGCCTTTAATTATACTCTTGGCAACATAGTTATTTCACCCAGGACAGCAAGATCAACATAACCCTCAATGGAAATTAAACCCAGCCCCCTTCTTTTCTGGGAAAGTATAGCCTACGAGCAGGCTCTCCAGTTTTTGCTGTGGCGCGAGTCATGCGAGCGTCGGAGCCGCGAGTCACGAGCGGCACATCCACGAGAAAATTGGGGCGGGGAAAGGAAAGCCTGGACGTAAACCCCCATCTTGTTTCATTGTGCCCCTTGGAAGGTGACAAGTCGTCATCTGCAGTGCCTTAAATAACCAACCAATAGAATCAAAGAAAAATGCCAACAAACATAACATAAAAACATAGGAATGTTAACTTTATTTTGACAAGGTAATTCATCATTTACGAATCCATCTTAATTACATCATAAGCTAACTAACCTAACTATATATAACGTTAAAAATATCGTGTTGATTTTCTCCGGGTAAGAACTATTTTTCATGGCAAGCGTCGTACATTAATCTCCAGAGAAAGTTGATGATGGGCCTCGGCTGCAGTCTGTGTTTGAAGGTTGGTACAGATTTACGACCACTTTTCCCTGTTCCATATTTCACGTTGAGAAAGCATTTGCAAACACGGCAATTTGGGCTCTCTCGGAAGTTCTAGGGGAGATGTGCATTAAATCCTGAAATTTATCACAGCGCTGGTGTCATCCCTGTGCTCGCAAAATCACGAACTTATGTAAGCTTTACTCAGAAATTCAGGTTCTGGGCCTGGATAAAATGGAAGAAGAGATGGCCTGCGTGGCAGGCGCTAGAAAGGAGAATGGGAGGGAAAAAGCGCGCGTGAGCGAAGCGAGTAGAACGCGATAGAATGGGAAAGCAAGCGCCTACAGCAATGTCATTGTTTTTGTTTTGTATTATTTTTCGTCCCTTTTAGGGATGAAAATATCGCCATTGGTCAGAATTTAATTATATGTCGATCACGAACTTAACCCTGTGCTCTGATTGGTCAACACTGATACCACATCATCCTGAGTAACTTGATCGGGTGCGTTTTTCTGGGATGATCCAAGAACAGGATCAATGATCCAAGATCACTCGGATCATGGAGCATCATAGGAACCCACAAATCCTTTCCCAGAGTGAATTCCTCGGTTCCTTTGATATACCATGATCATAGTCATCTTGCATCATTGATTCTAATCTGGATCATCCCAAAATGACGCACCCAAATTAAAAAAACAAAAACCTTGGCAAGTTATGCAGAAGGAGTACGCGAGCGTTGAAGTTGGAAAGTAACGGCCTTGAATTTAACCCAAAAGAACAGTAGAAAAGACGCTGTTCAAGCAGTTCCAGGAAAGAAAAGACTTGGTGGCAGTTCTCGGGAAAAGTGTCTTCTTCTAGTAAAAAGCTTTTAACAACAGCGTAACACGATCGCATGCATGTGGTTTGCTCACGTACGGTGATCAAATCAACAAGAGACTTAACAACAGACTCGCACTGCAATTGTAATGGAAATACGGTCAAATAGGACTCCTTTGCTCCCTGTGGTTGTTTTCCTTACCGATTTGGACACGGATCGGTTTACATTTTATTTGCTTCCCCCTTTAGTGAGATGTTTGCAGATGTCTTTAATTTGCATATCAATCACGGAGTGCAATGTAAATAACAATAGCATTACTGCAGGCGCTTCCTTTCTCTTCCCACCCGTCGCGCCCCGCGCGCTCTCCCTTTTTCTTCCCCCTTTTAAGTGCCTACGACGCAGGCTAAAGAAGAAAGAAGCTGATAATGTCGGACGAAGTAAACGTGAGCTACTGACTTTTGTTTCGATATCAGATAGAAGTCCATCAAAGCGAAAGGTTTAGCGAACCGAACCCGCCAAGGATCATCGTCAAGAAAGTCAATGTTCAGTTCTCGTGAACAGGTACCCTGCATACAGGCTCTTCACGTGGGCGCAAAGTCTCGATTTTGCTTGAGATTTGCGCCCGGAACAGCCAGAAGGTGAACACCCAGGTAGCGGAGAGAATCAATCGAAAATTGGGACTCTTTCAAAATTTGAACATTTATGACCAACTGAGAAACAACAAAACCAGCGTGAAGGCCTTCGTGATTCCTTACCCGAGTGGAAATGTTGCTGTACTTACAGAAGAAGAGTAGGGGACGTAGTTTCCGGTGTGGTGGTCTTTCTCTATCTTTCATCTCTCTTTGACATTCATGTGTGGGTTGGGTGGGTGGGTGAGATCAAATATGGACTGATAGCGTCTGCCAGAGGCGCCTTTACAGGCTGACCTCCGATCTCACCCTAGAGAAGCGTTGCAAACCGCTATGAAAGTATGTGATTTGTGCGGTATATAAATCCATTACCATTACCATTACTTACACCGGGCGATAAGCATTCAACGAGCCTTATCAGAAATATTTCTGTGAAGAAATGGCATTTTTGGTCTCCCTGAAATACGTAGTGAACGTTCTGGAGCTTTGCAGAGATAGGACGCTGACATGTTTGGTTCAATGCGCGGCTCATCTAGTTTTCATCATTATTAACATTATTATTATCATTATTATTATTACGATGTTTAGACTATTTATAAAGCAACTTTTTAGGCTAGTTTTTGTCACAATTTCAGGAAGATTATTATTATTATTATTATTATTATTATTATTATTATTATTATTATTATTATCCCAAATTTCCTTGGTAGGTTTCGGAATCCACTCACTGAACAACAAGAGAGACAGGTTCCATTTGTAGTCACCATCATCACAACAGAGCGTGTTTGGCATCTTAGTCAACATGAAACCGCCTCTCACCTCTCGTTTCTTAAAGGCTCGCCTTTACCCACATTCTAGCTTAATGATACCAGCCTGGGGGCTTCTGCAGAGGAAAATGGTTTAGAAAACCACTCTAAAAGCGACAATCTTATCACATTACAGCGATTGCACTCAATCGAAAAACAACAGCCACTGGCATGCATCACGCGACACTGGAGTCTGAGTCTCCAGTATTTGAAGATAGCAGATATTTTGGTAGAAACTCCATATATGGAGAAGATAAGTGTCCCAGACACTAGTAACTGCCTAAAATGTGTTGAATCGAATAGCACCCCCTTGATACGCAAAGGGTTAAGACGGAGGTGAACCTGAACACCATTTTTTGTCGCTTAACATGGCAAGAATTAAATGTTAATAACTTGATCGCGTTTCAAGAAATCCCAAATCTCCTTGCTCATTACACGAAGCTATGTGGTGGAATATTTTGTGAATTTTTGCATGATTTTTGGGTGTATTTGGGAAGAGATAATTTTACTCAAAGAATTAGTAAAATCTAGGACTTTCGAGGTATTGAAAAATTAAGGAAGGTTTAAAATTGGAATTTGCAGTGGAAAATTAGTAGACGGACACCAAAACATTTCCCCAGCAACCTGCAGTTCCCTCGTGGGGTGTCAACTCACTGGAAGTGTTTTAAAACATTTTCACTCCAGTACAATTTCTTCTTCAGACTCCTTAAAATTTCACATAAATTCACGTGTACCCCCACCTTAAGGTATTACGAAACGTTCAGAAATGTATTAAGTGCTTCCGAAAATCACTGTTTTAGCGTTCCTTGCCTTTAATTACTCATTTTGCAAATTTTCTTTTGGCAATTGGTGCTAATTAATTATTCGTCTAATCAACGAGCGCAAAACTCAAAATTTGAAAAAACAAATGATCCCCAAAGGCTAACAGGAAGTTGTTTTAGCTCATGGAGCTACAAAGAAATGACTGCTTACCCTTACGAGGAGTGTCCGCTTACCGGAGGTTATAAATATAAAGCCTCAGAACGGAAAAATCGCCGGAAAATGAGTTTGATGTCCACTTATCTAAGATGTCCACATGTTGAGGTTCTACTGCGAGTTCGACTGCGATTCCAAAAAAAAAACGTGTTTAGTGCAACAGGCTTTAATTAATCGCTAGCGCTTTTGTTTCTGAAAAGCATAACGAAAAGAATTATGTCCGTCATAGAAAAGACTTGCACATATGTTTTCCACGCATTTCCCCGTAATTTATTCATTACCCAAACAACATACACTGCTTCATCCTTCTATACGTAGCTGTTTTATGACAAAAAAGTGAAAAGGAAACAAAACTTGCACTGCTCTTGCTTCATGACCCATGTTGCTGCACCCTGTTAAGGTCTACACTTGTCTAATAATACTGATTACATGAAGCAGTTTGCTTGTGTCGACACTTTAGGCGTCACGCTGTATGATCGCCACCTTGATGAACCTGATTCCGACTCTCTCTCCTCTGCCGCTTTTGTAGACTTCCAGAGTGAGCCCCTTGTTGATCATCAGTCGGTTATTGTAGGCAGCGGTTCTCACGAATCCTCCGTCGTGCGCAGTGTAGCAGGAGCCCCAGCGTTCATCCAACTTGAGAGTGAAGGTAAACTGGCCGGGATAAAAAGAGTCGCTTGGTTTGGGGGTACTAGGATCGTGACGAATGGAGGATAAAGTCGTACCAGATACGCCTTCCGTTCCATAGCATGGGCCGTGGTTTACATAATTCCCCTTATCAGGGGCTTCAAACCCAACAAACCTGGTACCGTCTGACACGCCATATTTGATGTCGCTGTCAGTTCCTCTTCCAATGCTGATGTCATTTGCGACTGTGATTTTCACAGTCAGCCGGGTGGTAGCATTCAGAAATCCAGCAGGAATCATGGGAACTTTGAGGAGAGCGGCGTTGGTCACTGAGCCCGCGTTGAATGTCAGCTGCTGAGAAGTTGACGTACGAGAATTGTCGATGTAGAACGCATTGGCTTCAAGCCAAACGGGAGTCATGGTCTCTTCATAAATCACTTGTGCCTGTAAATGGAGTGAAACAAAATCATTAATCATTCGATAAAAGGAAAACATCAGCTTTCGAAACCTTGTTAGGACACGGAGGTTTGCTATTGTCTGCCTGTCAAAGGAATATTTAATTTATCTAGTATCTATCAAACTAAAGTTAAAAACTGTAAATATTTACGATCACGATACAATAATAAAGGGAAAGAAGCCACTCGGATACGTAAAAACTGAGCCCAAGAACCCACACGATGCAAAATACCTGAATAAAAAAATCGGATCAAATGATTGTTTGTTGATGTTCTGGTCATTTCGTTCCAAGTGAGTTCTATTTCTGGAATGTGAACATAGATCGGACTTTCAAGTTACACGAAGTTCTTGCTCGAAAGGAAAACGTGTAATGGCGGACGTCAAAACGGTACAGCCAAATGATTTCAACATATCCTATCTAGTAATTAATCTGAAACCAGGAAGCAGTTTCATATATATAACACAGCATTTTCGATTCGGCTTTGTTTCTCTCGAGGAGCGTTGCGTGACGAGATAAATACCGGCTGCGCAGGAGACTATGTCAAATCTTGCTGTTTTTCAACTTGTTACAGGAAACAGGGGCACCCAACGACAAGTTTCGGTAGATATCTGTTCGGTGGAGGGTAATTCGCCTTGGGTTTTCGGCGTCAATTAAAGAGTGCACTCGGATTTTCGTAACTAAAACGTGGCCTAAAAGATTCGCAATGGAGAAATTATAGCCCCTAAGGTTTTCAGAAAGGTCGTATTTGCTGTTTTTGGCAGTCAAAAACGTCACCTAGCATTTTCGGAAAGAAAATAGTTCCCTAGAAATTTCGTGGAAAGTTTATTTCAGCTTGCATTTTCTCAAAGGAAGATTTTGTTCCCTAACATTTTCGGTCAATTAAAATTTCAGCTAGGGAATCCGAACAGATGAACTTCTTCTAGCTTATGAAAACATCACTTTAAACAGACTTCAAACACCTTAAGGTACTTAAAAATGCCTTTCTACAGCTTTTGGTTGATTTGGCTCGTTGGGTGCCCCTGAGGAAAGCATGTCGTATCTCCGGTGCGATTTATTTGGAGATTTGCGACAGTTTGCACTGCGAGATTGTATGAAAAAGCGGGTGCACGTACACATCGCCAGCACTCCATAACGCATTTCCTTGTAAAAGCCGCAAGTTTTGAATTTCCGGCTACGCAGTGGCCAGTATCAAGTCTTAGCTATATCTCTCCGAAACTTCGTGCTTTTCAGTGCTATACAGTCGATATGGCGGATCTATTTGAGAACTGGTCTGACACTTAATCCGATAAATGCAAAAAAAGTAACGCTAATATATATCCGGGAATGGGACGAATGAATCGTGAGATTTGTGTACATCTTGTCAATTTATTTACCGGCAGCTTTCTAACATTCGATAATTTGAATTTTAACAATAAAATCCTAAACATACTAACTATTTTTGTTAACTGTTTTGGATAAGTAAATCAAGAAGTACATGGAAAGCACAAAGCGCTGCACTATGATGATCAGTCAAGTACCGAAAAAAGTCGTAATTGACTAAAGAAAATGAACAGCCTTGGTCCGCGTGAATTTGTAATAAAGAGTTTGGGTAAACGTATATTTATACTTGACTAATGCGTTTCGAATTGAGGTTTTTGCATAAGTCAAATTTGTCTTTCGTTTTTCATCTGTTGAAAGAAGTGTCAAAAACTGGAAAGACAAAATTGCATGTTGAGAGCAAGACGGACAGCATTTTACATAACACTGAGTATAGCAACGACACTATACCGATATTAATCTTAAATTGACTCAAAACAATTAATTCTTGAAAAAGAGAGCTAATTGTTCTTGACGAGATCAGCCTATTACTAGCAGAAAACTGGCTTAGTTCAGTTCAATTGTCAAGCTCACACATTTAATTCATGCATGTGGTGTATAACGGAAACCAAATTGATAAAATTTGATTTGACTATAATTCGAGTGTTTCTGTAGAAGCTGGATGATGGACGTTGGCGAAACACGGAACTGATTTATGTTGTTGAATTCTCAGTGAAAACTACAAGAAGCTGATTTTTTAGTTAAGCAGATTCCTTTCTTCTCCTCCACTATAGAAAAATTTCAGGAGCGATTGCAAATGATTTGAAACGTTGTTTGCTAATTTTATTTTGTTAACACTTATACAAGATGCACTTATTAAACCATAACTGCAAAACATTAAATCCTATGAGGATTTGAACTTGACGTGCAGTCTAAAAGCTTATCACCAGCTAAAGCAAACTGACTGAACCACTTCTAAATGGTAGATATTCTTTGAGTTTCGAACAAAACAAGAGTAATATTCAATTCAGTTTCAAATCGCTAAAAGAATCGAAAGAAGCACGTATGTCCCGAATCCTCTGACATTATAATATATATATTTAGCCAAGCCTAAAAGCGGAGCTCCAAAAGCATTCTTTTTCTACTGGCATTTACATATAGTCTGCATGTCATATCACCCATCTGACCTCACTCAAGCTACAGACCCAATGCTGTAGAAAATAGTATGGAAATGTGATCTGAGCCAGTGGCACAGTGGATTTGGACCCCACGTGGATTTGCACCCTCCAGTCAAGATCTGCTTGTGGATCAGATTTGGACCCCCTAGTCCAGAACTGCTAGCAGATATGAATCCCCTTTTACGAATTTGGACCCCCACCCCTCCTAAAAACAAGCGTTCTATTGAGTAAGTAATAAAAATTCCTTTCCAAACTGAGTTTGGAGATGTTAAAAAAGCAAAATAAAAATATTGAGGTAGGTTTTTTTTTTTTATATAATCTTTAATACCTTATGTAAAAAAGAACCTGCAAAGCTAGTTTTCATCTATAAATTTTTAAAACAAAACATTTCTTAACATCTTAGAGCAATACCTAAGGACAGGTCTGTTTCCCCGTTCAACTGTAGGCAACTTAGTTACATACTTAGCTACTTAGGTATGGTTTAGAGCCACTAGAAATTGGTGGAGAAGCCTGGTGATTGCTCCTTGGAATCAGTATCACATCAGATATATAGTAATTCAGATCATCACTTCATAATGAATGCAATTTCAATTATCCACAGCCTCCCATGAGACAGTCAGAAATCGGAAATTGTGTATCCTCTGGATATATGTATGCCTCACAAAAGTTATGAAAGAAAGATACATGGAAATCAATAAAAATATTTAGATGCCATGAATTAAGACCAAGATATTTATTTTGATCAATTACTTCTTGACCTTACTATCACAAAAAAAAACTGCTTCCTAACATTAAGCTCATCACTCAATGCACCTACAGTGTTTTCAAAAAGAAATCCAGCTGCTCTTCTGGCCAGTCAAGTGCAAGACCAAACAACTTGATAATAATATATTGGCCATTTGGTTGATACCACTATCAAGGTGATTCATCAAAGTAAAAGTGCTGGAAATCCGTTAGCCATCTTAACTTGATCTTAACATACTTCATCAAACATCAGAAATTCCATTAAACATTAATGCCAAATGTCATCCAAACATCCCACAAGATTGGTGTGACCAGCTACTAATAAAATTAATTGAAAGACTGTATGCAGGAGGAGGAAGTCCAAAGGATGTGTACATTGATGAGAAAGAGCTTACTTTAAGTTTAATTTTAAGTTTTAGGTTTAATAATACTTTGTCATGTGAATACAACTAAGTTGATACAAAACAAAAAAGTGCATGACTGGAGAATAATTGGGAGAAACTAAATTCCCATACAAAGAATATTATCTAATATTACACATTCTAAAAACTAAGAGGTGAAATTTAAACGTGGCCCAAAGCTAACCTAATCAAATTAAATCAAATACTTGTCTCTTACAAGTCACCCCTGATTTGAGATTGAGACTAAAAATCATGAAGTAATCCAAAGCAAACCTAATTAAATTACATACTTGTCACTCACAAGCTACATCTGATTTAAAATTGACACTAATAATGTAATAGATAGGATTTAAAACTGCTTAAAGAAGGTGCATGCATGATGTTCGATGGAACACCATTCCAGTCTGTTATGTAGCGATTAAAAAAAAGAAAAGCTGAAGGCCATATATATATTTAGCCATGCCAAGCCTAGAATCGGAGCTGCACACTCTCACCGAGCAACTTCGCAAGAGTTTATTTGGGCCAGTTTAACCCATTGACTACCGCAGGTTTTTACATTTTCGGAGTGATTTTCCACCTATAAACGATGAATAGCAATTCGTGACTCTTCGCCGACCGGTTAGCTCAGTGGTAGAGCACCGGACTAGCGTGCGGGAGGTCGGTGGTTCAAACCCCAGTCGGACCAACACTCAGGGTCTTTAAATAATTGAGGAGAAAGTGCTGCCTTTGTAATAACATCTGCAAATGGTTAGACTTTCTAGTCTTCTCGGATAAGGACGATAAACCGTAGGTCCCGTCTCACAACTCTTCATAATTGATTCTGTGGGACGTAAAAGAACTCACACACTGTTCGAAAAGATTAGGGGACGTAGTTCCCGGTGTGATGGTCTATCTCTCTCTGATGATTAAATGCTCGGAGATATTAGCTGCACAAGCTACTCTAAAATCCGAGGGTAAATAATGTGATGTATGTATTTGAACTACCAGGGAAAAGTGGTGCTGTCCTAAGCCACTGGAGGCTCAAGGTTTCTGAAAACGTTATTTTGACGTAGCTATTTTTTATCCGTGAAGCGACAACAATGGCCCAAGTTCGGTTTGCTTGCGATTTCTGCTAAATTTACAGCCATTTTTCATCTTTAGCGGCTGCCTGATGAGCATCATTAAGCGTGACGGTAGCTAAGAGTCCACTTTCTCAAAGAATCGAGCAAGGTGATGTACTTTGTTGTTGAATTTGGCTTGTTACTCGACGAACTGGGAATTTGGCCGGTCGAACACTTAGTAGCTTTGGGACTCGACTATTGATGAATTTCTCGACCTACCGCCACATATTTTGGAATTTCTGTGTACTGAAGATGACTACGAGCAGGAAATTTTGGCGGTAGGTCGGAGTGGCTGTAGACTTAGTTTATGTGTGAAAGAATTGGGGGAAGGAACGGGCGCTGTCAAAAATTCTCGTTAGTTCCCAGCATGCAATGCGCTCAAGATGTTGAAAATGTCGGGAAGGCCCGAATGCACTGGAACAAAAGGCTGCATCTACGCTCAGGAGAAGAATATGAACAAAAAAAGTCATTTCTAAGCTAGAAAAAGGACTGAATTTTGTTATGATGGTTGAATTTTGGTTTTTGGACGATGATTTCTCTAAAAAACATGAAGGCAAAAAGGGGCATTTTTGTTGTTTCTCTTTGACGTTAAAAACGGCCAGTTTCGTTCTTGTCCCAACTCAAAAGGCCATATTTGGTAAAAATCGCTACGTTTCTTGCATTTATTGGATATCCAAATTTAAAGGGCATTCCATTTCGTGCTCACAACTAACAGTTAAGGCAATATTCGTGCGATTGAGAAAGTTGCAATGTTTTGAAGCATGGGAGTTTTTTACGGCCGGTTTTGGCCGGCACGGGTGCCAATGGTTAAATAAAACATAATTTTTTTTTTGATGTTGATATTTTTTATTGCTCACCTACTTAAACAAAAGCCTTTGAGGCTAGTAACATATCAACGCTATTTTATTTGAAAACAACCATATGCTGCAAGATCTGGGGGGGAGGGTACCACTTTCTAGCCAGTATTTAGCTTCAAGGTTGAAGTTGCATGAAAGCCAACTTGAGGGGGTGGTGATTTTAAAAACTAGACAATGGAGGTCGAGTTGGAGCCACTAGTGACAGTCAGAAGTCGATGATCATCTCATCTAGGGTAATTGAGTTTGATACTGTGGCTTGTCACGTGACCTAGCCAACTGCAAACCCAGGAGGTAACGTGAAATGAAGCCTGGCCCTGCTAAGTTACCCCCCCCCCCCCCCCTAGAAACTGTTTTAACTGTAGAATCTTAACTCTGACCCTGGATTTAAACTACCACCAACCATGACTTTCACTGGATAGTGTTAAAAGGACCGGTCACGTGACCTCTATTTTTCTTTGTTAACCCATTGACTACCGCAGGTTTTTACATTTTCGGAGTGATTTTCCACCTATTAACGATGAATAGCAATTCGTGACTCTTTATTTGAACTACCAGGGAAAAGTGGTGCTGTCCTAAGCCACTGGAGGCTCAAGGTTTCTGAAAACGTTATTTTGACGTAGCTATTTTTTATCCGTGAAGCGACAACAATGGCCCAAGTTCGGTTTGCTTGCGATTTCTGCTAAATTTACAGCCATTTTTCATCTTTAGCGGCTGCCTGATGAGCATCATTAAGCGTGACGGTAGCTAAGAGTCCACTTTCTCAAAGAATCGAGCAAGGTGATGTACTTTGTTGTTGAATTTGGCTTGTTACTCGACGAACTGGGAATTTGGCCGGTCGAACACTTAGTAGCTTTGGGACTCGACTATTGATGAATTTCTCGACCTACCGCCACATATTTTGGAATTTCTGTGTACTGAAGATGACTACGAGCAGGAAATTTTGGCGGTAGGTCGGAGTGGCTGTAGACTTAGTTTATGTGTGAAAGAATTGGGGGAAGGAACGGGCGCTGTCAAAAATTCTCGTTAGTTCCCAGCATGCAATGCGCTCAAGATGTTGAAAATGTCGGGAAGGCCCGAATGCACTGGAACAAAAGGCTGCATCTACGCTCAGGAGAAGAATATGAACAAAAAAAGTCATTTCTAAGCTAGAAAAAGGACTGAATTTTGTTATGATGGTTGAATTTTGGTTTTTGGACGATGATTTCTCTAAAAAACATGAAGGCAAAAAGGGGCATTTTTGTTGTTTCTCTTTGACGTTAAAAACGGCCAGTTTCGTTCTTGTCCCAACTCAAAAGGCCATATTTGGTAAAAATCGCTACGTTTCTTGCATTTATTGGATATCCAAATTTAAAGGGCATTCCATTTCGTGCTCACAACTAACAGTTAAGGCAATATTCGTGCGATTGAGAAAGTTGCAATGTTTTGAAGCATGGGAGTTTTTTACGGCCGGTTTTGGCCGGCACGGGTGCCAATGGGTTAATTTGTGTCCAAAACAATTGAGCAGCAGCAGGGAAAACGAAGAGTTTTCGATAGTAAACGTTTGCAAAAAAGAAAAAAAAAGACGGACATTCTTGAGTCTAACTACTTTGAGATGAAAGCGTAAAGCGATTCAAAGCGGATCAAATTGAAAAAAACAAAACAAAACAAAAGCACTGCAAGCGAACAAAGTACGATGCCGGCGAGTGTTTGCTCGAAGAAGGAGAAGGTGGAGAAATTAAACAAGACTAGCTAGTAATTAAAATAGCTTGTAATGATAAAGCTAGGAAAATCAGTATTTATTTTGACATAAATGCCCCTAGAAAAAAATAAAGGGTATAAACTCTTCGTTTACAGCAGTCAACAGGAATTGACCGCGGTTCAGAAACAATATAACAACAAACATAAGACTTATTACAAGAAAACAAAGCACAATATGAATGATATTTCTTCGAAGATTCTTGGAGAAGGTGCATAAATTGGACAGGTAACAAAACTATCTTGTATTAAGCTCGAAAATTTCCTTAGCAGATTTGACATAAATGTCCGTAGAAAAGACAAAAAAGAGGTCCGTACCTGATCGTTTAGAGCAGTCAACAGGAATCACTGAGACAGCAATCACTCGTAATGCGACAGAGCTGAATAATAGAGCCATTTCCCACAAAATCTTTCCTTGGCTTACACAAAACACTTAAGTGCTTTGATGGTTTTACTGTTACTTCCCATGTCTTCCGAAGAACCTTCTTCAATTAATGATTCTCAGTGGCAAAACATCATCCAGATAACGAAGAAAGCGCTTGCCAAACCAAACGAGCATTTCTCTCGCAGACCCGTCCACTTTAAAATTTATCAAAACCAGCCAGCCAGTCAACCCATTTCGCTGTTTTTAACATCCAAAAGCTGATTCTTAATTGCGGAACTTAATTGTTGTTTACAGGCTGCTTTCGACGAAGATCTCTTAAAGACTTGACGAGGTGAAGCGCGCTGGGTTTTGACTGTTTTGGCAGCATTTTGACAACTTAATGTCAGATTTTGAGAAGTGCACATGCACATGCATTTGATCGGATTTTTTATTTTTACTCGAGCTCGAGTCTCCCCCTTTAATGCTTAATTTTACGAGGACTCATTGCGATTACGTGTTGTTAAGATAAGGGCAAAAGTTTCTTAACGCTACTGTGAGGAACCAAGGTCGAAAAACAGTCAGCCAAGCCGAGTAAAAACACTCTTCGCTTGCAAAGAAAACAACGTAACCAAACAAACAAACAATTCAACTACTTCTTTGCGTCCAAAACGAGTACAGATGATTGTTATTGATATCCATTCGAGAGAAAAATACAAGTTTCATTCCTGAACAAAAGTCACAACGATTAAACCAAATGTTAAGCTTCTATTTATTTAATTTACCTGACTGTCCTGTGTTGTAGAGGTTTCTACCACTTGAAAATGCGTAAGCTTCAGTAAAGTAAAAACAAGCATCCGCAAAAATAGCGAACGGTTTGTCCAAAGAAAGAGCTTCTTCCACAGAGTTTGAGCTACTCATTCCTCCCATTAATACCGGTGAACTGTTAAGTGACTTTTCTTGGTGAGATGCAAGATGCCGCGGTGAAGTGAAAGCCCTTGAAGCGTTGAATTATACTGTCTTCAACCGCACAATCTTTGAAGCTTTTCCTGAGAAAAATCTTCCGTCCTTCCTTTCATCACTTGAAAATTCACCTTCCGGAGTATCTTTTGACAAGTTCTTGATCTTTATGCTTTTTACGCGAAAGACAAACTTCGATCGAAGAAGATGAAGTTGTTTTGCTCAAAATAAAGAAACCAACTGAATGTGAAATTACCAGCCGCAGAAAGCGCGCGAAAAATTTTAACGGCCTCGATTTGGTTTGGGTGTCCCACACTTGGCTTGAGCCTGCGATCCAATCGAAAGCAAGTACCTGGTCAGCGGTCAACTTCAAAAAAACAGCTGACCTCGATGAGGTCTTAACTTGAGCCCGCGATATGGTCACGTTACACTGGTCAGCGGATACCTTGTTTTGACAGGTTTCAATTGGCTATAAGATGGATGTCCAGTATCAAAGATGTAAGCTGTAAAGTAGCTGGTCAGCTGGGCCAGGTGGAGTATGGCCGCCATGTTGGATTATTATGATTATTATTAGGATATTATTAATTATTGGGCGACTCCGTCGTCGTCGTCGTCGTCGTCGTCGTGCGTACGCGCCCACGAGCAATACCGCTAGCCATTTTTACCATGAGAAAAGAAGTTGACGGGTTTCTATAGGTATGGTGCTCCGCTTGACGGCCCTTCGGGCCGTCGGAACTCCGCTATTACTCATCGCCAAACAAAATAGGTAAATAACTTAAGAAGTGAGTTACAGGGCATACAATGACGCTTAAGGACAGGAAAGCCATCGCAGCGATCTTAAGAGCAAAAAACGTCGGCTTGATGATTTTCTCTGAGCTCTTGAAAATCTTAAAGGCAGTCGAATTAGAGTTACACAACGAATGGAGTAGTGATGACACACAGATCCCTACTTTGATTTATGGGATTAAATCTCAAACTTGAAATATTTTCTCGCAGCGATATTGTTTACATTTTGTGGGTGCTCATCCTTGGTCAGACAATAAGCAGTTGATTATAGCAAACGTCGTTTTAACTTTTGTTTACTGATGACGTCAGATAAAAATTTAGAAGAATGACGTAATCAAATGGACGAAGTAGGCCTTCGATCTCGCTGTCAAATTCCAGCAGCAATGGTTCAGATGTTGTCACATTGCCATTTTCCTGCCTTTTTGCGCAGTTTACCGTTTATTATTATTATTATTATTATTATTATTATTATTAGTAGTAGTAGTAGTAGTAGTAGTATTTATTATTATTATTATTATTATTATTGTTATTATTATTATTATTATTATTATTATTTTAATCAAAACTATAACAAAATTCTCGAACGTGATTGGTTATCAGCAGTCCGACTGGAGCACTAATAGGACAGTGCCATTGGACAGTTAAAGTGTCTTGCCTGTGTAATTGGACAGCACGCGTCATTTTGCACGCGCTGTTGTCGTGCATTTTGTTGAGTAAACTGTTATGTTAAACTGTTATGTTTTTCAGAATTCATAACGACTTGTAACCGTTTAACGCTCAACCGATGATTAGTTCGTTTCTCAAATTTTGTCATAGTTTTGATTAATTGGTAACTGGACTTCGTGTCGTCCAATTCTGTCTGTAATCATACTCGTGATTCATGAGGAACCTTTAGAGGCTTTTTTCTTGAACACCGCTTGACTCCTGAGTTGCTAGGGACGCATAGCTAAACCTGGTTTTCATAGGTCGGGAAAATCCCAGATGGTCGGGGGTTTCACTATTTACCGACCGTCCCAGATTTATGCCGAACTAAAGAAAACCGCAGAAATCTGGGACGCATCGGCAAAATAGAAACCTTCCCGATTTTCCCGATTTGTCCCCGACCATCCCAGACGATCGGGGATGTCTACGATCTCCTAGCCTGCATACAGGCTCTTCATTTGGGCAATTCAGAGAGGTTGGCGCTCGGTCTAGCGCTAAGGGATTGAGGCAATCCCGTAGCTTTTGACCGTGCGCCATCAATCACAGCAAAAATCCTCTGTGTTGCCCAAATGAAGAGCCTGTGTGTAGGCTAACGATCTCCAGTTTTCATTAATCGGCATAATCTGGGATGGCCGGGAAACAGTGAAATCCCCGACCGTCTGGGATTTTCCCGACATATGAAAAATCCAGAAAATTTTAGGTGTTAAATTTAATTACCTTTTTCGGATGTACTGTGTCACCCTTGTCAACATTGGCGGTGATCGTGCTGTGACTGTAAATGAGAGGGAAGACAGGTAAGCTTATTATATCCAGATCAAAGAAAACGTTTCGGCGAAGCACGCGGAAAATTTTCTACTTTAGCCAAAGAACTGTCATATCGCGGCACGATAAATCGTTTCGAAAACCAAATACAGTATAAACTTACTGACAATATTTAAAAATACTCCCTTTTCCGTTCAACAATGGATGCGAAATGATGGTTTTAAAACTGTAATAATGCAGAATTTTGTAAAGCCAATATTTTAAATCAGATATTCCCTCTGGCAGAGGCAGTAAAAACACAGACATACATACATAACCGCCTTTGATCAGTTGGTAACCTATTCCTCGAGTTTCAAATAAGGAAGGTTCAGACTCGCTTCAACTCGAAGAGCGCCAACGGCGAAAGGGCAGTCTGTTGTTTTAAAAAATGTACAACTTTTCCTACAATGGATGTAATGGGATTTACCGATTTACCTTCTTATGAAGATTCTCTGTTGGGGCCCCAAGTTTGAATATAAATTGCTGGTTTTACGACCAAAAACCTTATCTGATGATCCTGGAGAGAATGGCCACGCCACGCTCGCAAAAGAATATTGCTCAGTGTTCTCGTCAACCTTCTGTTCTCCCTCGTCTGCAAAGCAATTTGCAGATGAATATCATCTTGTAGATCGTTCAGATCTTCGCGGAGATGGAGGGGTTCCCGCTTCGTATAGTTTTTATTATTATTATTATTATTATTATTATTATTATTATTTTATTTTATTTTTACGTGGTTCTGCAGCTTCAGAAGGACTGAGAAAGTGTTCATTGCGACTGCCTTTGACCTGTTATTGGGAATTCTGTGACAGAAATCTCTAGAAGACTGTCCCTTCATAAGATGTGAATATCTTAAAACGTTGATGTGCTCCATCAATTCCTTTAATTTCAACCATGATGATCGATCAGAACGTGCGGAAGAAATCCGCCTAAAATCTCATGTAGCGGCAATAGAAGCCCAGCTCTCTTCAGCGGCGAAAGAGATTTTGGCCTTTTCCTGTCTGGATTATCCAGGAAATGAGACTTCATGACCGTCTACTAGACGAGGTTGTTTTCAATCTAAAGATTGATGGCCGTCCTTTCTTTGGTATGCGTAATTATCATCAACAATACTTTGTGCTGGAACAAAGGCTAGCTTATAGAGTCTTTTACCATACATGCCATGTAGCTTTATGTTATTAACTAAAATTAATGTTTTGACTTTAACTTTCTTTTATGCTCTCTCATTCTTTTTAGTTTGGCTATTTTCAATTATAAAGTCAACGTTAAAGCCGTAAAAATCTCGAGCAAAAATTGATCTTTCAAATCTAAACTCTTAATCCCCACGGTATCAACGTGCGCTTTTCATTCAATTAATTTATTCCTGTTTTTCACGTTACCATGTTACCACCAATAGCGTAGCTCCTTTTTCTGTACATCAACCATAAACAACCCACAATTCCTCGAATCACTCCGACGAGGGGCTAACGCTCGAAACGTCAGCTTATCGAATCCCTGTACGGTGGTCAATTTACATTATCAGAACTGCGTTGATAAACCAAATTTTCGTTTTTTATTTTCAATGTTAGTGTGCAGTATTGGCTGAGCTCGATTTGCTGGGTACTGCATGCAGTGAAAAAAGACAGCTACCGGGTTGGAAACACGGTGACCTTGCTCCAACTGGCATGTTTTGACCTTAATATTAGATTTATAAAATTTGCATCTTTCATAACCATCAATGATTTTCCCTTGTTTTAGTTCTGCTAATTCCCAAATTGTGTTAAAAAATGGTCCTGCTTCATGCTGGTTAAACATTTGTACTCAATAATACTGAAGGAGGAGCGGCTTAACAAAACCAAAGAAATTACTCTGATCAATAACAACGGACGCGAACAGCGCAATAAACCAAACATATTACAAAACAATTAAATGTAGCCGACGGCAATGGCGGAAAATTGCGCTTTGATTGTACTTCTCATTAGTTGAGAAAGTGATGCGAATTTTGCTAACCAATCAAAGAGCGAGGTAAAGAAAAACAAACATAAAAGTGAATTACTTTAGACACGAAACATAAAACTGCTGTATCTTCAAATTCACTTTATTGTTCTCTGCGAGGCTGCAGGAATAGTTGGACACAACGAAAACACACACAATTTCTCGTTTGAAGGTAAGCCTGAGCTACACTATTCTATTTTCTTCAGACATGAATCATTTTTTAACCTGTAATAAAACTGGTATACAGCTGTACGTCGTTAAACGTAGAAATAAAATATCGATACTGAAAGACGAGAGGTACCGCTCTCGTCGACATTCAAAAGAGGAGAAGAAGAGAAAAAAACGGTAGTGGAAGAAAAGGCTTCAAGAGGAGCGAAAAAGGAAAAGACGAAATGCAAAGAACGGAAAGCCAGCTGAAATTGGCATGCCCGATGTGCGGCAGAACGAGATTGATGGGGCCTGTGATGATCATCTTGAGAGCGGGAATTTCCGTATTACTGTACGAGGTTAAAAAGTGACCCAGAATTGCTAGAAGATGAGGTGGTTGGCGCAGTAAAAAAGAGAAGGATGCTTGCTTGTGAATTTTCAATTGATGCTTTATGAGGCGTAAAAATTCTGCGAGAAAAATACGTGAATACAGATGCTTAATTTATTAAAGAGAAGGGAATCAAATTGTACTCTGCTCGTATTATGACCACTGTGTTTGAATAGAACACGTATAACATAACTATTATTAAATACAAATCAAATAGAATCGGCAGCCGCGCTTTCCCTTAACAGTGCTTAGTCTGATGTAAGGCATCCAAGGGAGGAACGAGAACACTCAATAAAGTTTTACCCACATTTGTAAATAAATTCCTTTTAATCTGTGGGAAAACTGAGAAAAGGTCTAATCTTAGTTTGCGCTGCGCGCGTATTAGTGGCTTCTCTGATCGTATCAAGGGGACGCTAAAATATTTTAATTATAATAAAATCAGGAAGCACTTAGATTCGTCTTGTCAGTTTTGTGGTATGACTATGCGATTTTATCGAGAAGTTTCTGTTTAGGATTGAGCAAAATGCCAGATTTGGGATCAGCGCAGAAAAATGGCGCTATTTGAGTGCTCTATACTCTCACGGGGCACGTTCGATTTTAATGAAAACTGGATACGTGTGCTAAATAATAATTGTAGCGGAATCCACGAGGAGTAATCAATATTTTTCATCAACGTCACAATGACAATTTTTAATATGGAACCTTTTTACAAGTTGCATTTGTAACGTAGAAAAACGTAAATTTTAAAAATGAACGTTTGCTTTCTATTCTATTCTCTTTTAAACAATTTACGCTGGATGTAAATTTGGACGGCCTCGGTCACTTTAAACTTGGCTGATTAACGATTCCCATATTTAGAGAAGGATGCAGATACACAAACTCTTTCTTATTCAGTGAGTGATCTACTGGTTCCTCCGTTTTGTTGTTTACAGTCACAAGCTTTTCAAAGGAGCAAAGAAAGAGAGTTTACGTACAGTTAACTTTAATTCATTCAAGCATGTAACTGTTCTTAAAAGTCAATGTAACAATGTCCAATAATATTTTAATATTACATAGAAATTTCAGCTAAAATGCTTTGATATAAAGAAGTAAGCAAGCTTGATAAATATCAACGTTTTCCTTATTTTGCGATACACGAAGATCACGGCTAGAGATTTCTTATTTCCATTGTCTGAAAGTTGCAGGTACATGAAAGGATACAGTTTTCTTCTCGTGTTGTGTTGTCATGACAAAAGTTGAGGCATAATGCCAAGGAAATCAGCTTTGACTATCCGATAGAAAGGCTGCACGATAAGTTAAGCAAATCTTCAATTCTCTTTTTGTAGGAATGTCCGTTCTGCTTGGTGGGTAGTTTCTTTAATTGGTAAGATAAAAGATTTTAAACTGTGTATAACTCCTAGTAAAACCATTTCAGTGGAAAATTAAATTGAAAAGGGACTGGGACAGAAAATGCTTAACTTGGAAGATCTCATCTCTTTGGAAACATGGTGACCTTGCTCCAACTGGCATGTTTTGACCTTAATATTAGATTTATAAAATTTGCATCTTTCATAACCATCAATGATTTCCCCTTGTTTTAGTTCTGCTAATTCCCAAATTGTGTTAAAAAATGGTCGCGCTTAATGCTGGTTAAACATTTGTACTCAATAATACTGAAGGAGGAGCGGCTTAACAAAACCAAAGAAATTACTCTGATCAATAACAACGGACGCAAACAGCGCAATAAACCAAACATATTACAAAACAATTAAATGTAGCTAATGGCCATGGCGGAAAATTGCGCTTTAATTGTACTTCTCATTAGTTGAGAAAGTGATGCGAATTTTGCTAACCAATAAAAGAGCGAGGTAAAGAAAAACAAACATAAAAGCGAATTACTTTAGACACGAAACATAAAACTGCTGTATCTTCAAATTCACTTTATTGTTCTCTGCGAGGCTGCAGGAATAGTTGGACACAACGAAAACACACACAATTTCTCGTTTGAAGGTAAGCCTGAGCTACACTATTCTATTTTCTTCAGACATGAATCATTTTTTAACCTGTAATAAAACTGGTATACAGCTGTACGTCGTTAAACGTAGAAATAAAATATCGATACTGAAAGACGAGAGGTACCGCTCTCGTCGACATTCAAAAGAGGAGAAGAAGAGAAAAAAACGGTAGTGGAAGAAAAGGCTTCAGGAGGAGCGAAAAAGGAAAAGACGAAATGCAAAGAACGGAAAGCCAGCTGAAATTGGCATGCCCGATGTGCGGCAGAACGAGATTGATGGGGCCTGTGATGATCATCTTGAGAGCGGGAATTTCCGTATTACTGTACGAAGTTAAAAAGTGACCCAGAATTGCTAGAAAATGAAGTGGTTGGCGCAGTAAAAAAGAGAAGGATGCTTGCTTGTGAATTTTCAATTGATGCTTTATGAGGCGTAAAAATTCTTCGAGAAAAATACGTGAATACAGATGCTTAATTTATTAAAGTGAAGGGAATCAAATTGTACTCTGCTCGTATTATGACCACTGTGTTTGAATAGAACACGTATAACATAACTATTATTAAATACAAATCAAATAGAATCGGCAGCCGCGCTTTCCCTTAACAGTGCTTAGTCTGGTGTAAGGCATCCAAGGGAGGAACGAGAACACTCAATAAAGTTTTACCCACATTTGTAAATAAATTCCTTTTAATCTGTGGGAAAACTGAGAAAAGGTCTAATCTTAGTTTGCGCTGCGCGCGTATTAGTGGCGTCTCTGATCGTATCAAGGGGACGCTAAAATATTTTAATTATAATAAAATCAGGAGGCACTTAGATTCGTCTTGTCAGTTTTGTGGTATGACTATGCGATTTTATCGAGAAGTTTCTGTTTTGGATTGAGCAAAATGCCAGATTTGGGATGAGCGCAGAAAAATGGCGCTATTTAAGTGCTCTATACTCTCACGGGGCACGTTCGATTTTAATGAAAACTGGATACGTGTGCTAAATAATAATTGTAGCGGAATCCACGAGGAGTAATCAATATTTTTCATCAACGTCACAATAACAAACTTTGATATGGAACCTTTTTACAAGTTGCATTCGTTACGAAGAAAAACGTGAAACTTAAAAATGAACTGTTGCTTTCTATTCTATTCTCTTTTAAGCAATTTACGCTGGATGTTAATTTGGACGGCCTGGGTCACTTCAGACTTGGCTGATTAACGATTCCTATATTTAGAGAAGGATGCAGATACACAAACTCTTTCTTATTCAGTGAGTGATCTACTGGTTCCTCCGTTTTGTTGTTTACAGTCACAAGCTTTTCAAAGGAGCAAAGAAAGAGAGTTTACGTACAGTTAACTTTAATTCATTCAAGCATGTAACTGTTCTTAAAAGTCAATGTAACAATGTCCAATAATATTTTAGTATTACATAGAAATTTCAGCTAAAATGCTTTGATATAAAGAAGTAAGCAAACTTGATAAATACCAACTTTTTCCTTATTTTGCGATACACGAAGATCACGGCTAGAGATTTCTTATTTCCATTGTCTGAAAGTTGCAGGTACATGAAAGGATACAGTTTTCTTCTCGTGTTGTGTTGTCATGACAAAAGTTGAGGCATAATGCCAGGGGAATCAGCTTTGACTATCCGATAGAAAGGCTGCTCGATAAGTTAAGCAAAACTTCAATTCTCTTTTTGTAGGAATGTCCGTTCTGCTTGGTGGGTAGTTTCTTTAATTGGTAAGATAAAGGATTTTAAACTGTGTATAACTCCTAGTAAAACCATTTCAGCGCAAAATAAAATTGAAAAGGGACTGGGACAGAAAATGCTTAACTTGGAAGATCTCATCTCTTTGGAAACATGGTGACCTTGCTCCAACTGGCATGTTTTGACCTTAATATTAGATTTATAAAATTTGCATCTTTCATAACCATCAATGATTTCCCCTTTGTTTTAGTTCTGCTAATTCCCAATTTGTGTTAAAAAATGGTCGCGCTTTATGCTGGCTAAACATTTGTACTCAATAATACTAAGGAGCGGCTTAACAAAAGCAAAGAAATTACTCTGATCAATAACAACGGACGCGAACAGCGCAATAAACCAAACATATTACAAAACAATTAAATGTAGCCGACGGCAATGGCGGAAAATTGCGCTTTAATTGTACTGCTCATTAGTTGAGAAAGTGATGCGAATTTTGCTAACCAATCAAAGAGCGAGGTGAAGAAAAACAAAAATAAAAGTGAATTACTTTAGACACGAAACATAAAACTGCTGTATCATCAAATTCACTTTATTGTTCTCTGCGAGGCTGCAGGAATAGTTGGACACAACGAAAACACACACAATTTCTCGTTTGAAGGTAAGCCTGAGCTACACTATTCTATTTTCTTCAGACATGAATCATTTTTTAACCTGTAATAAAACTGGTATACAGCTGTACGTCGTTAAACGTAGAAATAAAATATCGATACTAAAAGACCGCGGTTGGTACCGCTCTCGTCGACATTCGAAAGAGGAGAAGAAGAGACAAAAACGGTAGTGGAAGAAAAGGCTTCAGGAGGAGCGAAAAAGGAAATGACGAAATGCAAAGAAAGGAAAGCCAGCTGAGATTGACATGCCCGATGTGCGGCAGAACGAAATCGATGGGACCTGTGATGATGATCTTGAGTGCAGGAATTCCTGAATTTCTGTACGAAGTTAAAAAGTGACGCAGAATTGCTAGAAGATGAGGTGGTTGGCGCAGTAAAAGAGAGAAAGATTGGTTTTATTGACTGTGAGGGAGGTGCAGAGGAACAAATCTTGATAGAGAAGACAAACCATTTTCCTTAAGATGCAATCGGAAATAAAGCAAGCCAGGGCATGAGTTGAGGAAAAAAAAAAGGCTGTTCTTGCAAAGCTTAAAAGGACAGACATTCCCATCCAGAATCCAAAACATTTTTGCACAGAATCCAAAACCCTTGCACCGACAATTAAATGCACCACAAAAAGTCAAGCGAAAAAACAATGCAGCAGTGCGTCCAATTCAGTGCGCCAAATTGACCAGTTATTGATTATCAAAATTTTTCAAGAACCAGTTGGGTGTGAAACATTTGGACAGTGTTTCCCGGCTTGGTACCATGGAAATATTAAGGCAGGCATTAAGGAAATGAAAAGACGGAATGGCATTTCGAAAGAGAGTCAAAGATGTAAGCTTGATGTGCTTCACGAGGCTAGTGTATTGCATAGCCTCGGTGATCATGCTGGGCTTCCTTTTCTTTTGGGCATTTGCACTGAGCAGGAACCAGACTGTTTAGTCCTTCAATTGTACGGCCATGGAGAGGAAAGCCTTACCATTCACAAGGGAATCAGACGAAGACTACTAAAGAAAACAGCAACCGTTGGAGTATTTCAATGAGTTATTTGTAGTACTCCGGAATACATCCATGGCAAAGGGTTTCTGCATAACGACTTGAAATCTGACGTGTTACTTGAGCCAAAAGACGATGGATATCGTCCGATCATCATCCACTTTAGAAAAAGCGAGCCAATAAAGGAACAGAAGGAATACAAGCGAAGCTATGGTGCTGTATACATTGCACCGGAAATCAAGAAAGGACACGAGCAAAGCCGGGCAAGCGATGTCCTTTTGTTTGGAAAAATGCTAGAAAGAGCAGTTTATGGCAGAAGTTTCGAAAGTTTATTTTCAAACGTTATTTGCAAGGCAACTGCGTTTTCTCCCGCGCTAATGCCTTCCGTTTCTATTTTTTCTATTCAACTAGCAAATGTACTTTGAGTATCGCTGGTGATTCGTAACATTTCCGTTAAACTCTTCAGAACGTTTCTATCGTTCAGATAAAACCAGCAGAAACATCACGGTACAACACTTAAAAAAAATTCAGTCACTAGTTCGGGTTGAAGTACTGAATTATTTTATAAATAGCCTCATCATTGTATAAATAACCTTTCATCATGTCCGGTATCCTGCAGATGTGGTTTGTGGTAGCTGCGATAGTTGGTGATGTTAAATTTCTTAAAAACTGTTAAGTGGTGAAGTGTGACTGGTAGATAACATTGATTTAAGCAAGCCACGGGAGACTCGCAATGCTTCTTCCATCAACACTTTCTATTGTCCTCAATTTTTATTGGGCATTTAAATCGGTCATTTCAAATGACCAAACTCTAGGTAACTAAGGCTTGCGGCCTCTTATGCCATGGAGAAACTGTTTCCATCTTTTGCATATTTAATTGTTTTTCAATTTTTACTTCACGAAAGGCAATTATTAATCTGTTCCAAATTTTCTAAAACAAGGGTTATCACCCTAATCAATATTTCTTACCTTTTGAAATTATATTGAAGGGTGATTAGAATTTCCAGTAAGAAACCAAAAGTTAGAATTTTTGTTTAAAACTGGTGATTTCAAAGTTCCTTTAAAACTTTGCACAATTAAGCAAATTATGCTTATTGACAATTTTGACAAGTGTCATAATTAATATTATTGATGTGAAAGTAATTTTAATGCACTTCATGATTATATATAGTTTTATAGGGTTTTGTTGTAAAGAACAGGCTTGCCAAGCATTCTTTTAAACTATACTCATTTTTGTAACAAATAAATACTACCCATTTGGTACCCAAAGTGTTAAGTCTGTAATTTTCATAGATGCGAAGTCTACTTGAGTTCAACTTCGCAGGTACGTCGGCGGTTCTTCCGGAACGCTGGCAATAGAAATATTTTGTGAGAACGTAGTCTGCGATCGTCGGCGATATGCCACCGGCAATTATATCCCACAATTCATCACATCCAAAATATCGGTTGCTGCGGACGTAGAACCCAGTGCTGAACAAGCCCGGTCTTACCCAAATAACAATCTTAATCAGGGCCCGCGCAGCAAGTTTGCAAGTGGGGGGGCTCACCTCAAACGCGTTAGCGTGAGTCAAATAGGGGGGTCCAGGGGCATGCTCCCCAGAAAAATGTTTACATTAAAGTCCTCTGAAATGGCTAGAATTGCATTTAAAACTAACATGGTGTGGTCAAACTTATACTTTCAGCAACAAAAAGCGGTGTTTTAAAACAAGAATTTAATTACCTTTTCGCTTAACTTATAATAACTAGCAATTAAATAATGTATCCATAAAGCTGAACTCAACATAAAATTGCCCTCGAGACACTGTACTATTGAAAAGTGTGTGTGTGTGTGTGGGGGGGGGGGGGGGGGGCTAAGGCCCCCACAGCTCCTCCCCCTGCACGATGCCTGTTAATTGATGCTATAAGGAATTATAGGGCCATTTACGACAAATCTTGCTGTCCGTGCTGGTTCCTTTCTTTGAGCATAAGGCAGAGAGTCCAAAATCTTGACGCTTTCTTTGTATATATCTCCTTACAAGCAACTCAAACTAGCGAAAGCTGCCAGTGTTTTATCCATGCTTATTGAAGGATAGTTAGCTTGTGAAGAAAGGCGCGAAGCGATACTGATTTGGCGCGCTATTTTACGTTCACCGGGGATACGTCGCAGGTTCACCTGGGGCACCACTGCGATGTAACTTGGATGAAAAATCAAATCAACCGGCGATAAAACCGCAAGTCATTGCAGGTAGGTCGGTGGCATATGAGAACCAGGCTTAAGGTGTGTCTACAACAAACGAGTGCCCCTTCATGGAGATTACGACTACAGCTTAACTTTGTCCAATCGTCGCCTACAGGACATTTGCCATATTAATTTTCAAAGCTGTAAACGGTATGTTATCGGGATATATGAGCCATAAGTGACTTGTTTGTCGTACGTAATAATGTAAAGTGCTTGAGAGGCACCAACAAGCTCGTCGTCCCACGTATGAAAACTGCAAACTTTGGCTTAAAATCTACAACTTTTATTGGTGTCAAAGTGTGGAATTCTTTACCGGATGAATTACGTTCAACGGCGACAATCTTGTAAGAAAGCTACATTTGTAATGAACAGTTTACTATGATTTTTTTCCACTGTAATAATTTTAAGTTTTGGCATGTTCATTTATTGATATAGTTAAAATGTTAGCCATTAATTGATCGTGTAATTTTTGATATCTTCATGGCTTGTTAGCTCATTCGGTAGAGCGCTACACCGGTATCGCAGAGGTCGTGGGTTCGAATACCGTAGAAGCCTGAATTTTTTTCAGGCTTTATTTTCACTACTGCTCAAGTAGTTTTCATAACTGCGATGATCAGTCACATATTTAATCATTGATTCGCAGTTCAAATATATGATTTTCATATATTCATTCTCATATAGTATATTCTGTAGTTAATCCTCACAAGCCTTAAATAATTAGCTCTTTCGTTTGCGTGCAACGTTTTCAGGAAGTCTCACCTTCGCATACACCAAAGGTCCTAATCTTTCGAGGCTATAAGCATTCTTTTATCATCGTTCTTTTTTTCGCGGTGCTTTCCAAGGGTTGCTCCGTTGCTGAAACATTACGAATAAACGATGCTCCAGGGTCCTCCAGGGTAAGCTAGCTTTTACGGTAATAACAGATGTGGAGGTATTTTTTCTTGAATTTTTATTGTAACCCTGGATGGCTTTACAAAACAAGAACCATATTTTTAGTGTCATCATGTCTCAGTGGCCCTTCAATATCAACGCGATTTCCACTACAAAAAGACGTTTTCCGTCATTGCAACTCTCATGGATGTCTGTAAAACACTAAGAAAATCACTGGTACATTTTGAGTCGGCGTATCTTGACAATATTTCTTCGACAAAAACCCGAGTTTTGTGTGAGTTTTGTGGATCCCTATGGAGTTCTATGGAAACCCAAAGTTAAGGAGATTGTTCTTTCTGCCGCAAAAATCACGGGCCACAGCCTCCATTCCCGGTACGCATGCATCAGACCAAAGGGAAGACAGCCGTTCCGTTCATTTCATGGTGGCGCACAGGTAGGTTTTTACTCTGCGCATCAAACTGAAGGAGCGTTCCGAGGTGGCCGTTCAAACCGGCATTGTGAGGAGAATGGTGAGTACTTAAGGTGAGCACCATATAGGACTGGATTTGCGCTCTCCAGGGTTTCTGCCATGGTCGCTGAGTTCTCACCGGGAGGAGAATGCTGCCACCTCGTTTTCCATCTATAAGGACTTAGTATCATATTCTCTCTTCTCAGATAGATCGTTTTTGTATGTGTCATGTACCGTAAAAGCTCTATTAAGACCCCGTGGGGCTTATTTAATTTCAGGCCTCATTAACGAGGGTCTTATTAGAGAGGGGAACTTAATAGAGGGGGACTTATTTCAAATCTTAAACACGCCGTTTTCGTCTTTAAATAGCTTTTGTACAAAACTCAAACAACTGCAGTGAAAGTTTGTTATTTGATAAAGAGCAGCAAACAGTATTATGTGTTTTAGTGTATCCTTTTTTAAAAAACAAACCCACTGGGCCGCATAAAGTGGATTTCATAGGAGGGAATAAGAGTGATAAATTACAAAATCTCGTGTCCTAAGGAAGAGGGGGGCGGTTAACAGAAACGGGGGGCACAATAGAGCTTTTACGGTACCTCATCCCGAACTTCTTGGGAAATTACCATAATTAATTACCGCCTTTCCTGTATTCTTTTGGAAGCAGCCATGAGAGGCAGTCAACATTGTTACATTCGAAACATGTTACTTTTGAAAAGTTAGACCACGTTTGAACGTAAAATGTTCGGATAATTATGTCCAAATGTTTGTACGACCGGTTGGAGCAAGGAGTTAAAGCAAATACCAAGTTTTTATTGCTAACCACAACATACCAGAACATGGGGAAAACTTGGTAAAATCTGAGAGGTTAGTAAGAAACTAATGGAACGTCTTATTGAATTGAGATAGAGATGTATGTTGAAACAGTCCTAATTTGAATTCCCCCTTTGCACGTTCGTAACCTACCCTGGTAAAACTCTTTTGTCAATGACAATCCGACCCGGTTGGCCTAAAGGCATTGCCCAGAAGCTAGCATTTTTCATACTTCTTGAAGACGACCAAATGAACGCTTTGAATCTCTGCTGACTGGAACTAAAATTGAAGCAACTTTGGGGTGTGTTCATAGAGATATAGTTCGTCCATGCTAGCTTTTTTACATTTTTTTTACAATATAGCACTCTTTACACTACGGCCGGTGAGGAATAATCTGAAATGGTTTAACAAACTACAAAGATTTTTTTCTCAGTTTCATTTTTCTTTCTTCCTCAATGTTTTTAACGAACCAGATAAAAGGTATTAAGATATCTTGTTCACGTTTAAACATGTGTTGATAATGAAGATCAAGTTACAACTGCACAATTGAGGTAAAGGTTGCCTCATATGGTTGCGATGGCAACATTTGTTGAAATCGAATTAGATAGCGGACATTGTTAGGTTTCCTTTAAATGGAGGTAGGAAGATCCTAGTACTAGGAAGATCCTAGAAGGCGAACCAACTTTTCGTTTGCTTTACATGCAGAAATTCGATGAAATTGTCTTCTTTTAGCCGCTCGTCGCCCGGCCGCCGTCATGTTTGTTTGGTGTATTGTTTTTGTCCCTGGTACTAGGATCTTCCTAGCGAAAGCAGTTTACATGGTGCTAGGATCTTCCTACCTCTCAGGTAGGATGATCCTGGCACTAGAAAGATCCTAGCGCTAGGGCCAAGTACAACCCTTTGCATGTAAATTGAATACAGAAAACATATGGCACTAGGATGATCCGCCTTCTAGGATCTTCCTAGTGCTGGGATCTTTCTACCTCCATGTAAAGGAGGCCTTACTTCCGAAGGTCCCAAGTTGAATAAGTTCTGAGCAAAAGCGAGAAAGCGGCCCCAGAATTACGTATGTAGCTGAATAAGGGATTAATACAGGTATTTGTGCCTTTGGCGACCCCAACGAGCGGCTAGATTGACATATATGATGTTTAGAATAGCTACAAAGAATCTTATAAAGAGATAAAGAGATTTGGACGGGAGCACGCCACAAACAATATGTAATAAAATCAGAAGGTAAAAATGAAAGTGGGTTGATTGACCATATAGTGAGGAAGGTTCTCTGAATAAATTTTAAAAACACATGGTTAGCCAAACAAGAACTCTTCCAGTTAGGTTAAGGTTAGAGCGACATGGGGAGAAAAGTTTAGGATAAATAACCAGCTTATACTTGCATCAATAAAAGTAGTTTTAAAAATTGATTAGGTTTTGTTAAGAACATCGTCAAATCAAGAATTAGAGGCTAAAACATCTTCTTTCAGAAAATGTATGTCTCTTCTATAAATATTTTAGCAAGAGAGACTTAAACCGCACATGGTATTTTGTTCCTGTTTCCTGTGAATTTCCTTGGATCATAGCAGTTTGAGACAGTTACCATTCGATTCCGCCTTGCGCGAATTTAAATTTGTTTGTTTGTTGGTCCGGGTGTGGCGACAATAATGTTTATTATATACGCAGATTTTTCTTGTATAGTGTTCGGTGCTTTTAAACTTCCATCGGGCCGAAATTTGTTCCTATTTTCTAACTTACTTCAAGTGCAAAAGGCGGCAAAGTTCAAAGAAGTTCAGACAAGCGTCAAAATTCTGTCTTGATTCAGTGGAGAAACAATCGAGTGACCTGATCATATCCTTGAAAAATGAATGCTCTTCATCCCCTTGTTGTGGCCGGTTTCTCATTGGGATCAAACAACTAATACAAACGCCAAGCTGTTATTGTTCATTTTAACTGAGACGTACAACGGGAAGGAAAATCTTGTCAGGTCAGTGCCTCGGACGCGACTCCCTTGTGAAGTATGGGAGTG
>JAEMWC010000007.1:2272500-2312500 GCA_016490735.1 Pachyseris speciosa
CAAATGTTTCCTCATAACTAGATCGTCAACATAAAACATAGGACTAACATATTTGAGTATTTACCGAATTTAACCGATTATTTTTGTTTCTTAATTTTTATTCAAGAGCGCCAGAAGAGAGCGGCTGTCAACAACGCATTTTCCAATGACATCAACAAATGCCTTTTTACTCCCTGGACAACAGCCTCTGGTGCCAAACCCGCTGTGTTAAGCAAACCTGTCGACTGTAAAGGTACTGCAGGGAGTGCTGTGCAGTTATGCTATAGCGTGAGTGGAAAACTACCGGCACAGTTTGCTGTCTGCTATAGCACAAATACCCTCACTCCAGATTTCAGTGGGCATATCGTCACGCCAAATATTGCTGGTGCTGGTAGAGAATCTGACTGGAGACAGGACACTGGGGTTTTTGGTGAGTTTCGCTGACTACCGGTAGTTGCATTTGTTAACGTACTATTCCATCAATTTAAAGATGAATAATTAAATCAAAATACACCACGGACGATGTAAGCAGAAACTCGTCATTATCAAAAAAAACGAAATCGTAGTTTATTGAATTTACATTTACGTCGGAAAGGTTTAGTTTATTGACATTTCATCCATAGACCGGCAGGCCTGGTTACTGAACTGAGCGCGTTGAGGGCCAAAAATGACAAACGAGACTTAAATGCCGCATAAATTACCAACTTCTCATTGCCCCCGCAGGGTTTTGGCCCAGAGGCCAAAACCCGAGGAGGCATCATTGTATTGCGTACGTATATATACAAACTACTTACAATATTATAATATAGGCTATATACCGGACGAAATCTCGAGTTGGCTAAAATGAGTGCGCTTGAGGTTCTGGGAGTTGATGACGTTTCAACCATTTGAGCGCGCATGGCGCAGAATGGCTTTTGTTTTAAGGACATATACTTACTTGCTGGCATAAATTAATTTTGTCTCACTAGAGCTCTCATGTGGATTCTCGATGAACTCTAATTGGTTGCGGTTTATCTCTTACAAATGCAAATATAACCATGATTTCTTGCAGTTGCGAATACCCGAGGGACTGAACCGTCCATCAACTGTACAAGCAGTCAATAGACAATAGAGTTCCGAGCAATCCCGAAGCTTAACTTTTACGATCATATGATAATTTGGTAGTTAACCATGTATCTCATTGGCGCCGCGGGCAGCTGCGCTAAATCTTGATTAAATTCCGGTAGTATTTCCACGAATCGGTTTTGGGGGCTTCAGAACTAATGTTATCAGCGGTTTTAACAAAATTGCAAGCCTTCCTGCGGGAATCAATCTTGTCCTCTCTCAAGACTTCAATGACCAGAAACGGCTAGTTTTAGCTGTTTTCGAATTTCACACACAATTTCTGTCTTTTTGAACTATAAAATCAGGATTGTTCGAAGGCCCGGCGCCCTATATCTTTACCGGTGGCAACTGGTGCAACTAAATGATCAAAACGGATCTGTCAGCGTGATTTGTAAACATCGCTTTCGCCGTTCTTTTCGTGGTGTGTACGGTGTTACACGCTGATTTATATTTATTTTCCGTTCGACAAATCAGCAGTGTTTCTTCAAATCGGTGAGCAAAAGGTTAAATCCGGCAATGATAAACGAGTTCACTTAAGCTCAAATTAATCAGTACTTCAAAAGGCTTTAGTAGCCGTCTCGAGGAAAATTTCCCGAAACTTATCTTGCTCTTCCCTCTGACCAAAATTTGAGAGATTACTCAGAACACGGGAAAAGTTAGTTTCAACTTCAAATGTCTATCTGCACAGTGACAACGCCGCACTCTGAGTGCCAAATGTATTTCCTCACTCTGATGATATCTCACTCTGATGATAGTTTACAGCTTTGATAGTCGGCCGCAATCGTGAATGTTCGTCAGAGATCGCAGTAAAATCGGGCAGACTGGAAAGTACACTTTCAACCATCACTGAACACCCAAGGGAGCAGTGGAAAGTGTTGCTTACGCAAGATTCATGAACTCAGAAAAACGAATTACATGCATATTAATGAGTAAACTGGCTCATTATGTGATACGAAATACAAGAAACACAAATTCCAAGTAGATCCCTTTCCGCTATTCTTGACATTTCAATTTGGTATCTGAATTTACTTTAAAAAGAAACTTTTGCAGGTTACAAGTTCATAAAAAGCTGGACCAGAAACTAGAAATTTAAGATAGCAAACGAGCATTTTTCAGTTCTCATATAAAATGGTTCTAAAATCATTCACATTTTGACTCAAATTTCCAATCGCTCTTACAAGTCGTTTCTATCTCCTGAGCGTCTCGATTAAATAAGTGTACTTTCGTCTTCATTTTGCAGCCTACACGTTGGGACTTATTCAATCTAGAGCCATTTAAAAAGAAGATTAAAGTTAGCTGTTCGCCCATTTTTGACGCCATTTCTTTTAAAATGTTGACTGTCCGCTTTCAAATTTCGCGCTTCATCGCGTCACTCTTATGCTAATTCATGCTTAATGAGGTGTGAATATTAATGATGTCCGGCCATTCTGCGCCATGGCTTGAGGTTCTGGGAGTTGATGACGTGCATCCGTAAGAGCCGAACGGAGTTTGGGTAATGAAGACGTCACTGATTTAAATATAGGCGGAATAGACCCATTCGGCTAACTCAATGTTGTACCCAATTCAAATCTCCTGGGCTTAAGTTTCTTTTGTATTGTATTTGAATTATAATGTAGCATTAATATTTAAATGATATGGAAATACCTGGAACAAAACGTTTTAATCCCAAAGGGTTTGAATTGGGTACAACATTGAGTAAGCCGAATGGGTCTATTACATTTGTGAACACCAGAAGCACATGGTTTGTCTGTAAGCAAGGTTTTGAATTTTAAAGTTTTTTAGTTTAAGAGTTGACTTGAAGAAATTTCCCCTTTGGATAAGAAACCTTGTGCCCTTTTGAAGCAGAAGCTTGCGGGATTGCAGAGCTGATCCAAAACTGCGAACTGAGTGACAAAAACATACCCGGTGCAAGTCATTTCCAGTGACTAAGAGCAGCTGAAAGACTCAGGCACACAAATCTTTTCCATTCTGAAAGACTCTGCAGAAAACCTATTCCAAAGCTACGATTTGTCAGACACAAGTCACTTCCAGTGTCTGAAGGACTCAGTCAACAACTAAGCTGTTACTGAGACGCTCTAGGCCTACAGCCGAATTCGAAGTCAGCTGTAGCTGTCACACTACATTTCAAAAGAACTATTAGTCAGTTTGTTGCTCGAATAATACATTAGGGCCATTTATACGGGAGAAAATGAGACGCGTCTTATGTAAGACGCGACTTAAATAAGACGCGAACTGATCGTAAAAATGGTACAAAATAAGCGTTCGCGTCTTATTTAAGTCGCGTCTTACATAAGACGCGTCTTATCTTAGAACAGGGTTTTCAGCTGTTCTTATTTTGTCCGCGTCTTAATTAAGACATGAACTTCCTCGTATAAATGGTTTCGCGTCCTAAATAAGACGTGAACTGCAAGTGGGCTTGCATAAAAACGACAGCAACATGAGCTTGTCTTATGATTAGATAGCGTAATTGTTTGCAAAGCTTTGCAAAAGATGGCCGGGAGAGCCAAAAGTGAATTCAGCACCTTCCTTCTTTAACCTGTCATCAGTCCCACCAATCCGTATATTGCTTACTTCCGACTCTTCTCGGATTTCTGTTGATTTCTTTGTATGCTACGGCGTGGTCTTCATAAGAAAAAAAATCTCTTAGAAAGTCTCTTCTTAAAATAACAGGACAGCACGCTTTTGTTTCTTGCTACAGCGCTCCATCTTGGCGGGTAAGCGAGGCTGTATCAAAAATAAGAGGCGAACCATTTATACGAGATCTTCGCGTCTTATGTAGGACGCGAAGGTATAAACGGTACAGTTCGCGTCCTATTTAGGTCGCGCCTTAGATAAGACGCGTCTTATTTCCTCCCGTATAAATGGCCCTATTATGTATTGCTGTTTACTTACATATTTATAACGTTTGTCGCTTGAAGGAAAACTTTGGATTTGTCATATATTTGTCATTCTCTCGCGTGAAAGATGGGGAAATTTTCAGAACGCTTTATGAATTCTGTTTTCGAGAAACGTGGAATTTATTCTTGTGCAGTTGATTGCTGTTTGATTTTCTCACTTTTCCGCGAGAATGACAAATGAAAACGCGAATGCAAATTTAAGTTTTACTTTAAGCAACAAACGGTATAAATATAATTAAACAGCAATACAAAATGCAACATTATTTTCAGAATGCTTGCTCATTTTATGAATTCTGTTTTCGAGAAACGTGGAATTTATTCTCGTGCAGATGATTGTTGTTTGGTTTTCTCACCTTTCCTTTGCAAATTGAAGTTTTCCTACAAGCAGCAAACGGTGTAAATATAAGTAAACAGAAATACAAAATGTACTGTTATTCTTAACAGCGGGGGCAGTTTTAGTGTGAACTATTGCTAGTATGCTTATTTATTCTTTCCGTGAGCCAAGACGTTACAAGAGTCCTTAGATCATATAACGAGTGGCATACTCTGTTACGTTTGAATGCATCAGAAAACTAGCCTGCAAAACATTGCATAGTAGGGTATTTAGAGGCTGACAGAGCCACAAGGAGAAAAACATTACCGGCGAGCCGAGAGAGGGGCCTGGAGTGTACACAGCGACGACGAGAGCGCTATTACAACCTTGCCAGACCGCGTTTCTCTCTCAGACCCAGATGCTATAAATTAGCAAAGCCAGCCAACCAATTTCGCTGTTCTTAACAACCAAACGCTGATTCGTATCGGTTAAATAAAAAAGAGAATTAATCAAGTTAGAAGGCAAAACGTCGCCCTTAACAGTTTTTGTTGTTTACAGTCTGTGTGCGAAGACCTCTAACTTTTTCAATGAAGCGTGAAGTGCGCTAGTTTTTTTGACATTTTCTCGACAGCTTTTTGACAACTTTCTGACAGATTTTGAGACATACAGATGTATTTGATCGTTTTTCCCTCGAGTGTTTCTGCCTTCACTGAAATTTAAGCTTCTAAAAGCGAAAACCGATACCGAAAAAGAAGATCATAAGTTACTTCTCGTTGTTTTCACTTTGTTATATGAAAAATAGTTAAACGGGCATGCGATCTCCCGCCGAAAAGCGTGGGTTGCCGTCATCTCAAGTGAGATTTCGCATTGGCGTACATTGACGGGTGGACGCACATCCGCACGAACTTACGGTGCCGTCATAACCAAAACCAAAGTTTCTTGCATCCATGGTAGATAGGTTTATCATATTTTCTTACCCTGAGCTAGCTTGAACGTGAATCAGTAAATTGTCAATTTTGTTCTGTTCTGTTCTGTTAAAAAGGACAAAGTTGACAATTCTTCTTTCACCTCTACCAGTTTACCATAGCAAGTTACGCGTCTCTTCAGTAAATTTTGCTAGGAGGGGTAAGCGATTGCAACTGAAGTACGACGCTGCTGCGAATGCAATTCAGCAGCGCTGATATTGTAGCTTCTCACCTAACCGCAATTGTACGGTATTTGGCTTCCTTCCTTTTAGCCCCGGTACCACAAGCAACTGTTGGTGACTATGAACCATACGAACAGCGCGGGCTGTACGACAACTTCGACGTTCGAAACCAGTATTTCTGCGCCAAAGGACACTTGACTCCAAACGCGGATTTCAATCTCGACAACGAACGTGAGCTCACTATGATCACCACTAACATTGCTCCACAGTGGCAGATGTTTAACAGTATAAACTGGGCAGGACTGGAGGCTGCTGTTAGACAATACGCAACAAATGTAAACAGGAACGTGTTTGTCTTCACTGGCGTAGGTTCGTTACTTGCATTGTGTTTACAGGCGCGGAATTATGTACGGTTGTAATTATAGTTTGCACCATACCTCTAGTTGGTTATCAGTGGTTGACCATCAAATCTAGAATTCGGTCTCCGACAGGAAGCCTCTTTTTTCGTCAAAACGAAAACCTGAGGTGTATGACCTTCTGCCGGAATTAATGTTGGATTTGTTGTGGTTAAAGTTTTTTTTTTTCGGGGGGGGGGAAGTAGTTTTTCCTCCCTTTGTTTTAAACTAATTATCATACTTTACCATACATTACCATACCCAAAAACAAAGGGAGAAAAAAAAATAAAAGTAATAAGCAAAGGACCGCCAACGATAACACTGCTACTTTACATAGGACTCTATAAGAGATTTAACTCTTTCCGGACAGGACACCAAAATATCCGACCTCCAAGTCGGATGCTGTGAAAACCTGCAACTTTCCCAAATCCCTGACTAAAGTTGAAATGAAGCATTTTTATTGCAAACTGTTAAGTTTTTCAGATTTTGTCACCCTGTAAACTGACCTAAAGTCCCAATTTTCACTGAATATGAGCGTTGATTCTGTTGCAAAAGCCCAAATCGGCCTATGACAGCACAAAAAATACGCAACTTTGTCTTGAAGTTTTCAATACAAAATTCCCTCTTGAGGCTTAAAGTCTCATTTGCAACAAACTTCGACTCCAATTCTTGCAATCTGTTTCACATTTTCCTGCTCACTTCTTTAGCGTGTCCCGGATAACGCTATTTGGTTTCAGTTGCTGCGTGTCCTGGATAACGCTATTTGGTTTCAGTTGCTCTCACGGTCTGTCATTCCACATTTGTGACCCAAAGGAATTCTGGGATTTTCTTGTGTAACAGCAGTATGAAAGTCTGCAAATTTCCATTTCATCTATCTTTTATAAGTGTCGAGCCACCAGGTCCTGCTGACAAAATATTGCACCGATTGCATTATTTAGAAGTCAAAACTCGCCAAAATTGCCATGCCAGGTCCAGGAATCTACTCACAAAACGGCTAAAGACACCACTTCACTCCGTGAATTGCCATCACTCGCTCGAATACTTTGAGCGGCAAACTTTATGTGAAATTGCTTCTCACCTCTGTTTTCTTTCAAAGGATTGCCTCTACCCATCAAACCAGCTTTATGATGCCATGCAGGGGGCTTCTAAGGTGGAAAATGGCTCAAAAAACACACTTATAAATCAATTACGTGACGAATTGTAACTGTAGTGATCGTTTGGAAATAAACGACAGCTAGTGTGACGAGCGTGACAACAAAGATAGAGCCTTCGGTGTTGTGGACCAGCGAAATCTCCGTGGTAACCCCTTAAATTGAATAGCCAGCTCAATTTGACCTCCTACCCTCCGGAAATTTGCCAAAAAGACGTGCAAAAAGTCGGTAGGAAAGGAGTTAAACAAGTTTTGAATCAGAAACTTGGAGATTAAGTCGAAATTTTGGCCAATGAGATTCACAAACTGTTGAATCACAGGCGCCCCAAGCTCATGCTGAGTACCGTATCACGCAACATAAACAAGATGGCTGCAAATTACAAGGCTTTGTATGGGAATCCCGGTAATCGGTCCTAGTTGATAGATATACGAAAAACTTATCAATAAAAAAGCCTTACCTTACATCCAAGGTGTGTTGCTTGCTATCTATGTGGTTATTTTACCGATCTATCGCGATTTGAGCGATTTATGTGCTTTCTGTGTTTCCACTCTTTAGAGAAAGGCCTAAAGAGTGGAAACACAGAAAGCACATAAATCGCCCAAATCGCGATAGATCGGTAAAATAACCACACAGATAGCAAGCAACACACCTTGGATGTAAGGTAAGGCTTTTTTATTGATAAGTTTTTCGTATATCTATCAACTAGAACCGATTACCGGGATTCCCATACAAAGCCTTATAATTTGCAGTCATCTTGTTTATATTGCGTGATACGGTACTCAGCATGAGCTTGGCGTGCCTGTGGTTGAATTCTAGCCAATTTTAAAGTCTATTCTTAATTCGTCTTTCCTCAAAATATAAAGATCCTTTAAATTTTTCTCATTTGTTATGGACGTAGTTTTCCAGCTTACTGGAAATAACAAATACCAGACTCTGAACTAATAATGCAGTAATACGTGCTTAAGAGTTTTATTCTTCACGCCTATAATCACAGGTAGCCCAAGCTCGAAGCATGAGCGCTGATCGTTACTACGTAACATTTCAAATATAAGGATTTGTACGGGAAGCAAGACAATTGTTTCTAAACTCGGAAGTATTCACTAAAGGTGAATACAAAATGGTTGACCTTACGTCAGTAGTATGTTTCTTGCTTTTTATGTAACTCCTGATCTGATTTATCGTCACTTGGTGGGGTTTTGTGGATCCGGTTTGTTTGTTGTTTAATGCACATGTCATCGGCTTCCCCGTGGGGTCGATCCCCGGGCTAACCAGGGGGATTGTAAAATCAATAAACAAACTTGAGAAACTTCCCCAGGGGTCGGGGAATCTTGCAAGACAAAGTCCCCTGGGTGAGGTGTCTCTCAGCAGAAAATCCCCCGCTGACATCCTTTACAAACTCGTGAATTCCGCCACCCCCTAATTTTTGAGCATAATGCATGTCAAGATTTTCCCCCTAATTTTTGAGCATAATGCAATGTCAAGATTTTCCTTTACTCTCGAGCAAAGAATTCCACCCATCTCAGTGTTTTCTCCCACACATCTGCCTGGTCGGCCCGGGGGTCGACCCCACCGGGGGAAACCGATGACAAGTGCATAAGGGTTATACAAAAACCCCACCAAATGACCATAAATCAGCTCAGGAATTACACAGAAAGCAAGAAACATATTACTGACGTAAGTTAAACCATTTTTTATTGAGCTTTATTGAATATTTTCCGATTTTAAAAACAATTGTCTTACTTCCCATACAAATCCTTATATTTGAAATGTTACGTAGTAACGATCATTGCTCATGTTCCGAGCCTGGGCTACCTGTGTTTTCACAAACACGATCATCTTCTTTCTTTAATCCGCAGTTCAGATATTTGATTTTAATATATTCATTCTCACATATTCATCACTCACGGGTACATTACGCACCAACAAAATGACCAGCTCCCAGTTGGCTTTTTAGCTTGGTTGGTAGAGCACTGCACTGGTATCGCAGAGGTCATGGGTTCGAATCCCGTACAAGCCTGAATTTTTTCAGGCTTTATTTTCACTACTGCTTAAGTAGTGTTCATAACTGCGACGATCATTCACACCGTCCTTGTAATTGGAGAATAAAAGTTTCTATGCAATTATGATTCAGATCATGTTCTTGAGATTATTTTTTTGATTCTTTTAGGTGGAAAGAAAAGAAACCTGGCAGGTGACATCATCCTGTTGAAAAAGCGAGTCCTGACTCCCATGTGGTACTGGAAAGCTGTCTGTGATCCTGTGGCTCAACAGTCCGTTGTGTTTGTTGGAGAAAACGCTGTTGGTGACGCTAGCAATACACATGTGGCAGGATGCAATGGCATACAGCAAACGAAAAGTAAAGGAGTAGTATACTGTCATAGCCTCAACGACGCTTTGGGGGCGCACCAGTATGCAGATTTTAAATTGCCTCCATTCCATGAGAAAAATTGTAATCCAGCGGTAAGAGGCACCTTCATGGATAACTTACTTAATAATCGCCTGAGTTGAAAGGCAATTATGCCTCAGAGCTTTCTGTATACCGTTGATTGTCAAGAATGAAAAAAATAAATCAGGATGATAATGACATCATGTCATGAACGACTAGGACCGTCCTTGATTTAAATATTTGGAGTATATTCAAAGTCTCCTGGCCATACCGCTCAAAACCTGTATCATACAAACTCTTGTTGTTTATATGATACAGTTTTGGAGTATATTGTTTGCAGAAACAGTGGAGTTCTGCCATACCCCATTAATCTCGAACTTTCTGTCCTTGCTAGCTCAAGGCTGGATCTTAACGAATTCCCTCCATATAACATGACAATGGTATTTTACCTCGGCCATAGTGAGCTTTGCAAGACTTGAAATCTTCTTACGTTGTGCCCGTATTCCTTCCCTTCAAGTAGGTTTTTGCCAGAGACTTCAACTGATAGGGACTGGAGAAGCTTTCACGAAGAGGTTCCCCATTCAAAGAATAAGCATAGTTACCCTTTATTTTTTTGGCTGACTTCACAAACACGAGACATTAAAGTGAACGGTTTATTTATGATAGGTTAGTCGGCCATCTGAAGAATGTCATCTAATGTGACAACACTAATTATGACTGAATCATACATGGACCCCAAGGAAACGGTACAAAAAACTTTGCTGACAAAACAGACTAGAGAACTTGTCTAGAACAAAACTTAGTGAAAAAATTTAAACAGGAGGACTGACTCACGTTCGAGTCATCGTCAGCAAACAAAGCTGGACATACTCATCCACGGTCTTCCATCCAAACTCCGACACAGTGTCTTCTAAAAGGATTAATTTCTGCCTCTCAGCTAGCAAAGACGTACCTTCGGACAACGACGCTTCGGTCTTATCACTTGTATTGGTATCAAAGTGGAATTTAACTTCATCCAGCGAATCCTGAAGCCTTGCGTTGAATTTGTACTGAATTTCACTTCTGCTCAAATGAGTACAGCTCCTCTCGTCGAAGTTTCTTTATCTCTCGTAACTGCTCGTCGGCCGCCTCGACACTAGATCGTTTGATAGCGTCCTCAGAATCAGCTACTAACTTAGAAAACTACTGTAATAACGCCTTACTGTTGTCAGCCAGTAACGTATTTGTAAACAATTGAACCTCTTGCGAGACCGACATGATCAGAAAAGACGTGAAAGTTGTTAGCGAAAAAATTCAAACAGGAGAGAAGAATCTCCCGCCAAGACACCCAGCCCATGAGAACACCCGACCCTCTACATCGTGCCCTCAGAATATTAATTTCTGACCAATTCGTTCCCATGTCACTCAACGGTCAGAAATTACATATTCTGTCGAGTTCAAATAAAGGATATATCTATGTACGCATGATTCATGATATGGCCTTGTTAACATAGAGGGCCACTCCCGCGAATGTAAGCGTTACCAAACAATCACTGTCCCGAATTTAAGATAGTTTAACGTAAGACTGATGCATAATATATAAGAATTGTTATGGTAGCATCGTAGAACACAGATAAAAGCATTATATGACATTGTTGTAGAGAAAACGTTTCATAATTAGAAGCCGTGTTCGTTTTTATCTTGAGCTCCAGTATCTCTCGAAAACGAGCTTAGCTGCACCAGCTTGGTGTCCCTTGACATTCCCTTGACATGGCGCATATTCTGTCCTTTTAATGTTCAAATTATTGCTGTTGATTGCCAATCAGATTCGAGAGTTTAGTTAAAATTTTAAGTACTCGTTTATAGGAACTAGTCTATAGTAGGAGAAAGTACAAATCAAGCTGATCGGGGGACTACGCCATCGTTGTGTTGATTACTGTTGCTGTGAAGACAGGATAATATACATGAACAAAATGCAATAAATTATCAGGTTTCTTTTTTCAGGGAAATCTGGTTCGCATATGGGGGAGCGAATAGTTGGAAAGCAATTGCTTCATCCTTTTCAATTAACCATTCTATAAATGAGTAATCGAGCATTCAAATAGCGTAGAATACTGCTCGATGGACAAGGACTGAACATTGTGGGACACCTAACACAAGAATCAGAGGCCTACTCTGGGACCTTACGTCGCCTGAAGTCGCCTTAAGTCGCCTTAAATCGCCTAAAGTCGCCTTAAGGAACAATATTTAACAATCATTCACCGAAGTGGAGGTGAATAGTGGTGGATATTTACCGAGCCGGTAAATATCCACTACTTTCACCGACACTGAGGTGAATAATTGTTTTAGTATATAGCACACAAACTGAATTAGCGGACCAAAACATTACTCTGTGTGTGACAATATACCGACAAGCGGTCGGAAATTGTAAAATCTCGCGCGCCGGCTGCTCGGAGGTGAATAGTACTTGCTAATCACCTCCGAGTTAACCAATTAGAGCGCGCAAAAAGCACTATTCACTTGTGTGGTATATACTAAACCTGGATATTAATGAAATAAGAAGTGATTTGATGAAAACATTATAAAGGGAAAATAAGGCATACACAAACACTCAGACAGTCCACTACAACTCGGGTGCATGTCAGGTTGAGGGCGGACTGTTTGGTCCTCGTCCATTAATTTTTAACCTCCAAATTTAATTTTTACTCATCTTAAAATCTTCATTTTTCTCACCCTCCCTTCTGTCCCTCTTCTTCACAAACACTCTAAAAATCACCCAAAATTCTGAGATATTTATGGGGTTATGTGCTACCGAAACTGTGATGGGTTTTTTGGATTGCATGAAATTCCGAGATGATAATAAGGGTTAAAGGTAAAAAAGTAACAAAAACGTAGCATTCAGGTATATTGCTTTCTTAAGTCGTCTTACATCCTTAGATAAAAAATGCCCCATCACCTTCAAATTAAAATGACCTAAGAGGATAAAGATCTCCATTTCTGTACAATAAACTATATAACTAATGATAGCTGAGTTAATCTTTTTTCACGATTGAGTCACAAAGATGTGGATCGCGACGTTTCGACCGCTATACTGCTGGTCTTCATCAGGCGATGGTGTCGACTGGCTGCGTGTGAGTATAAGAAGCACCGTTGAAGGTGGTGATTGGTGCGTTTCGATCCTCGCTTAGGCTGTTGTTGATTGGAGGATTTCGATCCTTGATCCTTGTCATTCAGACTAGAAATTGTTCCCTCAGCGGTCCGCTTTGGTACTGATCGGCTGCTGTGTTGTTTGATCGTGGGCATCCACGCTTCAGGAATTTCAATTCCACTGTCCCTGTTGATGTTGTTAGGATGAAGTCTTATGTAAATAGCCTCTTTAACCCTACGGGTGTACCAATGTGGGTCTCGGTCAATAAATTTAACTTTCCCAGAGCGGATAATGTCCGGTCGCGTTGCTATGTTCTGAAACGGCGGAGGATTGGGTTCGAGCAAGTCGTATGTCTCTATCGTGTTCCTTAATCCGTTCATGCATAGATCTTCCCGTCTCTCCAATATAAACCTTACCACACTCGCAGGGAATCTTGTAGACTACTCCGTCTTGTTTTACTAGATCGACAATGTCCTTAGGTCGCACTAGGTGTGATCTGAGAGTTCTGTCAGATCTGAAAACAGTCCGTATGCCTTGTTGTAGTCAACGGCGAAGAGCCTCCGATGTGCCTTTGACGTATGGTAGAACCACAGTAGATTTAATTTCGGGTTCAGGTTCAGGGTCCTCGGTGAAGACCAGCGCTTTTTATCTTACAATGTTTTTAAGGAAAAGTATCTTGTGAGAATTAACTTTCTTCAATACTTTAGCGCAGTAAGCGCAATCTCTAATGCGAAACGAACCTGGGCTCACCCCCACACGCCATCTTCTGCAAATGACACAAAAAGTTTACTAAACTCAACGGATTTCTGTAAATTAGCTTACACTTTACTAATTGAGCGAATTGCTTCCATCCCGCACAGAATTCAAAGTAAATGACTCCCAGACTGTGGGACTTATGGACTTTACAAAATTGATTGGTGTAGGTCTTATGAATTGGGATTTCTATGTACCAATGAATCCAAATTATGAATCTTCCAGTTCAAACTTCTGCACCGAAGAATAGCAACCAATAATTATCTTTTCAAAATAGGTTTTCTAACAAGTGCTCTTTGTTGTTTTTGTAAAGATGCTTCGGAAACCCTTCTTCATCTCTTCTGGGAATGTATACACGTTAAAATCTTTTGGCACGAGGTTAAAAATTGGATGAGCGGGTACTCATGCTTTTCAGTGGACAACTTCTTCCTCCTAACCTGCTTAGACTCGGTGGAGAATGATGAAAATCTCCTTTACCATCACACCCTTCTAATTTCGAGATACCACATCTATCGGTGTAAATCAACAAACTGTCTTCCTTCACGAACAATCTTTACCACGAGTTTTTTTAAATTGCCTAGATGAGGAAAAACGCCATGATCTCAAAAATGGAACAGTAGTATATAATGAGTCAAATGAATAACTCCTCCAAACACACACCCTCCTCATAGAGTTTCGGTCTTTTTACGGCCTCCTCGTAAAACTTCGGAGGCCGTAAAAAGACCGAAACCTATTTGTCGGGTTTTGTGTTTTCCGGTATTATTCATTTGACTCATTATATACTACTCCAAACTCGAGTAAGAAGCGAAAAACAACTATGTACAGTAAGGGAGGGTTGGCCTATTAGAGAGAGGGGTGGAGTGGGTGAGCCATGCAACCAGCAACAAACAATTTTGTTGCCGGCGCAAGAAATTTGACAACCCCCTGAGCAATAAGATGCTCCTTCTGGTGGCCTCCCAACCCAGAAAGGTAAAAGCTGAGATTAATGACGGTTTTCGCGGGTTTTACTTAACGTCTCTCCACGTCTTGCGGGAGACGGTTAATAGTGCTGAAAAATATCTTCAAGCATGTGAAAAGGTTGAATGGGGTTTTGACAGACAAAGAACTCTTTTAGATTTGTGTTTAAAAAATATAAAAAATTTAGAATTTAAAATTGATAATTTAGAGACAACGGAAATAATGAGTAAGGTAAAAATTATTATGGATAACATTCAAATAGTTATGGAAAGTCTTGAAGTAACCCGCAAGATAGTAAATTATGTGGATTGAGGAATTAGCCTATTAGAGAAAGGTATCTTCGGGGTAAGATGGAGGATATCAACCAGCTGGAAGAGATGCTGATGGGAATGTGGGCTGCTGGGGCATCCCCCGAGCTGGCCGGGGCTGTTTTGCTGGTTCTGGCAGGAGAAGAAGCGGCCCTCGAAGCCATGGTGCAACAGGAAGAAAAAACTGTCTTCAAACCCGAAGTGGTGTGGAACCTTACACCTCCAGCCGCCTGAAGTTGGGAATGCTATAAGAATAGATTGAAATGAAAATCAGAATCAGAATCATAATCAGAATCATAATCAGAACCATTATCAAACACATGCTTTTCTCCATCAAACCATCCTTGACCATCCTACCATTTGCCTGAAACTCAAATTTTATTACTGTATGATGATGGATGATAAACATCTTGAAAATCTGTTGGGCGCAAATTTCCAAGAGGAACCTCTTCACAAATTTGACGAATATTATTATGTTGCAAACATTCCCAGCATAATCCACTTTTGAAACACAATATGTGCTTATAACAGCTAGTGACTTTTGTATAAACACCTTAAATGTTGCAAAATCTTTTTTTCCAAAATTTATAAACATTTAAAAAGTCTCCATGAACTTTATACCAACTCAAATTTGTCCTATCTTTCATTTTTTCTACAATTATATTGTAATAATTTTTTTCTCTTAGTTTAGGTGTCTCGTTTTGGTTAAGTTAACCTGGATTGAGCCTGCGATCCAAACGAAAACCAGTTTCTGGTCAGCGGTCAACTAAAAAAAACAGCTCACCTCGATGAGCTCTAAACTTGAGCCCTCGATATGGTCACGTAATACTATTCAGCGGATGTCTTGTTTTGACAGGTTTGTCAATTGACCACAACATGGATGTCCAAAATCAAAGATGTAAGCTATAAACTAGCTTTTCAGCTGGCATATGGCCACCATGTTGCATTATCAATTGTTATTATTTTTATTAGTGGTAGTAGTAGTAGTAGTAGTAGTAGTAGTAGTAGTAGTAGTAGTAGTAGTAGTAGTAGTAGTAGTAGTAGTAGTAGTAGTAGTAGTAGTAGTAGTAGTAATGGTAATAGGACTGAGTGGAGTACAATTCAGGGAGTAATCGGGTGAGTGATTTGAAATTACGAGCACGATTACCTCTGAATTGTACGACACAAAGTCCGATTACCAATTAATTGTGTCAATAACAAAATGCGAGAAACTCTAGAGGTCAATTTTCTAAATTGTAAAATGTATTGTACAAAATAACCAAAGGAAATTGTTGCTATTTTACAAAGCGCGAAGATTGACAACTGACACTACATGACAGCTACTACTCAACATACCCAAAAAAGGTGACTGTCCGATTTGCCCTGTCCGATTACAAATGTTTGTAATCGGACAGCTCAAATCGGACAGTTTGGACCTGAAGCAGTCAATTAAGACACAAATAAAGGCTGTTAAGAACCAATCACATTCGAGCATTTTGTTATTGACACAATTATTATTATTATTATTATTATTAAGTGGGCTGAGTTTGTTGGTTCTCTACTCTGCTCCGAGAGGTTTTTCTCCGGGTACTCCGGTTTTCCCCTCTTCCCAAAAACCAACATTTGATTTGAATTGATGTATTTAGAGTTGATTTGATTTAAAAAATTGTAAAGCGCCATTGATCTGTATTTGTAAATGGCGCTATATAAGTAATAAATTATTATTATTATTATTATTATTGTTATTATTAGGATATTATTAATTATTGGACAACGTCCTCGTCGCCCCCGTCGTGCGTACGCGCCCACGAGCAATACAGCTTGCCATGATTACCATGAGAAAAGCAGTCCACGGGTTCCCATGAGTATGGGGCACCTCTACAGACGGTTTCCACGGTAAAGAAGAGAGAGGAGATCGCATATTTCTCGCTTTCCAGTGACTTACGTTCTATTAACAACTTAAATTAAACTTTAAGTCGATCGAAATAGAGACAGTTATTTGTAGAATGGTATTTTAGAGTCAAAAGTAGTACTAGAAACGTTACATCAAATACAATACGGTAGTATGTTGTTGTTGAGTGTCATATTCAATGCACCGCTGTTTTCACGGGAACGTTACTTTGGGGTTCAAAAGGAAGGTAAAAAATTAACGTTACTTTTCGGGATTACGTTGACATAGCGCGTCTGTTGTCCTATTCATTCTGCTGATGACCAATCTTATTCGAGAATTTAGTGATACTTAAGACTTAAAATGCTGATTAAACAAGTAAAAATATAGTTGGAGAGAGTACAAAACAAGCTAATCGGTAATCAGCGATCGTTTCAGAGTGAAGACGAATTCCATATAAAAAGATTATTTCACGGAGTGACAAATGGAACAGTGATACACATGGCTGGATTGAGTTAGCTTTCAGTAATTTCAGTTTCCAGATGCCAGATTTTGTCAGAGGAACGGAACTAAACACATTTTGGAAAATAATTCTCTGAGAAGAGAGACGTCCAAGAATGTGGCTCGTCTAACGCAGGCTTTCAATTCCTTTATCATCCTCTTACACTTTCTTTCAACTGACTGAAAGGATATAAGTGAACTTACAGTATGATGTAAATATAGACGAATACATTGCGTACAGCCTTGGAGGAGTTTCCCGGGATTTTGTAAGGAACGAGCCAGAGTACTTGATCCAAACAATGCGACCGTACCCAGTGAAGCTGCTTCATTTATCACTGTTTGGCCCAAAAAGCTCGGTACTCACACGCAAAACAGTCCATGAATAACGTTTTTCGATGCCTTTCTCTCTGTGTTTTGTTCTTTATCTTCTTTAACAATTTTTTTATAACTTTTGTTTGATTGCTTAAGGAATCCATTTTTGTAACAGGTGTCGATTTTCCGATGATTGGCTGAGAACGTTTTATGAAATTATATTGGACATGTTAAGGTCGTGGTGTATTAAAAATATTTAACAATTATTCTACGAGGGCGCGCTGGATATGAAGTGATAAGCGCGTAGCGCCGAGTTGGTTATAATAATTTCATATCCAGCAAGCCCGAGCAGAATAATTGTCTTATTAAAAACTTTACGACGCATAATTGAGAATCTGAACAAAACAAAAACAAAAAAATGGAGGAAAGGAACTCGGAGAAAGAGAAAACCCTAATAAGGTAACATTTGTCCGTCACATAACTAAACAAAAAGGGCGCGAAAACCTTTCGGTGTGTTTGTTTGTGTTGCAACGTTTCCGAAAAAAATTGAATGAATTCAATGTCCGGGAATAACGTTGAAGCTTCAGTTTAGGGTCATTTTTGGAAAAAGTGCATAGTTTATTAGCTCTGAATGGTTGTAAATGGTCAGTAGTTTGGTAAAAAAAAAAATATTCAATCATTGCTCGAAGAGGGTGGAACGGCTTTCACGTAGATGTATGAGCCGAAGGAAGCGGATTTATAAGGAATCAAAACAACAGCACCATGCCGGGGCGAATCTCATCAAAATGAAGACAAAATTTCAATTTATTTTGATGGACTGGAACATTGTCTCACCAGACCTGGTCGGAAACAAGATATATGAGGGATAAGCAAGACAAATGTCCAGGTTATACTTCAAGAAATGGCTTGTAGAAATTTGTCTCCATGCGTGGAACAAAAACTGGAACCGCGGCCGAACAGAATAACAAACAACAAGAACGGCGATTCTTCTCATTTTTTGCAAAACATCATATCTCAAAATCTGTATCGGGAAAGTTTGAAGCTGGTGATTGATATGTTGCATCAAATGAAGGTCAAAACATTTTCAATGTGTGTTAACTTTTTAAAAAGTGTCACTGATCGCTGTAAGGATTTTCAACAGTGGATTACTGCTGCAAATTTTAGCTGAAGTTCTTGTTTGTTCATTTTTTTTTTTTATAATAGACTAGTCCGTGAGCATAGTTTCAGATTGGTGACGTCGACACGTGTTGTGCCAGGCCCTGTTCCTCAAGAGCATGGAAGAGCATCTCAGAGTTAAACATCTTGTAAGAAACTCGTTGTGTGTTGCTTTTGTAGCAGGGTTGTGCTTTACGGGGCGTTTCTCGAACAGAGTTTACTTGAACTTGGAGTTTTGCAAGTAAGTGCTCAAAGTACACGAAGGGCACTTGATGCGAGTCGACTTTAACCCACCTGCATAAAGAAAAATACAAACACCTTGAGTTTTGTCGAATTTCTATTCGATAACTTATTTCTTCAAGATTGTTTCTGATAATAACGAATTTTTAAATACTTTTTAAAATACCAAGATTGCTTGCAATATTTAATGTTTGGTTTTCGTAGAGTTTTATATTTGTAAACTGTTTCGTAACAATTCTTCGTCGATGGACCGATGGGGAAGGCGCGTGATCGCGCGAAGATTTTCCTCTAGACCAAAAAGTATCCACACAGGAAGAAGTTTGTAACGCGATCGCGATTTTAGTTCGATCGACCATAGCGGACCAACCGACGACATCGCAGGTTACTGGCAATGAACTTGCTTGTTAAAAGATCGCATTTTCGCTTAATCGGAAGAGACAACGAAATCTTGAAGCCCTTTGGCTAATCCGGCTTACTGTAAATCTTTTGCAATAGCATCCAGTCATTTGGGCCTCTATCACTACCTACTTTTAACCGTTGTTTGTGAACAGCTTGAAATAAACTGACGCAGTAAGCAGTTTACCTGGCAAACGAGGATACAACGTTGCACTTATGCGTTCCACCAAACCGGCCAGCCACATCTGATATCCAGCCTGGTCGTTTATGTCGAGATGGTCCCTGGGTTTTGGTAGCGTAACTGTACATCCGGCGCTGTTCTTAAACACAGGAACGACGGCGTCCGAATAGTCTTCGTGTTTGTCACGTCTTGAAGCCCTTTGGCTAATCCGGCTTACTGTAAATCTTTTGCAATAGCATCCAGTCATTTGGGCCTCTATCACTACCTACTTTTAACCGTTGTTTGTGAACAGCTTGAAATAAACTGACGCAGTAAGCAGTTTACCTGGCAAACGAGGATACAACGTTGCACTTATGCGTTCCACCAAACCGGCCAGCCACATCTGATATCCAGCCTGGTCGTTTATGTCGAGATGGTCCCTGGGTTTTGGTAGCGTAACTGTACATCCGGCGCTGTTCTTAAACACAGGAACGACGGCGTCCGAATAGTCTTCGTGTTTGTCACGTCTGTGTTTCTTTAAGGATTGTAGGGTCTTGAACACTCTTTTACAAGAGATACACTCCGTCAGCAAAGTGGGCATTTTAACACAGCTTCAGGAGTTTCACTCCACCACGTGTATGAATAGAATTGCCAAGTTTGTCGGAAGTTAAAAGATTTCACACTATCAGCGACATCAACATAATAGCCCCACCACCCAAATCAATTTCGAAAAAGCAAATTACTAAAAAGGAACAAGTATAATGTCACGAAATTTAAAAGAAAATTTCACTAACAATACTGAAGGTTGTATAATAGCCCATGAATAAAGAAAACACTCCGAACACATGTTAAATTCGAATTGTCGTTTTCTCCCCCGAGTGGAATAGTAAGACAATAAATCTTTGTGGCGTACATTGGGCATTGAACTCTAACGAAAGTGGATCGCGTTCTTTTGATAGAGAATAACTCAGAATAAATTTTATTTTGCTTTTTTATTGCCAATAAAAGAAGGTCTGCGCTTGACACGTTAGTTTACTCGCGGGACAAAGGGCACAGATCAAATGGGAGAGGTTTTGGGCGTTATTGATTATTTATCATACAAAGAATGACATGTTATTCTGTGTTCGTAGTAGGTGATAACTGACGGTTGGTGAAAGATGGTAAATCAAAATTTATAAAACTGACAGCCGCTTACGTGTTACTGATATGCTACAGGCATTTTCTTGAGTTCTCGGATGTATAATCTTGCATAGTGTTTTCAACACTCCTATTGTTTCTTATTGCGCAACTGGTCAAATTAGATGACCAGAAATCACGTTTCTAAGGCTTGCGGGTCGTCATCAAATCAGACTCGCGCTTCGCGGTCGTCTGATTTTGTAAATCACTCGTATGATTGGTAATAGTAATTGGACCGAGTGGAGTACAATTCAGGGAGTAATCGCGCGAGTAATTTCAAAATCAGACGAGCCGGCGAAGGGCGTAGCCGATTTGAAAGTACGAGCGCGATTACTCCCTGAATTGTACGACACCAGGTCCAATTACTAATTAATCGTATCTATAACAAATTTCGGAATTAAACATTTCTTTTGGGAAGGTCTTTTGAGTGAAAACGTCTGTAGCGCTTTTAATATTTTTTGAAAACTGCAGGAAACATTTGCAAAGGAAGCCATTAAAGCGCGCGTAATTGACGTGAAAATCACGTGGGTATCCAATTTCAGGTATCCAATTACAAAAAGTTCGAATTGGATACCTGTAATTGGACACCCACGTGATCGCGCGCCGATTACGTGACAAATAGACACGCGGAGAACCAATCACGATCGAGAATTTTGTTATAGATACGATTACAGACCGAATTGGACTCCACTCAGTCTTATTACCATTATAAATTAACAATTTGATGACTGCCACTTAAAAGCTAGCCAAGCGTGTGTCCGCTTATTTTAGAAGTCGATAATGGCGTGAGCTTGTAAATCAGTATGTTAAGATCTTTTTATATTTTTTATTTCATCAAAATTTTAGTCTATGATAGTGGAATGTAAATTGGTCATATGTTAATAAAGATTTACATTTATATTATTGTAGTTGTTGTCATTATTATTATAATTACTATTATTATTTAAAAATTCATCCATCCAATGCTATCATCATCATCATCATCTTCATTGTGTCAATAGCAAAATGCTTGAACATGGTTGGCTCTTAACAGCCCTTATTTGTGGCTTAATTGGCTTTTCAGGTCCAAAACGGTCCTATTTGGCCTGTCCGATTACAAATACTCGTAATAGCACAGGCCAAATCGGAAAGTTTAGTAGCCAATGAGAAACAAGGACTTCATGCCATTAGCCAATAAACTTTAAGTATACGCAGCCCACGCTAGCCAATCAAGATCAAGAAAAAATTATTAAGTGAGCAGGTTGACAGTTCCAGATAGAAAACAAACATGGAGAGAATTAACTGCTTCAACGACTTTATTTAGACATGTTTTCCTTATATTTTGATCACAACCTTTAACCAGAAGGGTATGTGCTCTTTCATTTAGTCTATCCTGAGTTTGTCGCATTTTGTTTTTGACGCCATTAATTGGTAATCTTTAATTATTATTATTACCATCAACATCACAATCATCTTCACCACCACCATCACCACCATCTTCATCATCGTCAGCATCATCACCATCATCTTCATCATCGTCATCATCATTGTAGTGTACACTGTATTAGACCGGAAGTTTACGGTTAACACTTCCGGGTTTCCCAGAATGCCTAGTGGGGTTTGTTGTGTAGTGTGTGTGTCTTCAGGGAAGCCATATTGTGTTAGCGTTAGGCGTGGTGTTCATCCTGTAACATCAAGGCAGCTAGCCATTAAAGGACCAGATTTCACAATCATCATCATCATCATCATCATCGTCATCGTTATCATCATATGTCCCATGCAGTGGAGAGCCCTAACAACCCCATCATGCCTCCACTTGTATTCGGTGCATTACAACTTCACGCCGCTTTAAGTGTGTCTTTCTGAAATGGCTTATACTGCTGGATGTTGTAGCTTGAAGGCTCAGTTTATTCCTTTGGGCATTGCCTTCGGTAGTACCGAAAGCGTCTCGAATAATTTTGGTTTTATTCGGTTTGAAAAAGGTGGGATATTTTGGATGGAGACCTCAAAGAGACTTCAAAAGACTGGAACAATACTGCAATTAAGGGACCATGTGTGAACTGACTTGTGAACGTATCCTTTTGTTCGCGACGTGTGAAAGATTATGAAGTAATCACCGCAGACATTTTATAGATTTGTCTTCTTCGCAACGTATTTTCAAGTTTTGTAAGCTTAAGCTTGTGTATTTTTGAATACAGATCATATTGAGAGCTTTAAAAAGAGATCTCGAATGAGTTGTTTTGGTCACAGAACGCGTTAGAATTTTTTTTCCTAGAGCGGCGGCCATGATTAATTTATGCGTGAACACGTTCCGATGCGTGGTGAATGCCCAGGCCACTTAATGGATTTGAACTTTTCCTTTGACCACAACATTCGAGGAGAGATTTAATTTAGGATTCTTTTCTTTTTGAGGCCGACTGAGTGTTCGATTCAAAGCCGCCGTCAAGTTTTACTCGGAGCAGTGTCGTGTTTCATGTTATCTGTTCCTCCCAGAATATATATGTATTTGATGACTTTTTCTTTCTTTGCTCAATAAGGAAATTAAATTAAAAATTCTTGATTTGTATTTTTTTTATTTATAACTCAGTGAGTTAATTTTGCTCCATGCAGCCACGTTAATTCCGACAATCGTGGCGTGTAACTTGTTAAGTTTCTATTTTAAGATAAACAATCAATTGAGGCTTTTTATCGTGTATATCGTCTAACAACTGAAATAAAACGCATTTGTTTTGTTTAAGAAGATTTCAGGCCAAGTACATCGGTCAAAAGAGTCATCGTCAAACGGCTGTCGAGGCATTACTATGATTTACGTAATTCTCCAGACTCTTTAGTAAACACAGATGTTGTTTTGATCAAGCAAGCTTCGTGAGCAAGAAAACCGCAATTTTTGTCCGGTTGTCATGTCAACTGTCTAGAATTGACCAATTGCCGTGTCTTGTCACGTCCCCTGACGCTCGTCACGCTCGATGCACGTAATCTTCCCGATTATTTGCTTGCCTTGTTCCATCAGTCGAAAAGATTTTACGCAGAGAATGTTAAAGCAAAGGCAACGGAAACGAAATAAGGTAAAAAAAACATCAACAAATAAAAATGTTTGACGCCAAAGTCGCATTGCCACACGCAACAAGTTTTGTAACTGCTGCTTTGTACCAAGGTAAATAATACTCCGCGGTCATGAATTCAATTCGCGTGCGCTCCCGTGTTTACTTTGAAAAAGGAAACCCTCCCTCTCTCGAGCAAAATTTTGACTCAGAAAAGTTAAAAAGGCGATTATGTAGAATCTTCGATCTTTACTCTCAAATTTCCAAGGCTGTTTACGGCCTTCAAGAAATTGTTCACTCGAACGCGATTTTCGCTGGGAGCGTAAATATTGACCGATTTGTCCGGTTGTTCTGTGGTAATTGACAAAAACCTCCCTTCGATATCTGGTTCAAGTTTGAAATTGACAAGAATGGTGGCACCAGCTGTGGCACACATGCTATTAATTTAAAATCAATCAAGCAGATATCATCTTAGTCCCTTGGGTTTTATTTCTTCCCTGTTAATAAAAGAAAAATATCTCACCTACATCAAAGAGCTTGCGCTCTTCGGAAACATGCAGTGTTGTCGGCAGAACATCGTTGTGAATAAGTGATGAGTAAGAACAATAGCGTGAATATATGAATGCTCAATGACCCCAGAATTTGGGGTACACACTTAAAGCGGCGTGAAGTTGTCATGGTTAGCAAGTTTTTAGAGGGCATTCACTGAGCAAATAAGAAACACTCTCCTCTTTCTACCTAGATATACGGCATCCACTGAATGGATCATTCTGAGTCTTATCAATATGTGCTTTGACAGCATTCGTTTCCGAGGACTGTGTTTGGGCAGCCATAATCAATCCCTCATTCTCCTTTTTGAGGTATGCATTTGTAAGCCACTTCCAGCTGGACGTAGCAAAAACAATGCTCAGTTTGTAAGCCACTTCCAGCTGGACGTAGCAACGACCTGCTCAGTTTGCCTGATGAAGAACTGTCCATGTAATTTATATTCTCTCAACTCCTTGGATCTATCCTCAGATTTTCTTCTTTTATAACCTTCAGTGCCTTACGGATTACCTGCACCGCTGGGACTTGCAGCCATTAGAGGCCTTTAATTATACTCTTGGCAACATAGTTATTTCACCCAGGACAGCAAGTTTAACATAACCCTCAATGGAAATTAAACCCAGCCCCCTTCTTTCCTGGGCAAGTATAGCCTACAAGCAGGCTCTCCAGTTTTTGTTGTGGCGCGAGTCATGCGAGCGTCGGAGCCGCGGGTCACGAGCGGCACATCGAGGAGAAAATTGGGGCGGGGAAAGGAAAGCCTGGACGTAAACCCCCATCTTGTTTCATTATGCCCCTTCGAAGGTGACAAGTCGTCATCTGCAGTGCCTCAAATAACCAACCAATAGAATCAAAGAAACATGCCAACAAACATAACATAGAAACATAGAAATGTAACTTTATTTTGACACGGTAATTCATCATTTACGAATCCATCTTAATTACATCATAAGCTAACTAACCTAACTATATCTAACGTTAAAAGTATCGTGTTGATTTTCTCCGGGTAAGAACTATTTTTCATGGCAAGCGTCGTATATTAATCTCCAGAGAAAGTTGATGATGGGCCTCGGCTGCAGTCTGTGTTGGAAGGTTGGTACAGATTTACGACCACTTTTCCCTGTTCCATATTTCACGTTGAGACAGCATTTGCAAACACGGCAATTTGGGCTCTCTCAGAAGTTCTAGGGGAGATGTGCATTAAATCCTGAAATTTATTACAGCGCTCGTGTCATCCCTGTGCTCGCAAAATCACGAACTTATGTAAGCTTTACTCAGAAATTCAGGTTCTTGGCCTGGATAAAATGGAAGAAGAGATGGCCTGCGTGGCAGGCGCTAGAAAGGAGAATGGGAGGGAAAAAGCGCGCGTGAGCGAAGCGAGTAGAACGCGATAGAATGGGAAAGCAAGCGCCTACAGCAATGTCATTGTTTTTGTTTTGTATTATTTTTCGTCCCTTTTAGGGATGAAAATATCACCATTGGTCAGAATTTAATTATATGTCGATCACGGACTTAACCCTGTGCTCTGATTGGTCAACACTGATACCACAGCATCCTGAGTAACTTGATCGGGTGCGTTTTTCTGGGCTGATCCAAGATCAGGATCAATGATCCAAGATCACTCGGATCATGGAGCATCATAGGAACCCACAAATCCTTTCCCAGAGTGAATTCCTCGGTTCCTTTGATATACCATGATCATAGTCATCTTGCATCATTGATTCTAATCTGGATCATCCCAAAATGACACACCCAAATTAAAAAAACAAAAACCTTGGCAAGTTATGCAGAAGGAGTACGCGAGCGTTGAAGTTGGAAAGTAACGGCCTTGAATTTAACCCAAAGGAACAGTAGAAAAGACGCTGTTCCAGCAGTTCCAGGAAAGAAAAGACTTGCTGGAAGTTCTCGGGAAAAGTGTCTTCTTCCAGTAAAAAGCTTTGAACAGCAGCGTAACACGATCGCATGCATGTGGTTTGCTCACGTACGGTGATCAAATCAACAAGAGACTTAACAACAGACTCGCAATGCAATTGTAATGGAAATACGGTCAAATAGGACTCCTTTGCTCCCTGTGGTTGTTTTTCCTTACCGAGTTGGACACGGATCGGTTTACATTTTATTTGCTTCCCCCTTTAGTGAGATGTTTGCAGATGTCTTTAATTTGCATATCAATCACGGAGTGCAATGTAAATAACAATAGCATTACTGCAGGCGCCTCCTTTCTCTTCCCACCCGTCGCGCTCCGCGCGCTCTCCCTTTTTCTTCCCCCTTTTAAGTGCCTGCGACGCAGGCTAAAGAGGAAAGAAGCTGATAATGTCGGACGAAGTAAACGTGAGCTACTGACTTTTGTTTCGATATCAGATAGAAGTCCATCAAAGCGAAAGGTTTAGCGAACCGAACCCGCCAAGGATCATCGTCAAGAAAGTCAATGTTCAGTTCTCGTGAACAGGTAGCCTGCATACAGGCTCTTCACGTGGGCGCAAAGTCTCGATTTTGCTTGAGATTTGCGCCCGGAACAGCCAGAAGGTGAACACCCAGGTAGCGGAGAGAATCAATCGAAAATTGGAACTCTTTCAAAATTTGAACATTTATGACCAACTGAGAAACAACAAAACCAGCGTGAAGGCCTTCGTGATTCCTTACCCGAGTGGAAATGTTGCTGTACTTACAGAAGAAGAGTAGGGGACGTAGTTTCCGGTGTGGTGGTCTTTCTCTATCTTTCATCTCTCTTTCACATTCATGTGTGGGTTGGGTGGGTGGGTGAGATCAAATATGTACTGATAGCAGAAGCCAGAGGCGCCTTTACAGACTGACCTCCGATCTCACCCTAGAGAAGCGTTGCAAACCGCTATGAAAGTATGTGATTTGTGCGGTATATAAATCCATTACCATTACCATTACTTACACCGGGCGATAAGCATTCAACGAGCCTTATCAGAAATCTTTCTGTGAAGAAATGGCATTTTTGGTCTCCCTGAAATACGTAGTGAACGTTCTGGAGCTTTGCAGAGATAGGACGCTGACATGTTTGTTTCAATGCGCGGCTCATCTAGTTTTCATCATTCTTAAATTTATTATTATCATTATTATTTATACGATGTTTAAACTATTTATAAAGCAACTTTTTAGGCTAGTTTTTGTCACATTTTCAGGAAGCTTATTATTATTATTATTATTATTATTATTATTATTATTATTATTATTATTATCATTATCCCAAATTTCCTTGGTAGATTTCGGAATCCACTCACAGATTGACAAGAGAGACAGGTTCCATTTGTAGTCACCATCATCACAACAGAGCGTGTTTGGCATCTCCGTCAACATGAAACCGCCTCTCACCTCTGGTTTCTTTCAAAGGCTCGCCTTTACCCACATTCTAGCTTAATGATACCAGCCTGGGGGCTTCTGCAGAGGAAAATGGCTTAGAAAACCACTCTAAAAGCGACAATCTTATCACATTACAGCGATTGCATTCAATCGAAAAACAACAGCCACTGGCATGCATCACGCGACACTGGAGTCTGAGTCTCCAGTATTTGAAGATAGCAGATATTTTGGTAGTAACTCCATATATGGAGAAGATAAGTGTCCCAGACACTATTAACTGCCTAAAATGTGTTGAATCGAATAGCACCCCCTTGGTACGCAAAGGGTTAAGACGGAGGTGAACCTGAACACCATTTTTTGTCGCTTAACATGGCAAGAGTTAAATGTTAATAACTTGATCGCGTTTCAAGCAATCCCAAATCTCCTTGCTCATTACACGAAGCTATGTGGTGGAATATTTTGTGACTTTTTGCATGATTTTTGGGTGTATTTGGGAAGAGATAATTTTACTCAAAGAATTAGTAAAATCTAGGGATTTCGAGAATATTGAAAAATTAAGGAAGGTTTAAAATTGGAATTTGCAGTGGAAAATTAGTAGACGGACACCAAAACAGTTCCCCAGCAACCTGCAGTTCCCTCGTGGGGTGTCAACTCACTGGACGTGTTTTAAAACATTTTCACTCCATTACAATCTCTTCTTCAGACTCCGTAAAATTTCACACATATTCACGTGTACCCCCACCTTAAGGAAATACGAAACGTTCAGAAATTTATTCAGTGCTTCCGAAAATCACTTTTTTTAGCGTTCCTTGTCTTTAATTACTCATTTTGCAAATTTTCTTTTGCCAATTGGTGCTAACTAATTATTCGTCTAACCAAAGAGCGCAAAACTCAAAATTTGAAAAACAAATGATCCCCGAAGGCTTACAGGAAGTTGTTTTAGCTCATGGAGCTACAAAGAAATGACTGCTTACCCTTACGAGGAGTGTCCGCTTACCGGAGGTTATAAATGTAAAGCCTCAGAACGGAAAGATCGCCGGAAAATGAGTTTGATGTCCACTTATCTGAGATGTCCACAAGTTGAGGTTCTACTGCGAGTTCGACTGCGATTCCCAAAAAAAAAAAAGTGTTCAGTGCAACAGGATTTAATTAATCGCTAGCGCTTTTGTTTCTGAAAAGCATAACGAAAAGAATTATGTCCGTCATAGAAAAGACTTGTACATATGTTTTCCACGCATTTTCCCGTAATTTATTCATTACCCCAACAACATATAATCCTTTATCCTTCTATATGTAGCTGTTTTATGACAAAAAAAGTGAAAAAGAAAACAAAACTTGCACTGTTCTTGCTTCATGACCCAAGTTGCTACACCCTGTTAAGGTCTACACTTGTATAATAATACTGATTACATGAAGCAGTTTTCTTGTGTCGACACTTCAGGCCTCGCGCTGTATGATCGCCACCTTGATGAACTTGATTCCGACTCTCTCTCCTCTGTCGCTTTTGTAGACTTCCAGAGTGAGACCGTTGTTGATCATCAGTCGGTTATTGTAGGCAGCGGTCATCACGAATCCACCGTCATGCGCAGTGTAGCAGGAGCCCCAGCGTTCATACAACTTGAGAGTGAAGGCAAACTGGCCTGGATAAAACGAGTCGCTTGGTTTGGGGGTAACAGGACCGTGACGAATGGAGGATAAAGTCGCACCAGATACGCCTTCCGTTCCATAGCAGGGGCTTAGGCTTCCATAATTCGCCTTATCAGGGGCTTCAAACCCGACAAACTTGGTACCGTCTGAAACGCCATATCTGATGTCGCTGTCTGGTCTGTTTCCAATGCTGATGTCATTTGCGACTGTGATTTCGACAGTCAGCCGAGTGTTAAAATTCAGAAATCCCGCAGGAATCATGAGAACTTTGAGGAGAGCGGCGTTGGTCACTGAACCTGCGTTGAATGTCAGCTGTTTAGAAGTCGATGTACGAGAACTGTCAATGTAGTGCGCGTGCGCTTGAAGCCAAATAGGAGTCATGGTCTGTCTGTAAATCAATTTTGCCTGTAAATGGAGTGAAACAAAATCATTAATCATTTAATGAAAGAAAAAAATCAGCTTTCGAAACCTTGTTAGGACACGCAGGTTTGCTTTTGTCTGCCTGTCAAAGGAATATTTATCTACTAAAAATTGGTTTATCAACGGAGTTGATAATGTAAATTGACCACCGTACAGGAATTCGATTAGCTAACGTTTCAAGCGTTAGCCCTTCGTCGGAGCAAATCGAGCAATTGTGGGTTGTGTATGGTTTATATACAGAAAATGGAGCTACACTATTGGTGTCGGGTTATGCAATGGATAACATTTGCGGAGGTGCACGTGAAACGATCAGCGATCTTAACAGATCGCTTAGGGCCCGATATTTTGTCAGTGTTTTGAATGAAAGGACAAGGTTTGAATCGTACCAGGTTGTTCAGTTGTTCAGTTGTTTTGAATGCGCTTCTAACTAGAAAGTTACCTACATTTTTGTCGCGTTTGAATGAAATCAGCGGTGGTTGCGAAAAGATTCTCGCAGTTTCTAGATCATTTTGCAGTATATTAAAGTTATTAAGAATGATGGCTTTAACTGGGTTACTGATGAGGGTGAAATGTGAGGGTGAATGGAATTCTGTCATTCTTTTCTTTTTGTAACGTCTGTAGTACTGACTGTTGATCAATCTGCTGGGCGCGATGATGGCCAAATTTTCGTGTTTCACTCCCCCACCGACGCAGCACCACAGTTTCTTTAGAAACTAATCCCCTTTATTCATTTGAATATTTATCTAGTTTATATCAAATTAAAGTTAAAAACTGTAAATATTTACGATCATGATACAATAATAAAGGGAAAAAAGCCACTCGGATAGTTAAAAAAAGAGCCCAAGAACCCACACGATGCAAATTACCTGAATAAGATTACTAAAGAAATCGGATCATATAATTGTTTGTTGATGTTCTGATAATTTCGTTTAGCAAGTGAGTTCTATTTCTGAAATGGAAACATAGATCGGACTTTCAAGTTACACAAAGTTCTTGCTCAAAAAGAAAACGTGTGATAGCGGAGGTGAAAACGGTACAGCCAAATGATTTCAACATCCCTTTTCTAGCAGTTAATGAGAAACAACAGCATTTTCGATTCGGAGTTTGTCTCTCTGAAGGAGCGTTGCGTGACGAGACAAAGAATGGCTGCGTAGGAGACTATGTCAAATCTTGCTGTTTTTCAACTTGTTACAGAAAAGCAAGATGTATCTCCGGTGCGGTTTAATTGGAGATTTGCGACAGTTTGCACTGTGAGATTATATGAAAAAGCGTGTCCATGTACACATCGCCAGCACTCCATAACGCATTTCCTTGTACAAGTCGCAAGTTTTGAATTTCCACCTACGCAGTGGGAGGGGGAGGAACAGAATAGGGAGGAGGGAGAAATGGCCCAAAAAAAGTTGGGAGGAGGGAGAAATAGGGGGGAAAAGTAGAGAGGAGGGAGAAAATGTGAGGTAAACGTTTAGGGAGGAGGGAGAAATTGGCTCAAAAAGTAGGGAGAAGGGAGATTTACTCCCCTGTTCCTCCCCCTCCGGTGGCCAGTATCAAGTCTTAGCTATATCTCTCCAAAACTTCGTGCCTTTCAGTGCTAGACAGTTGATATGGCGGATCTATTTGAGAACTGGTCTGACACTTAATCCGATAAATGCAAAAAAAGTAACGCTAATATATATCCGGGAATGGGACAAATGAATCGTGAGATTTGTGACTATCTCGTCAATTTATTTACTGGCAGCTTTCTAACATTCGATAATTTGAAATTTAACGATAAAAATCCTAAACAGACTAACTATTTTTATAACTTTTGTTTGCGATTTTTGGATCAGTAAATCAAAGAAGTACATGGAAAGCGCAAAGCGCTGCACTTTGGTGATCAGTCAGGCACCGATAAAAAGTCGTAATCGACTAAAGAAAATAAATGAACAGCCTTCGCGTGAAATTGTACGAAAGAGTTTGGGTTAACTTATATTTATACATGACTAGTGCTGATTTAGAACTGAGGTTTTTGCATGAGTCAAATCTGTCTTTCGTTTTTCATTTGTTGATAGAAGTGTCAAAAACTGGAAAGACAAAAGACCAATTCGATTGTCATTGTAATTCTGGCGCGCGTTAATATAACGTGTTTGAAAAAAGTTGTCATCATGTTTCGCCATAAACCAAATATAAAACTTCAAATTACAATCGTAGCTCTATGAAAATAGAGTCATACGGTGTTCTTCGGGCAGAAATCACCAGTCTTTTTGCCTGAAGACTGATGCTTTTTAGTCGCATCTGAACTTAACTTACACGATAAAAAGTAAGGTTGGATATCTTTAGCGATCTGTTTCGTGATCTAATTTGCAAGTTGATAGCAAGACGGACAGCATTTACAAAACACTGAGTGTAGCAACGACACTATACTCGATATAAATCTTAAATTGACTCAAAACTATTAATTCTTGAAAAAAAGAGTTAATTGTTCTTAACGAGATCAGCCTATTACTAGCAGAAAACAGGCTTAGTTCAGTTCAATTGTCAAGCTCACACATTTAGTGTGGTGTACAATCTTGAAACCAAATTGATAAAATTTGATTTGACTATAATTCGAGTGTTTCTGTAGAAACTGGATGATGGACGTTGGCGAAACACGGAACTGATTTATGTTGTTGAATTCTCAGTGAAACTCAACTGCAAGAAGGTGATTGTTAGCTCGTGGATCGGGATGGCTGGGGAATCAGGATGTCAGGCGTAAACAATGGAAAATTTGTAATCGATTTCCGATCGTCTCAAGTTCGGCAGGCGCTTTCATGCATTCGTTAAATGGTCGTCAAGAATGAGCACATTCAAGGGACAAACACTTCATTCTGTCTTGTATTTCTCTGATATTAAAAAAGCTCTCGGTCACTATTAGGTTGTTCTGACTTTGGTCAAGCTGGTGTTTCGTGTGCCGGGATCACTAATTTGTTCATTACAAAAGGCAATCAAACTGATTGTTTTATCTGATAAGAATTGAGACTACAAGAGGGAATGATTTAGACACCCGTTCTGGGAATTCTCATATGCTCAAAGACTCTTCTTAGTTGCTGTGTAAAAATTTTCATTTTCATTCGCTGACACTTCATGTTTTCACGTATTCGAATGCTAAATAAAGGTAAACAAATGTTCATGGTGTCATGTTCAATCAAGCGTAACGCGGTGAGGAGTAAAGATCCGACAATTTTCAGTTGTCAAAAGATTTTGAATCTTCGACAGCTTCTGCAAAATATACCTCACTTATTTTGTCTTCGTTCTGAGCTGCTGTACTTCGAGCAAAATAATTTTGAACAAACTTTGACTCAGAAAATGTGCGTTTCGTTACCATATGCAAGTATAAAGAGGATATTTTGTTTCGTCTGTACTAAGTGCAAATGTTTGGCGTCTGCTCACAAAATATCTGGCCGGGTTTTCACGGTTTTTCTAGCCAGTTTATCGGCGGTAATTTAAAAGCAGCTGTGATAGGTTATCTGCTTCTTTATTATAACAACGGCATGGACAACAGCCTTTTGAATTCTTGTTTACCGGTTTTTTTATCCTTTCCGAAGCATTAGGGAAGCGACCAAGAAACAAAAGGTTCCGTGTAAATACGCAGCGCAAATTTCATGAAAAAAATCTTAGGAAAAAAGTGCGCATTATACACGGGTAAATACGGTAAATTGTTACTCGGTATTACAGTATTTCTTGAACAAACTACTCTTCTACTACTCCCATTCCACAACGTATATTAATCAATGAACAACAGTCAAGATACAACAAACGAATCAAATCGTAAAACTGAAAAATGTATTACACTGCAATTCAAACCACTCTATAGGCTTGATAATTCCCTATATCACCTCCCTGACACAGTAACTTACTTACTACACGAGCTTACCACAGGATGCCTTTGATTTAGTTAAGAAGATTCCTTTCTTCTCCTCCACTATCGAATTTTCAGGAGCGATTGCAATTGATTTGAAACGTCGTTTGCTAATTTTATTTTGTTAACACTTATTCAAGATTCACTTATTAAGCCATAACTGCAAAACATTAATTCCTATGAGGTTTTGAACTTGACTTGCAGTCTAAAAGCTTATTACCAGCTAAAGCAAACTGACTGATCCACTTCTAAATGCTAGATATTCTTTAAGTTTCGAACAATACAAGAGTAATATTCAATTCAGTTTCAAATCGCTTTTGAGTCGAAAGAAGCACGTATTCCCCGAATCCTCTGACACTATATTACTCATCGCCAAACGAAATAGGTAAATAAACTAAGAAATGACTTACAGGGCACACAAAGCCGCTTAAGGACAGGAAAGCCATAGCAGCGATCTTAAGGGCAAAAAACGTCGGCTTCATGATTTCCTCTGAGCTCTTGAAAATCTTAAAGGCAGTCGAATTAGAGTCACACAACGAATGGAGTAGTGATGACTCACAGATCCCTACTTTGATTTATGGGATTAAATCTCAAACTTGAAATATTTTCTCGCAGCGATATTGTTTACATTTTGTGGGTGCTCATCCTTGGTCAGACAATAAGCAGTTAATTATAGCCAACGTCGTTTTAACTTTTGTTTACTGATGACGTCAGATAAATATCTGCGCCATGTTGGAAGAATGACGTAATCAAATGGACGAGGTAGCCCTTTGATCTCGCTGTCAAATTCCAGCAGCAATGGTTCAGTTGTTGTCACATTGCCATTTTCCTGCCTTTTTGCGCCGTTTACAGTTTATTATTATTATTATTAGTAGTAGTAGTAGTAGTAGTAGTAGTAGTAACAGTAATATATTATTATTATTATTATTATTATTATTATGTTAATCAAAACTGTAACAAAATTCTCGAACTTGATTGGTTATCAGCAGCCCGACTGGAGCACTAATAGGTAATAGAAATTGGACCGAGTGGAGTACAATTCAGGGAGTAATCGCGCGAGTAATTTCAAAATGAGACGAGCGCGAAGCGCGAGGCCGATTTGAAAGTACGAGCGCGATTACTCCCTGAATTGTACGCCACTGAAAACTGAAAACTGAAAACTGCAGGAAACATTTACAAAGGAAGCAATTAAAGCGCGCATAATTGACGTGAAAATCACATGGGTATCCAATTACAGGTATCCAATTACAAAAAGTTCAAATTGGATACCTGTAATTGGACACCCACGTGATCGATCGCCGATTACGTGACAAATAGGCACGCGGAGAACCAATCACGATCGAGAATTTTGTTATAGATACGATTACAGACCTAATTGGACTCCACTCAGTCTTATTACCATTATAAATTAACAATTTGATGGCTGCCGCTTAAAAGCTAGCCAAGCGAGTGTCCGCTTATTTTAGAAAGTCGATAATGGCGTGAGCTTGTAAATTAGTATGTTAGGATCTTTTCATATTTTTTATTTCATCAAAATTTTAGTCTATGATAGTGCGATGTAAATTGGTCATATGTTAATAAAGATTTACATTTATATTATTGTAGTTGTTGTTGTTGTTGTTATTATTATTATTATTATTACTATTATTATTTTAAAATTCCTCCATCCAATGTTATCATCACCATCATCATCATCATCGTCATCATCATTGTGTCAATAACAAAATGCTTGAATATGGTTGGCTCTTAGCAGCCCTTATTTGTGGCTTAATTGGCTGTTTTCAGGTCCAAAACGGTCCTATTTGGCCTGTCCGATTACAAACACTCGTAAAAGGACTGGCCAAATCGGACAGTTAAGCAGTCAATGAAAAATAAGGACTTCATGCCATTAGCCAATAAACTTTAAGTATACGCAGCCCATGCTAGCCAATCAAGATCAAGAAACAAATATTAAGTGAGCAGGTTGACAGTTCCAGATAGAAAACAAACACGGACAGAGTTAACTGCTTTAACGACTTTATTCAGACATGTTTTCCTTAGATTATGATCACGACCTTTTAACCAGAAGGGTATGTGCTCTTACATTAAGTCTATCCTGAGTTTGTTGCATTTTGTTTTTGACGCCATTAATTGGTATTCTTTAATTATTATTATTATTATTATTATTATTATTATTATTATTATTATTATTATTATTACCATCAACATCACAATCATCTTCACCACCACCATCACCACCATCTTCATCATCATCATCATCATCGCCATCTTCATCATCATCATCATCATCATCATCATCATCATCATCATCATCATTATCATCATCATCGTTATCATCATATGTCCCATGCAGTGGAGAGCCCTAACAACCCCATCATGCCTCCGCTGGTATTCGGTGTTTGCAAGTTTTCATAGAGAATTCACTGAGCAAGTTAGAAACACTTTCCTCTTTCTGCCTAAATGTACGGCATCCACAAAATGGATCATTCTGAGTCTTGTCAATATGTACTTTGAAAGCATTCGTTTCCAAGGACAGTGCTTGGACAGCCATAATCAATCTCTCATTCTTCTTTTTGAGGTATACATTTGTAAGCCACTTCCAGCTGGACGTAGCAAAAACAATGCTCAGTTTGTAAGCCACTTCCAGCTGGACGTAGCAACAACCTGCTCAGTTTGCCTGATGAAGAACTGTCCATGTAATTTATATTCTCTCAACTCCTTGGATTTATCCTCAGATTTTCTTCTCTTATTACCCTCAATGCCTTACGGATTACCTGCACCGCTGGGGCTTGCAGCCATTAGAAGCTTTTAATTATACTTTGGGAACATAGTTATTTCACCCAGGACAGCAAGATTAACATAACCCTCAATGGAGATTAAACCCAGGCCCCTTCTTTTCTGGGCAAGTATAGCCTGCGAGCAGGCTCTCCAGTTTTTGTTGTGGCGCGAGTCATGCGAGCGTCGAAGCCGCGAGTCACGAGCGGCACATCCACGAGAAAATTTCAGTATGCCCCTTGGAACGTGACAAGTCGTCATCTGCAGTGCCTCAAATAATCAACCAATAGAATCAAAGAAAAATGCCAGCAAACATAACATTGAAACATAGAAATGAACGGACACACACGAGTATGTATGTATGTTAACTTAATTTTGACAGGACAATTCATCATTTACGAAATCCATCTTAATTACATCATAAGCTAACTAACCAAACTATATCTAACGTTAAAAATATCGTGTTGATTTTCTCCAGGTAAGAACCATTTTTCATGGCAATTGTCATATATTAATCTCCAGAGAAAGTTGATGCTGGGCCTCGGCTGCAGTCTGTGTTTGAAGGTCGGTACAGATTTACGACCACTTTTCCCAGTTCCATATTTCACGCTGAGACAGCATTTGCAAACACGGCTATTTGGGCTCTCTCGGAAGTTCTAGGGGAGATGTGCATTAAATCCTCAAATTTATCACAGCGCGTGTGTAATCCCTGTGCTCGCAAAATCACGAACTTATGTAAGCTTTACTCAGAAATTCAGGTTCTTGGCCTGGATAAATGGAAGAAGAGATAGCCTGCGTGGCAGGCGCTAGAAAGGAGAATGGGAGGGGAAAAGCGCGCGCGCACGAAGCGAGTAGAACGCGATAGAATGGGAAAGCAAGCGCCTACAGCAATGTCATTGTTTTTGTTTTGTATTATTTTTTGTCCCGTTTAGGGATGAAAATATCGCCATTGGTCAGAATTAATTATATGTCGATCACGGACTTGACCCTGTGCTCTGATTGGTCAACACTGATACCACAGCATCCTGAGTAACTTGATCGGGTGCGTTTTTCTGGGCTGATCCAAGATCACTCGGATCATGGTGCATCATAGGAACCCACAAATCCTTACCCAGAGTGAATTCCTCGGTTCCTTTGATATACCATGATCATAGTCATCTTGCATCATTGATTCTAATCTGGATCATCCCAAAATGACACACCCAAATTAAAAAAAAATCTTGGCAAGTTATGCAGAAGGAGTACGCGAGCGTTGAAGTTGGAAAGTAACGGCCTTGAATTTAACCCAAAAGAACAGTTGAAAAGACGCTGTTCAAGCAGTTCCAGGAAAGAAAAGACTTGGTGGCAGTTCTCGGGAAAAGTGTCTTCTTCCAGTAAAAAGCTTTGAACAGCAGTAACACGATCGCATGCATGTGGCTTGCTCACGTACGGTGATCAAATCAACAGGAGACTTAACAACAGACTCGCACTGCAATTGTAACTGGAAATACGGTCAAGTAGGACTCCTATGCTCCCTGTGGTTGTTTTTCCTTACCGATTTGGACACGGATCGGTTTACATTTTATTTGCTTCCCCCTTTAGTGAGATGTTTGCAGATGTCTTTAATTTGCATATTAATCAGGGAGTGCAGTGGAAATAACAATAGCATTACTGCAGGCGCTTCCTTTCTCTTCCCTCCCGTCGCGCTCCGCGCGCTCTCCCTTTTTCTTCCCCCTTTTAAGTGCCTGCGACGCAGGCTAAAGAAGAAAGAAGCTGATAATGTCGGACAAAGTAAACGTGAGCTACTGACTTTTGTTTCGATATCAGATAGAAGTCCATCAAAGCGAAAGGTTTAGCGAACCGAACCCGCCAAAGACCATCGTCAAGAAAGTCAATGTTGTGATGAGAGGATTTATTGTTATTTAGTTTATTTTGCTTTCGCTGATAAAAGTATAAAAACCAACGTAGAAAATATTTAGTCTTTAGTTTCAATTTCAATAATCCGTAAACACAACCTGTTATTACTCATTGAAGCGTCAATTGTTCTGTAAGATCATAACTGTAATAAGCACTCAAGCTGTACCTCAACCTGTTAGAGGCCGTTATCCACCTAGTAGAGACTGTTGTCCACCTGTATAACTTTTGAAAATGGTTAATGTTGTGGACGGTGAATTCCGTTGTGGCCAATCGTTGTTTTGCAACTGTGTCAGGTAGTGATTGGTTGTGATTTCTTGGTGACATTGCTTCGCCACGTGAGATTGTGGTTTTCGCATGAATGCAAGTGTATTGTAGTTATTTCTTTGGTTATATTGTGGACGTCCTGGCTATGTTCTGGATATGTTTGGTTATGTTCGGGCTATGCCCCTGGTGTAGTCTTGGATTAAAACTCTACGTTGGAGCCAAGTTCTGAGTGAAATTCTTGTCTCGAAGATATTCGCTAACCGTAATAGATCCCGGCCTTCCCGCAGCCAGCGAGTGTTCCCCAGGAAGACGCCTTTTTCAGAGATTTTCCCAGAGTTTTCCCGTCCGTCCGATTGTCCGTTTGTGAAGGCAAAAAACCTGTTTTCACAATGTTCAGTTCTCGTGAACAGGTAGCCTGCATACAGCCAGAAGGTGAACACCCAAGTAGCGGAGAGAATCAATCGAAAATTGGAACTTTTTCAAAATTTGAACATTTATGACCAACTGAGAAACAACAAAACCAGCGTGAAGGGTTCGTGATTGCTTACCCGAGTGGGAAAGTTCCCGTACTTACAGAAGAAGAGTAGGGGACGTAGTTCCCGGTGTGGTGGTCTTTCTCTATCTTTCATCTCTCTTTGACATTCATGTGTGGGTTGGGTGGGTGGGTGAGATCAAATATGGACTGATAGCGGCTGCCACAGGCGCCTTTACAGGCTGACGTCCGATCTCACCCTAGAGCATTGCAAATCGCTATGAAACTATGTGATTTGTGCGGTATATAAATTCATTACCATTACCATTGCCATTACCATTACTTACACCGGGCGATAAGCATTAAACGAACCTGATCAGAAATATTTTTGTGAGGAAATGGCATTTTTGGTCTCCTTGAAATACGTAGTGAACGTTCTGGAGCTTTGCAGAGATCGGACGCTGACATGTTTGGTTCAATGCGCGGCTCATCTAGTTTTCATGAATTTCATGCTATCTGTCATCTTCTATCACTTCTGACCAATCATGATGCTGCATTCGTTGATGAACGAGGGGAATTCAAAAAGAGGGGTCTGCGTGCCCACTCTCATTTCCTCGCCCCAATCTTCTCTCGGGTGCTTTTGATTTATCAACGGAGTTGATAATGTAAATTGACCACAGTACAGGGATTCGATTAGCTGACGTTTCGAGCGTTAGCCCTTCGTCGGAGCGAATCGAGGAATTGTGGGTTGTGTATGGTTTATATACAGAAAATGGAGCTACGCTATTGGTGGTAACATGGTAACGTGAAAAACATGAATAAATTAATTGAATGAAAAGCGCTCGTTGATACCGTGGGGATTAAGAGTGCCAATTTGAAAGATAAGTTTTTGCTCGAGATTTTTACGGCTTTCCGTGGTACCTTGATGTAGGGAAAGGCCGGAGATTGACATGTGTTGTTTGGAATGGTTAGGGAGATTAAAATGCCGAGCGACGGGTTTGGATGCGTCTTTGTCATCTTTCTCAACATCACGAAGATGTTCTCGGAATCGGTCACCTAGTCGTCTTCCTGTTTCGCCGATGTATGACTTTTTGCATAATGTGCAGGTTATGCAATAGATAACATTTGCGGAGGTACACGTGAAACGATCAGTGATCTTAACAGATCGCTTAGGGCCCGATATTTTGTCAGTGTTTTGAATGAAAGGACAAGTTTTGCATCGCGAGCGCGCGCATTTAAAACTGCCAGGTTGTTCAGTTGTTTTGAATGCGCTTTTAACTAGAAAGTTACCTACATTTTTGTCGCGTTTGAAAGAAACCAGCGGTGGTTCCGAAAAGATTCTAGCAGTTTCTGGATCATTTTGCAGTATCTTAAAGTTATTAAGAATGATGGCTTTAACTGGTTATTATGCGGGTGACATGTGAGGGTGAATGGA